>CAMPDV010000278.1:0-407352 GCA_946699065.1 Loxodes magnus
GTACTGGTACTTAAGCCAGTTGATTTAATTTTTAAAATTAAGAGGAAATATTATCCTTTATCTAAAAGAGGAAATTCAACTTCATAAGGAATTTTGCTAATTTTAGAACTGTTAATATAGCTCTAGAAGGTTAAGATAAAAGACTGATATAAACTTTAAGACTAATCATCTTTGTTTTAGTTTCTCGATTTAAATTTAAATTATATTAATTATTAAATTAGATTAACAATCTAGTCTACTTGCTATGCTTTATTAGCTTCTATAATTTAGTTTTTATTGATTAAGGTATTAATAAAATTATTTTGGCACTTAATTCTAAATTTAGTTCACTCTTCTATAATTTTTTTTAAATATTTAGATTTTTTTAATTTAGATAACTATTTTTTCCAATCATAGATTTCATTGCATTCAAATAGCGGGTTCTCTTAAATTCCAATTTTGATAATAGTAAAAAATGAGAAAAATGTAAAGCTTAAGAAGTATATAAGCAAATAAAGTGAAACATTAATAAACTTGATTTTCTCTTAAATTATAATAAATTAGTTATTTGACTCTTATAGTTAATAACTGCTTGCTCTTATATATCCAGGATATTTAATTAATTTAATTTAATTTATCTTTATTTTTATAATAATTTAAGTTAATTAATGACCATTAAAGACTTGCTTATATCCTTCAATAGAGATACTATATTAACTAGATCATAATAATTTTAACTTTAAAATAATAATAAATAGTTATTTAAATAGATTTTCATCCAGAGTAGTCACTTATAATAAAATGAATTTTACCCCTAAAATTAGTTAAGTTTTTATTATTAGTTTAGTTATTATTTTAATTTTATTTAATACACACATTGCTCATTATATTTCTTTTAACCATCTAAAAGTTGTAAATAATATTTTTGCACTTGGTCATATAAAAATGTTTAGAT
Source organism: Loxodes magnus (assembly GCA_946699065.1). NCBI lineage: Eukaryota > Ciliophora > Karyorelictea > Loxodida > Loxodidae > Loxodes > Loxodes magnus. The sequence continues at coordinate 935 of CAMPDV010000278.1, forward strand.
AGTGAGAATTCTGAAATAATATTTTTATTATATGGTATAATAGTTTTAATTTTGTATATGCTCTTAATTCTATTTAATATAGCATTTATTTCTCTTAAGCTTTTTGAATTTAAGTTTTAATAATCCTTAAACAGCTAACTGTATGTCTACTTTTTATTTAATATTAGATAAATTAATTATTAATGAAAACTAGTTTACTAAAGAATTTTATATTTATTTATATGCTTAGATAGCATAAGGGACTTAACCTTGATATTATTATTTTAGTAACTCTTAAATTTATAAGTAAATACTTTATAATTTTAACTTTATTTAGCATATACTAATAGATATTAAAACAAATCTATAAATAGCTATTCGTTGTAACACTTTACCTTATGATATTCAATTATTATTTCCCTTTATGTACTATTTACCTAAACTAATTATTTTATTATTATAAGTGCCTTTCATATATTATTCAGGTCTATCCTTGCAAATTTCACTATAAACTTTCATTTTCTTGGCTCTAATTATATTATTTAAACTAAATTACTATTATACCATAAATTAACTCAATTTTAGATGCATAAATCAAATATTCAATAACACTAATTTAAAATATGTGTATAGTTCTTAGAAATTACAAATGCTTTTATTGCCAAATCATCTTTTTGATGCAATAGATTTATTAATTTAACTTACCTATTTATCATGCTTTATTTCCTAATACTTGGCTATACTAATTTTAATTTTATTTTTATGCTTAAAACTAATATTTTAGTTAATATTCTTAAATACTATATCTTATTGCTATTCCTAAATAAACTCGTAAAGAAGATTAAATTATTTCATTTATTTTACTTTTCAAACAAGTATAAACAGTCTAACTTTGATATTCTAATATATAATTTATATATATAAAATTTATAAGAAATCATCTACCAAAAACTAACACCAAATCTAACCATAAAACTCTCTAATCGAAATATACTCCCTAGAAGCGGGGGAAAAAAAAATGCAACTATCACTTCTAGACTTTATTTAACCATTAGATTCTCTAACTTTTACTGTACAAATAATTATAAAACAAAATTAATGGTTAAAAACGGAAATAAGCATTAAAACCTTGATGGTGCAAGGTAATTAAAAACTGGAAAAAACGGAGCAAAAAATAGTAGAAATTAATAAACCATACAATTCTAATCTTAATAATGGTCCTATAATAATAGAAGAACAAAATTTAAAATCTTTTTCGGATCGGAAAAAAATTGTCAATTTTTAAAAATTCCAAAAATGCTAAAAATGTTAAAAATGCTTAAAAATAGGACATAACTCGAAATATTGCAAAACAAGATGTTTTTATTGTTAAAAGGTTGGACACATCTTTAGAAGGTGCTGGTATTTTCCGAAGAAGCAAGAATCTAATAATTGAAAAATATGAAATAATATGACAAAATTATACTGTTCTCCCAGAAGGAAGACTTTTACAAGAAAAAATTATTCGGTGGAGATTAATTACTATTGGATATAGTAAATGCTCAAAAAAGAAGGACGAGGAAGATGTTGGGACCTAATTGAGATTGAAGAAAAATTCCTAAGATCAAGAAAGGTTAAATCTGTACAACACGATATGCAATAGAAGAAGCAATCTTTTAAGAAGACCTGAACAATTCATTTACATCTTAAAACTCCTAAACTAATTAGTGGTAAACCAAATAAAAGTGAAGTCACTTTAATAAATTATGTTATGTTAAAATTTTAAATATAAAGAATTTAAAGACTGAGGGATGTAAAATTATTTATAGCATGCTTTTTTACTTAAATTTGCAAATATCTCATGACTATTACTTTGAAGAAACGTTCTTTGAGTAAAAATGAAACATAAGTTAGATATATCTAGATTTATTTTCTGTTTTTAACTCTAATGTTTAAAGTTAAAATAATTTTGCTTTTGTATTTTTGATTTGAAGGTAAAATAGAAAAGAAGTGTTTATAAGTAATATTAATATAATAGCCCATATTAAATATTTTCTAAGATAACTATTACTTTATGATTTAAAGTAATTTAGTTTTTCATTTATCTAAATTAAATCTTTTTATATATTATCACTTTCAAGTTTTCTATTTGGTAGAACTAATTTTTATTTAATTAATAATTAATTTCTTAAGTATATCTAGAATTTGTATAAAGAGAGATATATTTTAAGGGAAATTAATTATCAGCTTAAGATTTATTTGGCAATGCTTTAATATTAACTTCTAAATATAGAAATGCTTTATAATTTAATAGCAGCTTTCTTAAGCATTAATACTATATTTCTTTTACTAAAGAAGAAAATTAAAAAGTCTAAATTAAAAGATTTTTATTAATTAAGAAATAACTTAGTTAAGCAGAGCAAGTATACACCTTTCTTTTGCTTTAAAGTATGATTGATAATTTATTTTTAATTGGCTAAATTTTAAGTTCATAGTTCAAAGTTAGATTTATGAAGACAGTAGGAGTTAGATTTATCTTTCCTCAGTAAAGTAAATAAATGTATTGAGTGCCTTATTAAAGGTTTAGCATTTGATTTGAGCAATATTAGCTTAATTATATAGATAATTTATTATTAAAGCACTTAAGTATTTATTTATTAATACTTTAAGTCTTCTTTCTATAATTTTGCATCCTACTAAATTTAATAATTACTAAAGTCACTATCAATTATACAGAACTTGAAGCAAGAAGAAAATAACTATAAATTAAATTAACTGGAAATAAATAAAAATATTAGCATCTAAATTTAAAAATTAGCAAGTTTTTATTTATTTCTTATAATAGAGCTAGTAGCTATAAGGTTCATATTTGTTATGCTTTTATATTTTGCTTTAATAGAGAGAAATATCAAATATCATTATAACCATCTATTTAAAAATCTAATATTTTATAGGATATAAAGTTTATCTATTTTCCTTTATGAGATTTATTTTTAATGTAGAACTTAGTATAATTATAACATTTTTCTTTAAGAAAAATAGATTGCTAAAGTTTTAAAATGCTGCTTTATTTCTCTTTCTACATTTTTTTTCTAAGTAAAGCGCAATTAAATTTTAATTGATTTCTCTTGCTGCAGCAATATATTTCTAAGTTTATTAACTAAATTTTCTTTTCTTTATAAAAGCTTTCATTTTACTGAGATGTATTCTAAATCAGGTATTTAAATCCTTACGTTTATCTTTTTTATCATTCACCTAATTGTAAAGATCTATTATTTGTTGAAATTAAAAAAATACTAAACAGAGTAATCATCGTTTATAAGCGTTGAAAGATTTTTGTTAAATTAATAAAAAGTTATTAATAATAGTACTGTTCTTTAGTCTAATGTAAATTCTTTATTTATATAAGCATAAATTTTAAATTTTATAAATAAATTCATTTGCTTCCTTGTATTTCCAAACTTTCCTCTTCTAAATTTCCTATCACGTTTTTAGGTATATCATAATAAGGTAACTCAACCTTGCTTGAGGACAAGTAATTTTATCTATATCCTTGAATTTTATGAATTCTATGCGCTATAGTTAGAACTGCTCGATCTTAGAATTTCTCTTTTATTAGGTTACTGTATAAATTAATCTGCTTTATAATCAATTGAAGCTGTTGCTTCATCCATTTACCAATATTTTGCTTCATCTGAAATATAATAAATTACCTTAATATTGCTCATCCTATACAAATTAGCTGCCTTTCTCCTACACTTATGTTTTGTCCTTATTCCTTTATTTATTTTATTGAGTACTTTACATTCCATTACATCTTTACCACTTTCTTTTTACCCTCTTTTTCACTTGATAGATTATCATTTTAACTTTAAAACATTTCCAATATATTAATTTATGCAAGTACTAATAATTATTTAATCATCATGATCATCAAAGGGATCTAAATTCATTCTCAAACTTCCAATAAATATTATGGAGTCTTGAGGAATAACACTTAACTATTTCTTAGTGAATGTAAAGATATGTCTTATATATTCATTCCGTAAATAATAATTTTTCCATTTTCTACTTCTACTATTCTAAATAATCATAAGCAAATGGATGACTTTCCGATCCAGTTCTGCTTGCTATTCCTATTTCCTAATTAGCACTAAACTATGAAATAAACTAAATTGAGTATATTAGAAAGCTAAGGTATATAATCCAATTATACGTTTCTATACTCAATTTTCCCTTAGCTAATTTAACCATTTTCAGTTTCTTTATCTGAACGAACTGATTTCTCTATATCAGCTTAAGCATAATAATGACATCTTTCTATACTTATCATTAAATTTTCTGTTTCTGCTATCTGTTAAACTGACTCAATTCATCGATTCAGGTAATGGATAAGTATATGCGACAATGAGAAGCTAAATTCAGCTTGCTTTATTATTAATAAATCTATATAATTTATAGGTATAAGTTTTATAATCCTGCTAAGCTTAATTTCATAGCTTAATACTTAACATATAGAATTTCATCCAAAACTTTGTTAATTCAGGTTAAAAATTAAATTTTGTCTTGCTGTTGCTTAAAATCAGGTCCTAGTAGAATTGCTGCTTAAGAGATCATCGATTTTATTATTCCTTTACCCAACATAAAAGAGGGAAGAATTTCGCTTTGTATACAAAAATGAGGGATTCTCGAAAGACATTATTAGCTTGATTGAAGAAGTAATTGAAGGGGAATATGTCTGAAATCTTTGCTGGTAAGAAAATAGTTATTAAGATTAGGTTAACTCATTTCTAAGCTTTTAAAAATGAGAAAATTATCTAATAGTCTAAACACGTTTTTGGTTCATGAAATAGGTCTTATTATGTTCTATAAGATTGATGAGTAATTTATTAGCTGATCATACTTATTGAAACTACTTCACCTTTCAATCTAACTATTAAAATTTTTATTCAAGACCATTTCTGAGTTTAAAGGCTTCTTTGCTCGTTTTTTGCAGTACGAACTGGTTTATTCACTTTTTCGAACTTTAAAAAATGATTATAATAATAATCATTTTATTTCTATCTCAAAAGTTCTAAAACATCTTTAAATATTAATTTTAGAGTTACTAATAGATTAATTTAAACTCTGCTACATTACTCTTCGACCTTGACTACTCTTTTCGCTTTTATTTCCTGTTTTCGACAAATTATCTCAATTTCATTTCCTTAATAAACTGCTTTTTAATCCTTTTCTTCAATTTTTTTAACTTTTCTTCGTCTTTCTATACAAAGTACTAACTATTGTAGTTTAGTTAGATATGCTTTCAATATTTTTCTAGATACTAAAGTTTCTTTCGAAGTGCTTTGTCAATTCCTCATTGCTTTATTTTTTGGGGGTATTATCTGATATAGATAAACGAGAAATTTAATATTTAGGCTTTTCTTATTTGATTTTGTATTCTTTAGCCAAATCCTACTATTATTTCTTTTTTGTTATCATTTTTAATCTAAGACACTTGCTTTCTTTCTATGAAGCCCTGATTTCTAGGATGCTTCTCTCAAGCTAATAGAGAAACTGATTTATTCCCTAAGCTCTTATATTCATTTGGCGTTGCTTTAATTCCTTTTTTATTTTAATATCATAGTAGGTTTTTTAAAACTTAAGTAAGTTTTTCTGCTTACTTATAATATTCGCAAATTAGAGCTTTAATAATTTTCTAAATTTGACTAGGATTTGCAAGTTCTTTAAATTTTTGAGTAGCCTGGCTTTATATCCTTTGTCTAATTTACTTTTACTATTTTTTGCTTTTACTCCGATTACTGTTTTGCCTGTCGCTCATATCTTGATTATTCTTACTTTTTAACTTAGTTTATCACTTTACTTTAATTAGTATCTTTGATAAAGTCTAAAGATTGAAAATGTCTGGATAAATTGAAAGGAGATAAAAATTTATCTTCAAGATGTTTCTACTTGCTTTAAGCATTTTGGTTACCTATCTATTATTATCCTTTTAAGTTTAACTTCTTTTTGGACTCGTTTATTTCAAAAAAACTTTAAAGGCATTCAGTTAGTTATTTCTTCAAGGATAACAAGGTTTAATTATCTTACTTCTAGTTGCTTTACCTTATTAATTTTCAGTTATTTTTACTTATTTACTGTATCTTAGTTTAGTTTTCATTATTGGAAAAACTGTTGTGTATATTTTAAAATTTATCTACTCTATAAATTTATCAGAAGTATATCTTTCCAATGTTTTAAATATTCACCTGAAGATAGAAGAAACACAATATCTATTTTAAGTTTTTTAAAAAATAACCCTGTTTTAAAATTCTGCCTCTTGATTGCTATTTTTCATCTTAAGTAGCTATGAAAAAAATTATTCAATTTAAATGTCTTGATTAATAAAACTGCTTCTACTTTATTTGGCTATTAGTACTTTAAAATTATTTCCTGAGATTAAGATTTAAACTAATCTGAATATCTTTAATTCTTTGAAATATTTCAGAAATGTCGAATGGATTACTTTTACTCTATTTAGCACTTTTCTTTGGTTCTGTTATTTCTTGCTATTCTTAAGTTTATTCCTTTCTGTTTCTCAGCTAGATTAATGATAAGTTTTTTTCTACATACGGAGCTATAAAGATTATAATACTTTTATTATTTTTTATAAGTACGAGGTGAGATGCAGAATTTTCATACCTGAAGAATGGATTTTAGCTAATAAGTAGGAAATTAAGAAGAATTTTGCAGTTCTCTGGAAATTAACCCTGGTATTATACATTAAGAGTAATAGAATTTTTAATGGTTAACCTATTAATCATTTTTTAAGGTGTTTGAATTTCTTCATACGAGCTTTTTAATATCTTGTTATTTTACTTTCCTCACCTAAGAGAACAGCAATATATTCAACATGCTAATTTAATCTCTAATTTTTCATATATTCATTAAAATTAATAAAATCATAAGTTTCAATCTTTCCATGCACTATAAAAAAATCCCTTTGCACTTATTATGTTTGCTAGTTGCTTTAAAAATTTTTGTTTTTTATTTTGTTACTCATACTTATCCAATGTTAGTGACTCTTAATCTATTCTTAAAATTTTAATTTCTATTCTAAGTACGGATAATATTTACGATTAAAGAGGTTCTATTACAAGTCTATTTTTTGAGGATAAGTCAAAATTAATATGCTATCTTGCGTTTTCTTTTACGACTCTATTTCAATATAGCAAGTATCAAGCACTAAATGTAGTTCTCCAGTCCTTCTAGGTTTTTCAACTAGTTAAAGGAAATATCATCTTTTTGTCAACTCTAAGAGATCAGCATTTTCAGAAAACTTGTTAAACTTAGTTATGACTAACTACTAGCTTTCCTAGTTATTTGTAATTAATAAGCGAGAAACCTCAGATGTGATTATAACTTAAGTTAAGATTCTGTAATGATTAGAAATATTTGTTAATTTTCTTTGATATTCTGTCACGCGTATTAATTTAGTTATCTACTAGAGGCTATTATAGGTATCATCTAGCTATTCTACTAAATTTTTATTAAGTCTTACTAATTTTCGCAATATTTTCCTAAAATTTATCTTATCCCTTGGCTATGTAACAAAATATTATTTTAAATATAGCACAAATATTTTAGAGGGAAAATTCTTCCATTTATAATTTAATTTTAATAGTAATTATTCTTCTATTTATTAAGTATTAAGTTAATAAAATAATACTATTAATATCTAAGTATCTCTTAAGCCATAAATTTAGTTTCTTTTAATTTTTAGTTTATTCAAAAAATAAAATGCAAGCAACTAAATGCTGAAGCTTGTGAAAAGAGTTCGACTAAGAGCTTAAAAAGCTTAGAAGATGTGATTGTGGATGTATCATCTGTGAGAAATGTTTGAAAGGTATCTACAAAATTCTATAGAAGTTCAAACTGTAGAAAGCACAACATTATCACTGATATAGACCAATTGAAGAATTGGAAAATACTAGATTTACATCTTTAAGAGGAATCTAAATAAAGTTAATTGAGTATATGTTAGTAGCATAATGAGATTCTATCATTGTATTGTCTGAGTGACAGTGCATTAATATGCGAAAAATGTTAATAGGAATCTCATGAGGATCATCAATATGTTAGACAAGAGGAGATCGTTCCTATTATGTAAGTTCGTATGTAAATGACTTTGAGTGTAATAAAGGAGAGGTTAAAGCAATATTCTTCTGTTTTGGGGTCAATGATAAAAGTAGTTGGCTGAGGATTATAAGTTAAAATAGAAAAACATATAATGTAGATCTATGATAAAATCAAGAGAAGTTTAGAGTAAGCATGTGAGGCAGGGTGGTGATAAGAGTATAGGGCTAAGGTGAATAGTGTAGGTAGGAAATGGGTTAAAATAATCTATTTTGAAAGACTAAAGAGTATCGGGTCAATGTAATAGGTTACTATATAGTAATGTGAGACTAAAGAAGGTGGAGATAGAGAGGTTGGAGGTATAGTTGCTAAGAGAAGTGAATAAAGGATGAGTAAAAATATTCTTAGTATAAGGACTATTCTTAGTTTAAAGAATATGGAAGTTCTAGGTCCTTTGAGAAAATGATTAAAGGAGATTCAGCCACTATAGGAGTTGCGAGTTAGAGAATAGAAATAATCTTTTTAGAGAACTATATAGCATTTATGAAAGGAGTTATAGTTGTAGGCTAATCCATAGGAGAGTGTCAATTAGAAAAGTGAAGAATAAATTTAAAAGTGCTTTAGGTTATAAAGAGATAAGGATATGTTGTTGACTGACTTGAGGGAATAAATATCTCGTAAATAGAAAGTAACTAGAGGATCAATTAATTATAAATAAAGAGTTTGATCTAGTAGTAGAAATACTATCTTATAGTAAAAGGATTTCGAGTTATAAGGATATAAAGATAAGTTAGAGGAATAGTCCAAGAGTTTGACGTGAGTAAATATAAAATTTATCGAGTGAGGGGTGTTTAATATAAATTGCGAATAAGTGAGTTGTTGTAGGTTGTTTTAAGAGAAGGATTAGAGGAATTTATCTTAATAGTAGTAGTATGAAAAGCAAGATTAATAGAAAGAGTAAAGGATAAGAGAGTTGTAGAATGAGTTTAATCTTTAGAGAGAGGAGAATGATAATTTAAGGGCTTAAATCAATAGATTGAGTGAGTAAAATAGTTAGAGAGAGAGTGATTTGAGTGAGCTTGTTGAGGCTAATAATAATAACTATTTCATTAAAATCGTGAGTTGGGTTAGTAGATAGAGAGTTTACGATAGGAGAGATCTAATTTGGAGAACTAGATATAAAGTTTATTGGAGGAAAGAAAATAGTTAACGAGATAGATGAATGAGTTACGAGCAAAGGATAATGAAATATGAAACCATAATATCGATAGTACTCTCCGAATAATAAATCTGTGAAGCTTGTGGTTAAGCAAGACACTACTATCGGATAACTAAAGGACATGATAGAATAATAAACTAAGTTATACTACTGGTCATTGGCTTTCTATAAGAATGGGAATAAGTTAGGATATAACTAGACAATACAATCTTTAAATATAATGGATGGGGAATAGTTATAAATGAGATGGAGTTAATTTTTTATAATATATGTAGATGGTAAATAATCTAATTAAAAAGGACGTATGTTACATTTCTAAACTTTTATTTTTTATAAATAGGGTAAGTATTTAATATTCTTAACTTATAGAATGTAAGGCATTTTAATATTCTTAACTTAGGTAAGTTATTTTAATATTCTTAACTTAGGTAAGCATTTTAATATTTCTTAACTTATAGGAAGTAAGTATTTACTGATCAGTTGGTAATATACAATTTGACACATATTTTTATAAAGTTTAATCAAGTAATATATATTTATATATATATTAGGAAAAAGGTATTTTAGGTTTAGATATATTTATTTTAGAATGTAATAATTGGAGTAAGAATTAGTATGTAAGGTTGTTTTTTTACGGTTTAATTAAATAGATGGTAAGTTTTAATTAATATAAGTTGGTACAATATGGTTTAAAGACTAATGTTATAGAGTGTATGTTTTGTGAAATAAGGGGGTGAGTTTGTTAATGTGAATTCAGGTTGTATGAATTTCATGGTTGTAGTGATGAAGGAGTCTGGTCACAAAGTATGAGAGTGAACAACTGATATACTTAATAATAACTTTTATTAATTACATAATATTTATATATATATGTTTATATGTTTATGAGTATATGAGTTTATATATGAAAGATTGATTATAAGTTTAAATAAAGTTGGTTATAAATACTATTTAGTGTGTGTATGGTTAGTAAAAAAAAGTTGGTTATAAATACTATTTAGAGTATAAATACTATTTAGGGTGTAGGGAGTGATAAGAGTGATAAGAGTGAAAAGAGTGAAAAGAGTATTTAGAGTGTTAAAGGTATTTTTTATGGTATAAATTGTTTTTAGATAATAAAAGTTAAATGTTTGTTTATAAAAGAAGGAAAGTAAATTTTTATAATTTTAATCTTATTATTTATAGTTTAATTATTTTAATTATTTTATAATTTTATAATTTTAAAGTTATTAAATATTATTTATTTTTAAAGATTTTAAGTTTAATAATTTAAGGATGTGTAATAGTTTTATATTTAAATTAATGTTTTTAAATGTTTAAAAATAATGGAAAAAAATGAAAATAAAGAAAATAATGAAAATAGAATATTTGATTGTTCATTGTTTTGCACTAAAAAAAATATTTACTGTTGGAACAAAAAGTGATTTTTTTTTACAAAAAAATTTGAAGCATAACTAATTAAAAGGGTAAAAAGGATGGAAGTGTTGATAGAATTTTATTAGAGAATGAGGTTTTTTTTAAATTTAAGTTTTAATAAGATTAAGAATGGATTAGTTAAAAGGGAGAAATGGAATTAGTTGAGAGTTTATATATTTTTTAAATTTAAGAGAGGGAGAGTAAAAATATTTCTAAATGAAAAAAATATTTTGAGTTTGTGAATAAGACAAAATTAGTTTTAGAATTTTTAAATTTTAGAGAGTGGAAAATAATTTTCTGAATTAAATAGTATATTTTAAATATGAAGTCTTTTTTGAATTTAAGAACATATAATTTTTTTAAGACAATTCTTAAATAAGAATTGAAAAAAGTAGAAAAGGGTTTAAAAGAGTTATAAAAAACTCGAAAATAAAATATTTGTTTTTTTGACTCGACGTTTTGCACTATAGGGAAAAATGTTGACGGAACAAAAGTGTGAAAGTTAGGACAAAAAATATTTGAAATGGAACTAAAAAAGTGTAAAAAGGGATAAGGGATGGGAGTGTTGATTAAATTATTAAGAGTGAGGTTTGTTAAGTAAAGGATATGAAGGAGAATGGATTAATTTTGAAAGGAGAAACGGAATTAGTGGAGAGTTTATATTAATATTGGGAATAAAAAGTAGGATTAAAAAAATTTTGTTTAATTAAATTTTTTTTTTTTTTAGAACTGTAATAAGACAAAAAAAATTTAAGATTTTTTAATTTCAAAAAAATGCAAAATTTTTTTTCGTTTTAGTTTGGAGTTAATTTTTTTTTAAGAAGCAAAGTATATTTTTGGTTTCAAGAATTTAAAATTTTTTTAAGATTAATTTTGAAAATAAATATTTAAAAAGTAAAAAATGTTTTTAAGGTTAAAAAGCGTGAAAATTTATTTTTGTTTTTTTGCTCAGCGTTTTATACTACAAGAGTTTTTTTCGGACGGAATAAGAAAAAATTTTTTTATTTAAAGAGATCGGATATTTTTTAATTTAAATAATCGAATATTTATAAAATGAATATTTTTTAAGGTTATGGGTTAAAAAATTTGGGGAGTCATAAATGTAATTAAGCATTGAATATAATTTTTTTTAATTTTGGAAAAAATTTTGGCAATTTGAATATAAAATGTCTAATAAAGTTATTTAATAATCTCTATCAGTTATTTTTTAACTATAACATCGAAAATAAAATGGAAAAAAAATTTTATTTTGTTTTTTTTGCTCAGCGTTTTACACTACAAGAGATTTTTCGGACGGAATAAAAATTTTTAAAATTTTAATGCTAAGGCTTAAAATATTCTTATAAAGATAAAAAACGTTAGAAGTATAAAATTTTTAGATAAAAAGTATTAGAGAAGTTAGTAATTAAAAAATATTTTTAAAATTTCTTTTTTTTAATTTCAGGAAATTTTAAAGATGGACAAAATTTTTAAGGAGATTATATATTAAAAGAATAAATATATTTAGATATAGTTTAATAATGTTAATCAATTTTATCTACATAAATTTTTAATTACACCTCTCTAAATTTAAAATAAAAATATTTATAGACTAGATTTATTTTATACAATTATTATTTTTTATAATATAAGAATTTATTTATTTTGTTATTTTTGATATTTATTATAGGTAAGAATGATAAATTTAATAAAAAGACAGTTAGAAAATATTTTATTTTTTTCATGTATATTTATGAATTCAGAATTGCTAAATAGCAAATTATGATTAAAAATGTATTTTTCTTCATAAAATAAATTAATTATAAATTATTAAAAAGAGATGAGAGAAAATAATATATTAAATAGTAAAAAAATTTAAATCTTTCAAGTTGGATCTTTTGAATGTTTGTTGATCAACTAATAAAGCTTAAAAGGTTTAATTTTTTTAATTTGAGAAAACAATTTAATTTTTTATTGAAGATATGAAAATTATTTATTTTGATATTCATTAATTCAAATCCTAATATAATAATTTAATATCTACTTATTAAAAAATTTAAATCGTTAATTTTAAATAATTTTAAATTTATACTTAGTGGCGCGATAATACTAACTCTAAAATTTATAATTAAGACAAAGATAATCTGAATAATTTTTAAAGTAATACAATTTTAAATGTTAATATTAAAATAATTATTCTATAATTTTACTAAAAAAGGTTATTTTTTTAATCTATAAGACAAAATTTGAAATAGCGTTGATTTTTTAAGTTTGAATTAATTCTGTGTAGATTTAATCTCATAGCATATAAAAGTTACTTAGCTTTAAATTTAAATTTTTTAACTAAAAAATTTTTTGAAAATTTTAATTATTATAAATGCTTTTTTTACCAAAAGATGCTTGTGAATTTTTTTAGTCAATGAAGTATTAACTTTTAATGTTTGTGAAAAGTAATTCTCATCATGTTTCTTTTTCTTAATGAAGTTTTAAATAGTTATAACAGATATACTGCTAATCAGTTTTTGCAAACAGATAATATATTGAGTAATGAATTTAAATTCGAAAATTATAAACTTCTAACCATTATAAAGTCAGATAATTTTCAAACAAACTTTCTTCAAAATCTTGGAAATACAGCGGAGAAACTCTCTAAGATTAAATAATGTCATTATTAAAACGATCTTTAAAAAACAATAATATATGTTAATTTTACATTAAAACAAGTCACTTTACAGCATAATAATGCAAGTTAAGAACAAAAAAAAGGAAATCTGAGGAAAAAAACTACATAATGAAGTAGCTGTAAATATAGCAAAATAAAAGAAAAAATAAAAAGACTAAATTGTATTGTTTAAAACTGATTAAAAGACATACTAAATAATATTAGAGGCTTAATTATTAAAGAATTAATTTTCATACTTAGAGTAAAACAAAAGCATTAAAAGATTATAATAAAAAGAGAAATTAAAAAAATGTATAAATAAAAATATCTTTATAAATGCTTTAATTATATATAATAAAAAATAATGATAAGAAAACAAATATAAAAAAGCTATTTTTAATAAATTAATAAAAAATTAAATATAAAAATAGTTTAAACTTTATTATAATAGCATAAATTATAAAAACTCAGAAATTAATAAAAGTTATAAATCTTAATCTAACATCTTATGTCTATTTTTTTAATTTTGTTGATTCTTTATTCTTAGAAATTTAATTTTGTCGTATTATAAAAAATAAATCTTTATTTTAAGATATTAATTAAGTAATTTTAGAAGTTATAAAATTAAAAAATTGAAATAATTAGTTTAACTTAACGAATAGTTAAAGAGGTTAATAATATAATTAGTTAAAAAATAAAATAAAAGATCTTAAATTAGTATTCTATATAAAGAAGAATAAATGTTTTATTATTTATTTAAAATAAGTACAAGATATTTAATTAAATCATAACAAATAATAAAATAACCTTATATTTCATACCAAATCTAGTTTTAAACCAGATTGGTTAAGAGATAAATCTCTTTAATAATCATTTAATAAACCTAAAACTATCAAATTTATCATTAATTTACTTTAATCAAATTCCTATTAAATGAAGCTTCTGATTTAATTCAGAAGTATCACTTTATTTAAGTTTATGTTTAAAAATGTCAAACTTCTATTCTCATGTTGTTTCTTAAGTCTTTTTGTTTTTTACCATGCGTAAATATCTTAATTTTTAATTGGTTTATATAATCTAAAGCTTTTATACGTAATTAAATACATAGTATGCTTTACCTAATAGTAATAATAAACTTCTTAAATTGTAAAATTAAAAGTCTTAATAGTTATTACTTTCTCTCAACTTATTATTTTCCACTTTCTCACAGTATTATCATATCCTCCTGATACTATTTATTTCTTGTCCTTACCCAATGCTATAGAATTTAGATCATTTTTTAGCCTTAAAGAGTTTATATACATTCACCTATATAAAAGTTCCATATCTACATGATCCAGAAATTGAAACACTTGAAGCATTACTAAATTGAATACTTGATACATTATTTGAATGGCCTTGAAGAGTTCGAAGTAGCTGTCTAATTATGGATCCCCATATATTGATTATCTTATCAATAATTCCTGATATGATCAGTTCTGGTCACTTGAAATCGCTACAGAAAACACAGAATCTGTATATCCCCACAAGGAACCCTTACGTTAGCTAGTCCCATTTATTGATCGATTTATCATAACTTTCCCAATAAAATTCAATTCCAATCACTTGATATCGCTAAAGAAATTACACCATTCGTGTCCTTACAAAGAACTTTTTAAATAACTAGTTGCTAAGTTCCATATCATTATCGTACCTTCAGAACTTCCCGATACGATTCCTTTTTTGGTCTCTTGAAATCGCTACAGATAATAAAGGATTCGTAATGTCCCTATAAAGTACTCTTACACTAGCCAGTTGTTAAGTCCCATATCTTTATCGTATTATCTCTACTTCCCGATACGATTCAATTATAGTTACTAGATATCGCTACAGATAATAAAGGACCGTATGTTCTTGGAATATTTTATCTAAATATTAAAGACCTACCTTTAGTTTTATCGTAGTTGATTATATTTTCCAGTTTTAAAAAAACAAAATAGGTAGAATTTCATATTTAAGAAAAAAAGTAATTTTACCTAGAGAATAATTAGGTAATTTAAATATTAGTTAAACAGATACTCTTAATAAATTATATATTTTTATTTTGATTTATAATTTTATAACTTACTTTATAATAGTTTAATTATATTATCTGATATAAGGAAAAATAATATCCTGACTTAGTTTAAATAGAATTAAGTATAAAAGTATTAATTAATTAATTATACTTATAAGTATATTATTATTAAAACATATTTACATCCTTTTAAATCATTTAAATATAAGAAAAAATATTTTATTTTCTTATATTTTTGCTATTATTTCTATATAACTTAAATTAAATATAATGCTTATCCCTTTAGATTTTTATGCTATAAGCAAAACTGTTTTACCATTTATTTAAAGAGATCAACGAACTATCCATTAGAAAATATATTTAAGTTAAAATTAAATTAAATAATTAAATATTATATACAATAATCAATTAAAATTTACTATTTACCTTATAAACTAAATTTATCATTCACTTATTTTTATCCTTTCATTACCTACTATATAAAAAAACTAACATTTTACGCTAAAATCTCCTCTGAATAAGATCTATCCCAATCAAGATACGAATAGCAAAATTTATTGTAGAACTAAAATTATGTAATAGGAGAATTTTAAACTTTTAAGAAATGTATAGGAGCTTGAAGGGGAAATCGCATACTAAAAGACTTAAAATAAGTACTCAGTAAATATTAGAATCGAATGATTAGAAATAAAATTCAGCAACTTTGCAGTGCTAACCGAAAGCATATTCCTTTAAAATTAGTCAATGGATGTAGACCTAAAGATCAACCAGAAAAAATTTACTTATAGAAGTGAAAAAAAGAAAACTGATCATATTAAACATAAGCACTACGTTTTAAAGAATAGCTAAGAGGAGTTTAGTATACATTATATCCAAATAATATCTGTAAAAAACTTCTGAATCTGCTGTTTAAGTATTAAAGGTAAAAGAAAAATAAATAATGAAAAGCTTAGGTAATTATAATATACCAAGAGCTATTAAGCTTTTTATAAAGTTTATACTTATAATTTGATTAAAAAAGCATTTCTTAATTGAGTAAGGAAGAGAGTTTTTGGTTGTTATTGAGGTATTTGTCTTGATGCGAGTATATAATAACTAGAGCATACAAAGAAGAATATAAGTTTAAGTTTTGGAAGTTTGAAAAATAAATCTATTGATTAATGAATTACTAAAGTAGTGATTTATTGTATCTGTGGTTATTAGTTTAGCAATGCACTCGCTTTTATATTTATTGAATAGATCTTACAGTTTTATAAATGATTCTAGCTTTGATGTATTGTTTGTATTAATTTAGTGTATGATTTAGTTAATTAAAAATAAGAGGATGATAATTTGATAGGAGGTTTATTAAAAGATATACTAATTTGATGTTAAATCTGATATTGAAATTAAAGAGAAAATGTATTAATATTGGGTCTATTAAGCTAAAATTGAATCTATAAACTTATATAGATCAAAATAAATAGCTAAAATAAACTGCAAATTGCTTATTTATCTTAATATTATTTACAATGAAGTTCTATAAAATTACTTATAAATTAAATATTCTATTTAAAGCTATTCAGGAAGAATTTTCAATTATAAAATATGAAAATGTATTTAGTAGTAATTGAATACATTCAAATAACGATTTAAAGCTTATAATATAGAAATCAAATTTAATTAATTAATATTTTAGTATCTGTCAGAAACTCAAGCAACTAATTAAAAAACTAAATCCTTATTTTATTTAAATAGCATAAGGACATAGATTTCTAGATGAGCTTCAAATATAGCTTAAATTTATTTATATAGACTTCTATTTCACATAAATTGAAAAAAAGCTACATAAATCTTTATTATAACCATATAATGAAGTATTAAGCTTAAGAATAATAATGAAGGTTATTAATAATTTAGGATTTATCTATATTAAATTTTTCTTAAAAGATTGAAATATGAATAATGATTGCTCCTAGAAACAAAACTTTGAACAAAGAATATTAAAATACTTATAATTATATATTAGTTGGAACCATAAAATATATGATTTTTAAATAAAAACCTAATAAAAAATTATTAAGATTATATTTTATAAATATTAATCTCTAAAATAAATTTAGAGAAATGCTTTTTTCTAAAGAAATGTTTATTCTTAAACTATAAAGGTTAAAGTCTAAATAATTTTAAGCTTAAATTAATTTGATAGAAAAAATGTTAAAATTTTAGTTAAGTTTTATAATTTTTAAAACATTTTCTATTTAAAGGATTGTAAGTTTATTTAATTAATCTGATCTTCCTTTTAATGAAAATAAATAGAAAAACCAGATAATTAAAGCTTTATTATATAATTCTTTAAGCTTATATTTATTTATTTAATTTTTATATTAAAGGTTTGATTCATTTATCTTATTTATAAATTTAAACTTAAACAGTTCAACAAAAACTCAAAGTTTAATATATTCATTATAACTAATTAGCTTTCATGAACACTTCATAAAATCTTCTATTGCTTTTAAACACTATTCTGTTCATCTGCTTTAGAACTGATTTATCAAAGCCAATTGAAAAAGATTAAATTTTAATTAATGGCATTTTATTACAATATTGGTTCTTATAAGTTCTAATCATTCCAAAAATTATTTTGTATGCACACTATTTTATATATTTCAACTTACTTTAATAATAATTTTTCAAATTAATTAACAGTTTTTAGTAGTTATAAGTAAATACAGCTACTGTCATTTAACTAAATCAAAAAAGCCTAAAAACTGAGAAATATTTGTCTCCTAATTTAATTAAATTAAATCTTTTAGTTGACTGATAGAAATTTTAGGTTCATATATAACTAAGCCTTATACTGTGTAAAAAGGAATGGTCACATTTAATTAAGCAGTTAATTTTTGGTTATAATTTTTATAAATTTATTCTAAAATAATTTTTTATAAATAAACTAGTAAAATAAAATTTAAATTTTACATTTATTTTCTATTTTTATCTTCATTAGTTTATCTACTTTTCTTTTTTTCTCTTTTTTTCTCAAATCAACTATTTCCAGAATTAAAAAAAATTCCTTTTCAATTTCCTAAAAATGTATTTTTTCTCATCTTAAGCGCGAACTTTAGTACCAAAGATGTCTAAGTTAATTAATGATCCAAAATTTGATTTATTCACAGATGAGTAAAAACTTTTGAAAGCTTTAAAATGAATTCTAAAATTAATTCTTAATTTATTTCTTTAATTTATTTATTTCTATTTTATTTATAAAAACTTTAGTTAAATCCACATTCTATTAGCATGCATTAAATAAACATTTTAGGTACAATAAATAAAACATTCAAGCACGTTAATTGTAGAGTTGCTAATAGATTGAAAATAAATGATTCGCTTAAGATATTATAATAGACTTTATGCTTAATTTCCTCTAATCCTCTAATAAAATCAATATAATACTTAAATTATTTTTAATTTATCAATCAACTTAAATACTTTATTCATATATACTCTGATCTGTTTAAATTTATGAATCACTTCTTACTAAAATTAAATATTATAAATGATTTAAGTTTTATCAAATGATTAAGGCATTTATTGAAAAAATAGATATAAGCACCTTATGAAATATTTCTTAAATTAAAATTAATTTAACTTTTTTAATTTAGTTTTTATCATTATTAATATCTTTTTCGATTGCTAATAATTTAATCTTATCCATAATTCTTCAATTTTATTTAACAACTAATAAAAGATCAAATATTATTATGTTTCCTTTTTTAAACCAAACTCATATACTTAATGTAAAGCAATAGTTCATTTAATATATCAACTATTTATTCATTATAATCAAAATCTTTATTGCTATCTTTAGAGTCAACAACAACTTACTTAGATCACTATGTATCATATACAATAGATAAGTACAGTATAGTGCCTTTATCCTTATAACAAAACAAATCTAACACATACAAAATCAAATTCAAACTTATACCATTCAAATTATTCTACACATCACCTTTAATGTCTATTATACCTATAAACTAACCTAAATACAGTCACTACGCTATACAACAGACTAGTAATTCTATCAACAAAATCTATATTTAATTATGCCAACCTATCAATAGGAACCACAACCGCTATAACTTTTATTAGACAAACTAAACTTTAAACACCTTTCGTTAATATATCAATAAGAATAAACATTTTATAAACCTCTTGAGACTTTTGATACTAATCAAATAAACCTAACTACCACTGTTAATATTCCTCTACACTCTTATTATGGATTAAATTCAACTTAATGCTACAACTAATAAATATAAAATACTACTCCATAATAATCACTAAGATGCTAAGACTCTATGCTGCTCCTGTAGTTTACTATAACCAGATATTTGTTGATAAGCTTTCGCTATGGTTTAAATTTACCTTTTATAAATTACAGCTGATAAATACCTTTAGATATTAGGATTAGAATCTTCTTATTTGATTAATCCAGAAGTAACTTAATTAGTTTAATCCAATACCTAAATTCATATCAATGTTCTAGACGACGGAGTTATTAGAATTACTCCGAAAGGATTTATTCCGAAATCCTATTTCGAATTGACTGCATACTATACTACACTTTCCTTAACTTTTGTTTCTTAGGAAAGCTGCTTTACCAATAAGCAAATGCTCAAACAACTCTTTAATCAAAATAATAAAATAAAAGCCTAGTTTTCTGTTTATAATAACTAGAAAGGATAACCTGATGAAGTTTTTCAAATATCTTAGGATTGGGTAATATAGAAGAATTCAGTGCTATATCCAGGACAAACTTACACTCCACCTGATAATTTTTTATATGGATTTTTCTCTAACGGATCATAAATGTCTTCAGCTTAATCTATTCTTTAATTACCCTCTTATCACATTCCTTGTGTAGTCTCTTACATAAACACAGAAAAATAATACCAGAAAGAATCTTTACTTAAAGAGAAATCCACTGTCCTATGGTAGGTTGGATTTCAACTTAAGCTTTACTTTATAAGTACTTGCAGATAATAAAGTGATATAGGAATTAGCCATTTAGCGTCTTTGATTATATCAATTGAGGTCCAGTTTATTTTACTTTCTAATAACTTGGAATTAATATTCCTTATATTATAAAAGTAAAGAAGATCAACTTAACAACACCAATCTCTATAGTAATGTTCTAGATGACTACATTTCCTGAAATTTATTTGGTATAATGTACCTCAAATTAACTGAAAAATGAATTTAAATAAAGTTGGAATTGTTTTCGAAGATTTCGAGCCTTCAAATCGATAAATTTGAAATTTTAGCATATAAAATCTTTAAGAAACTTATAGAACTGTAATGAACTCTTATGATACTACTTTCATAAAAGGAGATAATGTATGAAATCTTTAAGTATATGAACAAACTTGCAAATCAAATGCATGCAAAGGGAAATCAAAATTATCTTTTCCTCACCTGCTGCTAATTTTATTTGGTTTTCAGTTGATAAACTAATAGAACTAGGATGGTAAGAGGGAGATACTAATTTTGTGCTTTTATATAATGCTTATAATTACGAAGCTTAAATTTAGCCTGAAGTACTCAAAGCTGTAAGAAGACTTTTAAATGGTTTAAAGACCATAACTCCAATTGAGTATGTAGGAGAAGAAGGCTAAAAATTACTAGAAGTACAAGAGTAATGTAATTGCTCTATTCATTTCACTTCTTGCTACTACTTAGAATAGCCAATAATATTAGCATATGGCCTTTAGCAAGGCATAGAAGAAGGCTTAGACTACTATATTCCTGCTAATCTGATTTAAAAAATGAGAAATAAGAAATTTTTAGGATGTAATAGAAGCATAAAAATTTGAGAAAAATAGCATCTTTAGAGATAATCAGAACTTCTTCTTCATGAATAATTACTATGATTCTAACTGAAATCTACATCTCGTGCCTTATCTTGAGTACTGCCAAGCTTGTGCTATCGTTTGAACTAAGCATAATGAACCAATTTGAAATGATAATACAACTAACATTCCTAAAGATTCATTTGAACTATATAGTGATAACTGTGATTTTACAGATCGGAGAGTTAAAAAATATGAGAGAAGATACAACGCAATAATAATATAATAAGTAGTACTATTTAGTATAGCTTTGCTAACTTCACTTTTTGGATTTAAAATATGAAAATCTCGAAAATAGGAAATTTGGAGCAAAGAAGTATGAATGAAAAGTGAAGATGAATTCTTTTCATAGATACTTTTTATTTAATTTGCCTAATACATTTTATTAGTACCTGATTTAAGACCACTTCTATACTAAATAAGTTCCGTTTAGTCTATTTCGTTTAGTTATTTGACAACGAGAGTGACAGATTTAGCGTTCTGAGGTATAATAAAGCTATGAAGTGGTTTTGGATTCTTAACAGTATTATTGGCAATAGCTTTTCTATTATAATTTGAAGTTACTTAGAAATAAAGGAAAACTAACTTATAAATGCTCTCCAGCTTTGATAGAAATAACTTTGATAGGAGTAATTTTCTTACTAGCTTAAATAATGAGATGTAGTTATGGAAGGGATAGTAATCTAAACTTTGAAATAGAAGTTTGAGAATCCTTTTTAGACTTAGATTGTTCCAAGTAGTGTCTTTCTTAACCTCATATAATAACTATAATATTTAGTAATTTAGCTTTATTTTTCTATGTTCCACTAGTTATATTGATTCGTCCACATTGATAGGAAGTTCAGAAAGACACCATTAATATAAAGTAGAAGACATGATTCATAATTCTAAAGACTTTGATTTGCTAATTTCTAGTACTTATTAACTAGATACTTAATTGTATCCTATTAGTCATGCTATCATATACTCTATTACCTTCTTTACTTTTGCTTAGTTTTAATAAAAAAAGGTAATTACTTACTAGAAAGTTAACTGACTATAGTTTATTCTTCTTTTTACTAGTAGCATTAGTAGGTACTATATCAGGAATATCTATAAATGCAAGTGATAATCATAGAATTACTTTGCAAGTAATACTTTTAGTAGGTATAGTGATCATTCTAACTATAGGGCTAGTAGTCATGTCTAGGTATAAAAAGCTGCTAAAATAAATAGAACCTGATTTAGTTAATTTGTTTAGGTTCTAATATAAACTAAGGATAGATCCTAGCATATTAAAGCAACATATCCAAGCTTAAAACTAAAGGCTGCAAATATCAACAGATATGCTACTATCAAATGCAATTGAGGCAGAGACAGTA
The DNA here is from genome assembly GCA_946699065.1 of Loxodes magnus. Lineage (NCBI taxonomy): Eukaryota > Ciliophora > Karyorelictea > Loxodida > Loxodidae > Loxodes > Loxodes magnus. The sequence goes on from CAMPDV010000278.1 coordinate 23,592, forward strand.
GATAAGCAAAGCATCGAAACTTAAAAATTGCTTATGCAACTTAAAAGAAAATAGTAGTTAATGAGTATAAGATCTAGGGAAAGTAAGCTAGAAGTTTAAGAAAACTAAGAAGAATTTTAATCTTACGAAAATACAAGCAGAGTAAATAAATCAAATAGCACTAAAACAGCTATCATTGATAAGACTTCTTAAGATAATTTTGCTTTCAATAAGAGTGAGGTGGCTTAATATAAAGAATAGAAATAAAAGGGAAATAAATAATAAAGTTATAAGCTTAAAGTAGAAGATTAGAATAACTATTTCATTTACAAAGATTTATTACAATAAATTAAACCATTCATTAAATAACCTTTCCTAGTTAAAAAGTCTAAACTATAAAGTAAATTTGGTATACTTATTAATTATTGATATATTTCCTTTGATTATATTTTTTAATTTCACTGCTATATAAGATAATAATAATAGATGCTATTAAGATAAATTTATCTTAATAGCATCTAAATAATTAAATAAATTTTAGTTAATCATGAAAATTGTAAGCATGATGTTAAACAATATATAAATTATTTATGCTAGTGTGGTATAATAATTAATTCAAATTATCATATGAGTCTTCGTAAGTATTTTTAAAATTATTTTTAAATGACTTGTTTAAATTGTTAAATCAGAAGTTATTAAGCTTGTAGTTATACAATTAGATAGATACCTTATAAGCAAGATATTTTATTTATTTAATTTTAAGTTTCACAAATTTAATTATTTTTAGATGTAACAAGAACACTGGCATATCCAAGAGGAACCTGCATTTAAGAATTTTTAGATAGATTGCTCTCTTTAGCACGAAATGAGAGGTATTGAATGATTTTAATTTTTAGATGTGATTTACATTAATTAAACTAAAAGTTTAAAAAATAAATTGAATAGAAATATTAAATGATTAGATCTAAAGCCTATTGTCTCTTTCTCACGCTTTCCTAATTTAATTAGCATTAAGTTCTTAATTAATTAATTTATATTTATTAAGATAAAGTCTTTAGATTTAAATATTTTTAAATTAAGATATATAATTAAAACAAGCATATTCCTTATATTTATTTATTAGACTTTTAGTTAGATATCATCCTGCTATACTTATTTGTACTTCTATATTAAAACTTATCTGCATTTACGTAGACTAAATAAGTGTTATTTAGTTATATTTAGATAGCTTCTTATATCTTAAAGTGTTATTCTATTGCTATGTTATTTTTATGAGACTCAATTAATTAAATTTAGGTATAAAAGAATTAGATAATATTGATATAATAAAGATATAGTTATTTATATGAATTTAGGAAAATAAAGTATTTAGGTATAAATCCTTTTCTGTAAGAATTTGTAAAGATAGACTTGCTTAGATTATACTCTACAGTTAACAGATTCCTTTAATATATTCTATTCTTAAAATTACTTTTTGGAACTAATATAAGTAATATTTGGCTTTAAGATATTTTGTTTTAAATACATAAGAGTGGAGTATACTAAAAAGAAATAAGAAGAGTATGGATATATTGATGATATATGATATAATGGTAGATATAAATTAAGAAATGCTTTATGCTTTTTATCATTTAATTAAAAGAACTATTACTAGTATGAAGCATAAATACCATACTATCTTATTATTAACCATACTTAACCTTCTAAATTCAATTCAGCAATATTCATTTTACATAAATAAAATGGTGGAAGGTTTCAAATCAGGCTTCTATACCACCTCTTTCTAAGCCAAAAAGGAGGGAGGAAGCAGGAAACCAAGACTTAATAATCTTCTCTATATAAACCCTAATCTATATTGAACTAACAACCTGGAATTTAACAAGAAGAGCGGAAGCAAGCATTGAAGACAGCCCATATAAATACTCCAATCTCAGCTGAGGAAACCGAGAAAACAGATGAAATCTGCTCTCCAGTGACGGAATGCAATCCTTCTAGCCAGATGAGCATGGAATAGTTCATCAGAGTAGTGCTAAACTTCCAGGAAGAGGTTAGGAAACTCAAGAAAGACAATGACAAATTAATGGAAAAGCTTAACCTAGCTGAAGGAATAGAGTCAAGACTTATGTCTTAAGAACGAGAACTGAATGCTTTCTGGAAAATATCGTAGGATTAAACTAGCTAATCCCAGAATTAGCATTAAAAACAGAGTGAATTTGACAACAGACTTGAGAGACTAGAAGAGAAACTAAATGAGCAGAAAGGCGACTCAATGCTGATTGAAGAAATGGACAAGAACTTGAAGAAGACCAAACCAATCAAGATTGTAAAAAGATGCTATTATTGCAATTCAGAGCAACACTTGTGAAGAAAATGCAAGGAATTCCTGAGCTTCAAGGACCAATACTGGGAAAAATAGAGATAGCAATAAGCACAGAAAAGAAAGGCTACACAATTGCAGCAGAGGAGAATAAATGAAAGACTATCAATGACGGAAATTGGAACAGTTTATAAGAAGAAATTTTCGTTGAAAGCAAGATGGAACTAGCCATAATAAGATCAAATGGATGTGAGAGGAGAAACTTTTAAACTTTTTGATTTAATCCCAGACCAATCCGGTGATTGGTGGGAAGAGATGAAAATTCCTCAAAGATCGCCTAACTTAATATTAATCTATAATCTACAATATTCATTTTTGCGTATTAAACAAACTCAAATAGAGGTTACAAATTTAGTGCTTTAGTGAATGAAAAAGAGAAAGGTAAATAACAGGCTAATTAACCTTAATTCTTAGCAGTACATTTTTAACTAATTTTTGAAAAGGCAAATTTTATTAAATAAATTAGTTTATTTGAAAATTTAATAGTTATATCTATAGTGATTGAGAAGCTTATATAATTTCATAGATTGATAGATCAAAAATTAAAATTGAAGAATAATTACTAAATTTAAAAATGTATAAAAGTAAAGCAAATATAAAAATATACTATTTCTTAACATCTTTATCTAATTATAAAGACCCCTTCATATTTCTTCATCATTTGAATTAGTAAATTATTTAATTTTCTAAAGAAATATTTAATTGCATCAATAGAGTAAAACCTTTTCATAAATCTTTGCTAAAATTTTTCTATCTTACAAAAAGAATGAAACCCAGTTGCTTTTTAAGGAAGAAATAGAATTAATATATGAGCTCCTAATATTTTTCTAATATAATGAGTATTATATTTAAAAATTATAGTTAAATGTATATGAAATAGCCTATTTGTATACATTTAGTTTGTTTATTAATACTTTCTAACCTAATTATTTAATATAATATACAAACTTCTTCTTGTTTATTTCTATTTTAATTTATAAAGTTATTAACATACTAATTTCATAGATCATGCAATCAAGGACTTATCTTATAAGATTCAACATTTAATCTTAGAACAAATAATTTAGTTCTGGATATGATTCTATTAATGTATGAATTTATTTATAGAGATGAATAAGTAAAAGCAAATTTAAAGCTTGTATATCTTAGTATAATTTGATTGAAATAATGAAGTCTTCTATACTTTGCTAATTATATTATAATTAAATTCTTCTTAAATGTATATATTTAAGTAAAAGTCTCAATAAGCTAAATTAATACATTTTCTACCCTCTAATCTCATTGTATGCTACACTTTTGATAAAAGAATTTCTACTAATTATGAAATAAGAAACTAAGACTTTATTTAAATACTTAGAATTTAAATTTAAGAATTTTTCAGTCTTTTCACTCCCGAAATGTTAGCCCATTCTTATCAATAGTTTTATCACTTTCTAGCAATTCTATTTCTAACTTATTTAAATTTGATTTCTCTTACATTGAATTTCCGTCGAACTCATTCTAATCTAGTTGATTTATTTATCTGGATGTATTTCGTGTAAATATATCTAAATTATCATGAGTTGTCTCTTTGATGCTAATATTTTTAATGGCCATAAGTTACTGCTAATTTGATAACAGCATAAGAAGATGCAAAGATTTGGCAGATGATTTATCTTCTTCTAGGGAAGTGTTGATATTCTTAATAAGCTAATCTTTCGATACTTAAAGTTGTTTTTTTAACCCTCTCTATGATCAGTCAATATAGAGACACTTCCATTTATTCTATAAGCAATTTACTAGATCAGCTTTTATTTGCTTAAGTAATTCTGGGTCATTCTCAGTAGTATAACACCCATGAGCAGGACCAATAAAGCACAAGTTAAAAGTAAAATCTAGAGAAGTATTTTAATGTTTCTGCTTTAATAGAAAAACCAATTGCTCCAGTTATTAAAGAGATCAGTAATAACAGCAAGAATTGGAAAAAATTTAATTTTAAGTATCTTATTGGCTTCTGCTTTAGTACTAGAATAGCTAAAATTATAAAAGATATAGAGTAAATAGCTGCATGGATTTAGGGGTCAAACTCTCTTAATAGCTTCCCTATCATTACTATAAAAACTTAAAAGCAGTATTTCAAAATTACATACCAAGGCTGATACTTTATATGAATTGTGACTACTAATAGCTCTTACCAGTGTAGAATAAACATTATTACCAAAGGAATGTAGAAGAACAAAGCTAAACTTTAAAATGCTATGGTTATAATATGTGGTTTTGAAATACAATGCTTAGAACAGTCTAAATCTAAAAATGTTTCTGATTGTAAAATTTTGAAATCAACATTTTCATCTCTTCCATAGCTATACTTTAGTATTTCAGTTAAAATAAAGATAATTGGCATGAAAGTGAACTCTATTAAAGCAGGTGAAACTATGTATGTTAGTTACCCTAAGTTTCTTAGTATCCAACTATTTTTGTATCTTATTTCAAATTAGAACAAGAAAACTAAGATTAAGAGAGTAATTAAAAAAGCAAAATCAGTACAAAGATTAATGATTCCCCAAAATGCTAAATTACTTATTTGTTTAACTATGAAATCTAAGGAAAAATTCTAAATGATTGGAATTTAAAAAAGTAAGTTTCTTACATCAGGTCCTATCAAAATGTAGAAGCCAAACTAAACAACTATAATTTTGAGAAAGAGGTCATCTTCACTACTCATTCACATTTCTTAATCTAAAATTTCAAAATTTGTCGATTTCTAAATCTTTATTCCATAAATTGAAACCAGCAAGGTAAGAAGCATAATTAACACTGAATATATAACTATCGCTCTAAATCCTTCATTATATTTTTAAACTCTTCGTACTGAAAAATCCCAGTTATCACGATAAAGTTCAAAAGTATCTTTAGGATTGTTAGTTGTATTATCATTTCAAATAGCTTCGCTATGTTTATTTCATACAATAGCACAAGTTTAGCAGTACTAAAGATAAGGTACTAAGTGTAGATTTCTATTAGAATCATAAATATTGCTCATGAAATAAAAGTTTAAATTATCCCTAAAATTACTATTCTTATGGAATTTTATGGTTCCGCTACATGCTGTAAATTTAGTATTTTTAATTTAAGTAATTAAAATATCTGAATTATAGTAATTTAATCCCTGTTGAATACAACTTTTAAGACCATGAGCAACTATAAATGGTTATTCTACATAGTAGCAAGGAGCTTAGGGAATATTACTTATACTATCTTTCTGTAGTTGATATAGCATTTATCCAACTTCTCCTATATATTAAATAGGAGTAATTGTTATTGAACCATGCAAAAGCTTTTAAGCTTGCCATATGTTATTTTATATCACAGCTTCTATGTTATTAGCAGTATATAAAAGAATAAAATTTGTATCTCCTTCTTTCCATCTTAGGTAAAAAAATCTTGAAACAGTCTGGTAAATTAAAGCCATAGTAGGAGATGAAAGTATGATTTTGATCTGTCTTTAAATAATTTAGTAAGCAATATCATCGTAAAGAGTCTGATTAAATAAATCTTTCTACAATATAAAAGTAGATTCATTAGAGTTTAAGATATTCTTGCCTTCCTCAATTATTTTAACTTTTATTTCATTTTATATTTAAAAGTTAGAAGGCTCATATTCTTCAAAAAACATTCCAACTTAGTTTCATTAATTTTTATTGATAAATTTGATATACATATCACTAAAACGCTTTTAAGAGATATAGTTATCAATTACGTTAGTGAATATGGAACTATTACTTAATTCGTCTTCTTTACTAGCAATTAAGTAAGGAATTTTTATTCCTATATTTTAAAGAAGATTATAAGTCAAATAGTAGCTTCTTATTATTAAGCTACCTTGATGTACAACTCCTAAATCAAAGTCTTTTTCGTTTAATACTTATAAGCTAAAATTTTAATCAAATTAAAGCCCCCATAAGAATAAGGGATCTCTTATAAAGAATAATTATTCGGTAAAATTTCTTCTTTGTTAATGAATCCAATAATGAAGGGCATAAAAAGAGGAGGATTGGTAATAACTTTCTTAGAGCTTTAGTTATTAGGTTCATTATCATTAGTTGAATAAGACATTTTTATCTTAAAATCATAATTAGGCGCTGTTAAGCTTGGTCCAGGGTAAACTAACACTACTAATTTTTTCAGATTTTCATTCTAAATTTGAAGAACTTAAACTGGTTTCCTATTTTGAATATTGTAAACAGAAAACACTGGAATAATTTGATTTTTGTCATTAAAATTTTAGAGCTGAATGGCCTTAAAATATTTAGGCAAATTACTTTAATAAATCTTACTTAAAAACTGAGAATTTTAATCTATTAAGGCTAAGAATAGATTGACATAGTAATATGATAATTCAAGGTAATTTTTGGGAATAAATCCTTTTGGAGTTAATCCAATTAATCCATCATCTAGGACACTACTAAAATTTGTTTCATCTATAGTGGCTATTACTTCAGGATTCATTATATTGGAAGATTCTAAACCAACTATTCAAGCGTATTGACTTTTAGATGTCCAATATGATGAAGTTATTTTCAGTATTTAGAGTTATCAATAAACATCTGCCTCTGGTGCTCTATAAAATGGTTCTTCTTTCTAGTTAAAATAAAAGACTTTGGTAAATTTAAGTAATTTGAATAAATCTTAAAGTGCTTTACCTTCTTGTTGGTAAGTTGGCATTATTGAATAAATATTTTCTCTTTAAAACTGCTAATTAGTTCTATATGCCACAAGATGAAGGACAGATAATTCTAAGTTGCTTATTCTTTGAGTGTAATAAACACTGAAAGTAATATCCAGGATTATTTGTACTTTGTAGGATTTATTTCTCTCTTTTAAAACCTAATTTTATATTTTTCAATTTCCTATAAACAAAGTTGAAGTCTAGAAATCTGTTTTATTAAACATGCTAGTTTCCAATCCAAGCTATAAATATTAAGCTAAATGGGGTTTGGTCAAAGGTGAAGTAATTAAAAGTAGCTTAAAAGAAATAACGGCAGAGAATGGTATAATAAGGAAAAAAGTTTTCATTTATAATAAAGAAAATTAAAATAAGAAATACTTTATAACTAAAATATCAGTCTCATCTCTAAATTAAATTAAGGAGCTTTCTCTTTATTTCATAAGTCATTTATTTTTTATAAGTGCAATATCTTTATTTATCTAAATTGCCTTTTAAATAAAACTTCTTAGTTTTGGTTTTATCATTTCGCTGATAAATTAATTTTCTCTTATTTTGCTTAAGTTTATTTTATGTTCATAGTATTAAAGAGAACTTTATAAAAGGTAATTCTTCAATCATTTTAGTAATTTTGTGATTCTTAATCAAATGGAAAAGAAATTAAATATTCTTAAAATAATTCATTATAATTAGGAATCAAATCCTAAGCTTAACATTTTATTTTATCTAAATCCTTTACAAAAGAAGTTTCTATTGAATCTTTAGCAAGATACAAGATTTTAAATACATCTTAAGATACAAATATTTAGGAAATTTCAAATTAGTGAACTTTAATAAAGTAATAGAATCAAAAAATTCTTCATTTGCAAATCTAGCTAGTTTAAGATATACTAAAGAATCCTAGATGCTATATTCGAGGAGAATTTTAGTACTCAAATATTTTAAAATATTAGTTTCCTTATATTTATTAAGATTATATTTTAGAATATTTATCTATCAAATAAGAGTCATTTACTTTAGCTTTTATTTTAATCATTTAGGCAAATTATCTTATATAGCAATCATAAACAAATTTAATCCTTATTTTGTTTTTGTAGACAGCAAAATAAACTTAATTAGCTTAGGTATATTTCCTATAATACTTTAATATCTAAAATTATTAAGCTTTATTTTAAATTATTAATCATTCCTTTTAGTTTATTTAACTATCTAATTCATTTATCACCACTATTTTATATTCTCTACATACCATCTTTTAAAGGCTAATCAACTTTTAATTCTAAACCAAAACAACAAATTAATACCTTTTTAAATTAAACTTCTTCACTCTTAGCTGTAACATATAGAACGCTAATTACAATTTAAGTATAAACCATTATAGAATACAAATATCTTATTTTCTTAAGGGAATCTTTAATCTGTCTCATGTAATACCTTGCTTCAGTAAACCCTCTAAAGTCTGCAATCCCATCTATACGATCAAAAGAAGAATAATCCAGTTAAATGCTTATATTTTAATGTAACTAATCCAAAAGAACAAATAACTTAGCATTAGTTTCTTATATAGAATAATGATGCTTGCACCTAAGCAATGATAGGATACTCAAAGTTCTAATTTCAATGCTTTTATTCTAAAATCATTTCCATTATTCAGACTGTTGCTTTACTCTTAGTAATTGCACAACTTATCTTATAGATAACGTTTCATGTAACTAAGAGTATTTAAATCCAATGTGCATTTCCTTCTTAGAGCGTTAAGATTGCTTAGAAACTTGCTTATAAGCTTTAGGTGGATAATGTAATGCTGAAAAAATAGGTAAAAAAATATGCAATTAAGAATGCTTAGTTCATTAATATGGTTTAGATGCAATGGACTACTTAACTTCATAACTTTCAAATAAGAATTATAACTTTGAATCTTTATTATAAAACTCATCTTTCTGTTCTCCAGGCTGCTTGGATTAAAACTTTAATAATATAAAAGGTAAGTAGGCAACGAAAATTGTATGACTGAAAGTTGTTAGTGAGATTAAGGAGATTGTTGTAGAAAAGAATCTTCATTTTACGATTATAATACACTAAAAAATTACAAATTCCCAGTGGCGACCTGCTTCACAACCCTTATGAATAGATCAATTATTGAAGATGATAAGGACCTCGATCCTTAGTGTTTAGTTCCTGTGTGCTAAAGTACTCCAAGTTCTAACCAAACTTGATTAGATTGCAGTGATAAGGAATGGCTTTATTCTAACTGAGAATAACCTTAGTAGTAAGATGAAAATAATCAATAGAACTGTGTAAATAATCCGTAGAAAATGAGTTAAAATTGTGTAAATGTATTAGATTAAAGGTGCAATTAAGATTATTGCCACGATTAAAATGATTGCTTACTATCTTCTCAACTTAAATCCACAATATAATTGTAACTAGAATTTGATAGGTGGCAATATATGCGATATAGTTTGCTACAAAAATACTAAAAGAGATTAGAATAGTCTATGAAAGAACAATGGCAATGACTGCTAAGCTTGCATAGATACCAATAATACATGTCTTCAATCTTAAGGAGATAGCATATGCGACTTAAGTTGCTATAATAAATAATGTAACTGAGATGGCAAATATTGTAAAGAGTATTTAGAGAAAGGCTACAAAATCGAACAAATTGGAGATGAAACTTTTCAATAATGATGCTATTACGAAGAATGCTTTTTTGATAATAATCAACAAGGCTAAGATGATTATTTGTCATGCTCTCAAGCGAAAGGTACTTTAGATAAGCTATGTAATAATTAGTATGATAGAAAATGTGGTTTTTTAGAATGCAATTATGAATCAATCGTTGTTTAGTGTAGAAACATCCTTAATCAAAATGATTTATATGAGTTTTGTATAATTCAGGATAATAATTGTACTAGTGACAAATGTTTGTGTTTTAACGAGTGCTTTTTAATATGTAATTAAAAATAATGTAGATGAAATGATTTTAGTTATCATAATATCAGTTAAATAGGAAATTGAATATGTAATGAAGAACTACTAAGTCCTGATTATAATTATGATGGTTTGAATTGTTGTACAACAGATTTAGTCAAAGAATGTTGCAGTATAAGTCTGGCAATGGATGAATTTTTCAGGATGGATAATTAAGCGATTAAATTGCAATTCTTTTTACTGTGGCTATGATAATGCTTAATGTTACTTTTAAGTAACGAATAAATCAGATTCTTATGAAGGATTTCCTTGCTATCCAGAGTTAATTAATAATGGATTTTGCAATCTTTAATTTTTTGTTAAGTAATGTTTAGAAGATGGAAGAGATTGCATAAAATGTTTAGATACCTTATGCTTTATAGTTAAAAGAGTAGGAGATTATTATTATGATAGTGATTGTTGAAATAGTTATTGTAACTTTGATACTCTTCTTAGAGTAATGAAATTATTCAATTATAATGTTTCTTAGTACATCTTTTTCAGCGACTTGTGCTTGAGTAAATATACCTCTGATGATAAATGATCTTCAGTCTTGCATTTACAAAATGAATATTATTGTGAAGACTGTGTAAAGTAGTAGAATGCAATTATTGCAATAGCCATTGTAAATGCGTTAATCCAGCACAGCAAGAAATCGAATATATGAAAAACTAATTCCTGGATTCTGATCAATTAATACTAAGTGAAATGCTAAGCTCTTAAATCTGCTAGTAATATCAATTAGGGAATGGTTAACGTGATGAAAAATGCTATTCTAAAGACTGCGTTTGAGATAGAAAGATTGCATTTGTTATGAAAGTGATGGAGAATAATGAGTTGATTATATGAAATCGAATTAGGAATGAAATATGCAACAACAAGTTCCGCGATTTTGGTTTTAAGGATTGCTGTAAATAAGATGAAAAGATTAAACCAATAAAATAATTTAGGCGATAGTATTTACTAAGTCAGTTGCATTAAATATTACTGAGATAGTTAAGTAGATCAAGAGACGATAAATTTCCTTACCATAACCTGAATGCATGCTATATATTAAACTTCCACATAAGCTTGAAATTTAGTATAGCCTCACATTTTAATAAGCTTTTCAAAGAATTTCAAATAATGATAAAAGCGTGTATTTAGAAGATCGCTCGTTAAAATGTATGAATTAAATGGAATAGCAACAGCGAGAAGGAAAGTTTTTAAGAAATATTGGAACTTAGTATAACTATGATTAAATTTAATAGAATTATCAAAACTATAAGAGCTCTTAAACTTAATTTTCATGATAATAGAAAGATTAAAACTATCAAGAAAAATATATGATTGCAGGGTGCCTTTATGATGAAGCTGATTATATTTATATGTTCAATGATACTTAAGACTAAGATTAAACATTACTCTTCGATCTTTAGAGAAAATCAATATTTTCATTTTCATCCTTTTTGCTCTGTATGCTACTAAAATCAAAGCGCGTAAGATAAAATTCCAAATATTGGCATTGCTGATATTGTAATTAAGAATTTATAGAATCGGCTCTTTTTGTCTAGGTGAATTCCCTGCTGGGTTTATTAAAAATTTAGCTGACCCAAATGATCCTAGATGTGAGGAAGGTCCTGATTAATCCTCTTTGGAGAATCCTTTGGTTATTTATGTTACGAATATAAATTATCCTCTAATAGGTTTTACAAAAAATGGGGCTTTCTATAAATTTTGCGATGAAGCGACTAGCGAATAACCAAATGAAAACTCAAAGTTTAAACCAGGGAACTTTTGATCGACCTCATCTTTCATCAGCTGAAGATCTGACAGAAAGAGTTTAGAAGAATTTTGTTAAGATTCTTTTGACAAATGGAAATCATTATTTAGATGAATAATAGTAGGTAGTAGGGAAAAAGTTCAATGGCTCCTGACAGTTTTACTAACTAAATTTTACTTCTAAAGTAAACTAACGACTATAAAAGCTTATACAAGTAATTTAAGCAATTAACTATTTAAACTCTTTAATGCTTTCAGTATCCAAAAGACTAAGTTTAAGACTTAGTTAAATGTACTTCCGATTCTAAGGAAAGAGCTAAAATTCTTTTAATGCAAACAGATATTCAATTTTTTTTCTTTTAAAGCTACTTCAAATTTGAGAACGTAATATTAGAAATGCACACATTTGTATTAAATATGAATCTTCCAAATGTATATTGAAATAAAAATGATAAGTGATCCTGTAATATATGTGCAGGAGATTTCTTTTCGAGAGAGAATCCTTTTTCTTTACTTGATGAATATTGTTATTCGTGAAGCTTAGCAACAGATTTTTCGGAAAAGCCTTATTTTTTTGGAACTGAAAATCTAAAAATACATAATCTCTGATAAAGGTTATTCAAGAAAAATGGATTTTAAATAATGTTTAGTTTCATCAGTTTTCTAAGCATCACCGTAATTAGATTGAATGCTAATCTTGTAATTTAGAATTTAAAGACAGACTTTTAGTTTCTTGATTCATGAAAGTATTTAGTTAGCATGTATTGAGTATTAGAGCACGAAGAATTTGATTGTGTAAGTCTCAAATTTAATAGAGGGAGTGAAATAAATGATTTCCATAATTTAGATTAAAAAAGTTGAGATTAAAACTATGCAGGAATTGCGTTTCATGGACTTTTAAAATCTAACTAGACTCAACTAATCTAAATAAACGAAGTTACCTTCACTAAAAGCTTAATTTGATCATACTTATACTATTTATACAGTGAAATTGAAGCTCTCTTTTTGATTCAGAACTGTAAGTTATTTAACAAGAGATTTGAATGACTGTTATTAAGATATTTAAAACTAAAATACTTGGTATGAGAGCGATTTGAATGGCACCTAATAAAGAGCAGCAATAGAAGGCTAAAATGGTTAGTTTAGCTATAACTTAGTTACATCAATAATTTGAGTAGTTAAATATAAGTGATACTGAGCAGCAATATATTGAGCCATAATTAGAGGTATTCAGAAGAAAGGTTCCGAAAATATTGTCCCATAAGCAAAGTAATGTTAAACTACACATAATTGGTTTTTTAAAGTCTTAAGGGTTTTAACTTTAGATGCTTAATAAGAAATGATATAGAAGTTAAGAGGTAAAAGAAGCAGGTTTTTCTGTGGCTTGTGTCTATAAGATGACAATTTTGGAATAGTTGAAGATGTAATATTTGAGTAAATAAGAATGGTAGAAGATATTAAGATGACTAATTGTAGCTTTTGCTATAACTAAATCTGAATGAATAACTGATTGACTCAAAATTGAGTTGAAACAGATTTTGGCTATATTAGTTGTTGAATTATAGTTAACTCTGCATATCCATTTTAATATATTTTCTGATAACTATAATGAAAGAGGTGGAGGAATGATAGTAAACTGAGTATAGGACTGCATAAGGAATGATAAGGCGCAAGAATTGTAATTTATAGCCTTGAATGGAAATTAAGTTCTGGTAATAAGTGCTGATAACTAATTGCACATTTTCCTAAACTAGCAGTTTAAATAATAAAGACTAGCTATCTAATAATTAGATAAACTAGAATGCTTAATGTAAATGGAAAAACTTAAACTGCCTCCTTTAAAATTGAGAACACTTTTTTAATGGAAAATATAGGTTGAATGGCAGCTGCAGATTTGAAACTAGCCAGGATGCATAATATAGTAAATTTGTAAATAATAAACAGTAAATTTTAGGGAAGCAGCGGAAAATAAATTTGTAGTTTCTAAATTTTGGATAGAATGTTATTAAGGATTGATAGCAAAATTAGAAATTCTGAATTTTCTAACTAAACCTCTACAAAATATTTGATTGCTTTGTAAAATTGGAATTATTTATAGTTCATATTAGTAAAGTTTAAGTACAATACTCTAATAAACCAAAATTCCAGCTTTATTAATGGGATAAAACTCTCTGAATTAAGTTTGAGAAATATACTTAAAGTAGTGTGAATTCAGCTATAACATAGATACAGGCAATCAATTTAATTTTGCATACTTAATCTAGACAAAGTGGGATGCAGGATATCCAATAATAATAAGAACGGAAAACTGTACTTTCTTCAAGAATATTGGTTTGATTTTTGGTTTCCAAGATGTGAATTATGATGATAGAGACTGAATCTTTGAGGAAAACTATTACTATTAGACTTGTTTGGGATATTTTAGAAGCTTTGGATTTCTTAATTTGATATCTTTTGAAAGAACTAAAATGATAGAAAATACATCACAAGATGTTTTACTTTGCTTTGAAGACGTAGAAGCTTAATTTATAAATGTAAGATTAGTTGGGAACACTGCCTATAAAAAAGGATAAATTTAGCTAGTTAATGTTAGAATGAATATATAAAACTCATCTTTTACTAGTAACTATGCTTATCAATATGCTGCTCTATATCATTCATTCTCCTCTATTCTAAGTAAAAAATTCCCTTTTTAATCAAAACCAACCATACCTATATGCAGGCTCTTAGTAAGCGCAAAAGTCACTTAGCCAAATTTTGAGAATGTTTCTTGCAAATAATGCTTCTTTAGGAGGCGCTATTTACTTAACTTCAAACGCCTAGCTAATTTTATCTAAGTGCACGGCGTTTAATAACTCAGCTGATAAGCAAGGAGGCTTCGTATATGCTGAGTCAGAATCATAGATGTAGATTAAAGATTCGAATATATCTTGAAACTCCTGAAGGATCAGCTATATCTATAATATCTTCCCTTTCAAGCAATAAGATTTAAAATTCAGTTCTTACTAGTAATATAGCAAGCCTAGCTACTATTTATATGCTCAAATCCAAAATTTATAATCAACCTCTCAAAATAAAGTAAATAACTGTTTTGCACCAGTACTACCTATCATTTCAGTAAACCTTTCATAATTAAATACCTAACTAACCATCCTTTATTACTAACTGATACCTAACTATTTCCAATTCTTTATTTCTTTAACCATATTCTTAACTACCAGCCTCTAAAACATTCTCTATATATTACCTATTTTACCACTGAGGGGAAATATGGAGAAGTCATTTTTGGAAATGATATCAATTAAGTTACTGGGGAAATAAGTACGAGAGCAATGATACTTATGGAAGTATTTACTGTAATAACTGCTAAGTTATATTGGAAGAAAATTTCTTCCAAAATTTTAGTTTAAAATATGTTTATTTAATTTCTCTAGCACTGTCGCTTATAACTAGAACTACATTTAGAGATGGAGGAGGATATAAATAAGGAGGAGCTATTTATCTAGAAGAAAGTAAAAACATTACAATTTAAGATTCTATATTCTACAATATTACAGAAGCTTCTGGTAGATGCTTATTCATTACTAACGCTAATAATGAAAACTTTAACTTTATAAAAATCTTTAACTCTAACTTTAGTTATTGAAGTGCTTATTAAGATGGAGGTGCTATCTTAGTGCTGCAGGAGAATGTAAGTATAGCTAAAAATACTTTTTATTAAAACTCAGTCGGAAAAAATGATCAAACTGATAAGCCCAAGGGAGGAGCTATCCGATTAGTGTGGTTTGGCTATCTTTGCTAATTTAATTTATCTTATAACACTTTTTAGAATAATTATGCCTTATAAAGGTGAAGGTGATGCTATCAGTTGGGCAAATAAAATTCCAATTTTATATCCAGAAGTTACAGAATAAGAACTATTCTGCTAATATTATTTGAGCAATTAAGCAAAATATGGAAATTAAATAGACTCTTATGCTACTTTTTTTGGATATATTTCTAGCTAATTAGAAAATATTTACAATATGATTCCTAAGTGTTCTAATGGTAGATTGCTTTAAAGCGAATAAAATACTTAAAACAATTACGTAGAAGTTTACGTTCCTAGACAGGTAAAAAAGGAAGTCTATCATTTTATATTAATAGATTCATTTGGTCAGCAAGTTTATACATCCCAACACACTAAACTTTTATTCTAAATTCAAGAGCAATTTAAAGACTAAGCTACTCTTTTTGGACAAAACTAATTTTACTCTAACTAAGATCTATTTAATGTAAGGGGTCAGATAATGCAAGGAGCTTAAGGTTCTTATACTGGAATAGAAGCAGTTGTTAGAGAAATTAATGAAGAGTTTGATTAATAAAATGATCCATTTTAATTCAAAAATCGAACTTCTTAAATATTAACATAAATTTAAGATATTGTATAGAAGGTGAAATTTATCAGTCTTCTGGAATATGTTACGTTTGTGATTAAGCAAAATATTCTTTAGAGCTAAATGCCATTGATTGTGAATCATGTCCAGACGGAGTTGACTGCACAGAAGGAGTTTATATTTTTCCATAATCAGGATACTGAAGTAATAATGTTATAAAATGTCCTAGAGCTAGTAGTTGCCTAGGAGCAGACGTTCCTAATTCTTATTTATTACCAGATTAAAACTATCGAAGTGCTATTAACTGAAAAAGAGAATGTGCTGCAGGCTATACAGGTAATTTATGCAACTCTTCCTAATAAATTACGAAAGAGTAGGAAAAAATAAATGTGGACTTGTCCTGACTCTTAAACTAATATAATAAGAATATTCATTATTGTAGTAATCATATTGTAACTCTTTTTGTTATAATGGAAAGCACTGTAAGTACTACTAAGAGAGCTGAATAATTACATTCAGTATATTTCAAAATTTTAATGAATTACTTGTAGTTATCAGTGTAAACAGCTTCGTTTAAGTTTAATTTATCTGATTCAGTTATATCGCTATTCAGTATACAGAAGCAAACCGGAAATGCGAGCTCATCACTTTTCAGTTTTGATTGCTTTATGTAGTCTAAATCTTAGGAGCAAGTTTATTAAGTGTTTTATAGAAAATTAATCCTAATGGCGCTTTTACCATTTTTATCTTTACCATTTAAACTATTTTTAGTCGGATTAAAAATTGTACTGTTTACAAAATGAATGGATAGGTAGCATAGTAGTTGGAGATATGATAAAAGGATGATATGAAAATATAAGTAATAAGAATGAATTAGTTTTAGGAGTTAGAGTTAAAATAGTAATAAAATGAATATAGAGAGATTAATAATGATGAATTAAGTATGACATAGATATGATATCTATTAGATAGGTAATAATAATAGGTATTATTAAATATGATTGATATCTTGGGTATACTTAGTATATAAAGTAGTTAATTAGTTTAGTTATAATTAAGTAGTTAATAAGCTATTTTTATTAATAATTATTACTATTTATCTAAATAATGTTCTAAGTATTTTAATACTATAATACAGAGTATATTATACCAATCAGTTAGGAGTCTTATTACTATATTAGTTATAACATTTAATACCATATCAAATCATAGGTCTAAACCATATTTTAGTTAATCTTATAAAGCTATTATAGTTATTATAAGTGGGATACCAATTATTACCTTCATTACTTCCTATAATTCAATACTATCTAAAATTAATCCAAACTATCTACACTTAAACCAAACTAATACCTCCTTTTAACTATATCAAACCTTTACTAATACTAACTAATCAACAGAACCTAACAACATTCTAATTACTTCCAATATTACTACCAATATACCCACTAGTATTATAATAAAACTAATATATCACTTTAAATACTGCTTTCTACCTTTAACATTGCTCCTCTTTATTACCCTTTATTACATATTAACTACAACTAATTATAATTCATTTCTTTTTAAATCACATATATCAAGATAGCAACAAACAAACCTATATCCTAAATTACTAAATTAAAGAAATACAAGATGCTAAGTTACCTCAAACCTATTGTTTAAATTAATATTTTAGAAAGGGCTATTAAACCTACATATAAGAAGAATGTCATCTTTAGTTAGAATTTGTCAAGGTTTGCCGTCATAAGAGAGCAAAGCTGAGTTTGTTCTCTATGCTATCAAAGAAGTAGATATAGAAGAACTGAAATAAATTTTATTATTAAAGATTAAATAATGCTAACCTTAACAAATACGTAGCATATTAGTTTAATTTCTCATATTTTAGGAGTAATTATTTGGTTAAAGCTCTCAAATTGTAGAATTTTCTATGTCGATATAATAAGAAATGCTAGCCATGCTTATTGCAGTTAAGCTATATTCTGCTTCTATTAATTGCTTATAATTATGATAACATAAAAGATTTCTTTCGGCTTTAAATTTTAGCAGGAATTTATTATTTATCCAAATGCACAGGGATTTTCACTAAACAGAAGCAAATTCAGCCGGTATTATTATTAATCAATCTGTAGTTTATAGGTGTTAGCCCTATAAAAAATAAAATTTTATCTTGATATTGCTTAAAATCAGGTCCTAGCAGAATTACTGCTAAAGAGATTAGTGATTTTATTATTCCTTTACCAAACATAAAAGAGGGAAGAATTTCGCTTTGTATACAAAAATGAGGGATTCTCGAAAGACATTATTAGCTTGATTGAAGAAGTAATTGAAGGGGAATATGTCTGAAATCTTTGCTGGCAAGAAAATGGCTATTAAGATTAGGTTAACTCATTTCTAAGCTTTTAAAAATGAGGAAATTATCTACTAGTCTAAACACGTTTCTGCTCATGAAATAGGTCTTATTATGTTCTATAAGTTTGATGAGTAATTTATTAGCTGATCATACTTATTGAAACTACTTCACCTTTCAATCTAACTATTAAAATTTGTATTCAAGACCATCTCTGAGTTTAAAGGTTTCTTTTGCTCGTTTTTTGCAGAGCGAACTGGTTTATTCTCCTTTTTCGAACTTTAAAACATGATTATAATAATCGTCACTTTATTTCTATCTAAAAAGTTCTAAAACATCTTTAAATACTAATTTTAGAGTTAATAATAGATTAATTTAAACTCCCCTACATTACTCTTCGACCTTGACTGCTCTTTTCACTTTTATTTCCTGTTTTATTCGAAAAGTTATCTCAATTTCATTTCCTTAATAAACCGCTCTTTAATCTTTTTCTTCAATTTTTTTGACTTTTTTTAGTACTTTCTATACAAGTACTTACTATTGTAGTTTAGTTAATATGCTTTGAATATTTTTCTAGATACTAAAGTTTCTTTCAAAGTGCTTTATCAATTCCTTATAGCTTTATTTTTTGGGGTATTATCTTATATAGATAAACGAGAAAATTAATATTTAGGCTTTTCTTATTTGATCTTGTATTCTTTAGCCAAATCCTACTATTTATTCCTTTTTTTTTATCATTTTTAATCTAAAACACTTGTTTTCTTTCTATGTAACCCTGATTTCTAGGACGCTTCTCTCAAGTTAATAGAGAAACTAATTTATTCCCTAAGCTCTTATTTTCATTTGGTGTTACTTAAATTCCTTTTTATTTTAATATCATAGTAGGTTTTTTAAAACTTAAGGAAGTTTTTCTGCTTACTTATTATCTTTGCAAATTAGACCCTTAATAGTTTTCTAAATGACTGAATTTGTGAGTTTTTTAATTAGAAATTTTTGAGTAACTTTGTTTTATATCCTTTGTCTAATTTACTTTTACTATTTTTCGCTTTTACTCCGATTATTGTTTTGCCTGTCGCTCATATCTTGATTATTTTTACTTTTTAACTTAGTTTATCACTTTACTTTAATTAGTATCTTTGATAAAGTCTAAAGATTTAAAATGTGGATAAATTGAAAGGATATTAAAATTTATTCTCAATATATTTCTACTTGCATTTTGGTTACCTATCTATTAATACTCTTATAAAATCAATTCCTTTTATGGCTCATTAATTTCAAAAAAACTTTAAAATCATTCATTTAGCTATTTCTCCAAGGATAACAAGGTTTAATTGCCTTACTTCTAGTTATTTTACCTTACTAATTTTCAGTTATTTTTACTTATTTACTGTATCTTAGTTTATCTTTCATTATTGGAAAAACTGTTGTGTATATTTAAATTTATCTACTCTATAAATTTATCAGAAGTATTTCTTTTCTATGATTTAAATATTCACCTGAAGATAAAAGAAGCAACAGATCTATTTTAAGTTTTTTTAAAATAATCTGTTTAAAACTCTGCCTCTTAAGTGCTATTTTTCATCTTAAGTAGCTATGAAAAAAAATTATTCAATTTAGATACCTTGATTAATAAAGCTGCTTTTACTTTATTGGCTATTAGTACTTTAAATTACTCCCTGAAATTAAGATTTAGACTAATCTGAATATCTTTAATTCTTTGAATCATTTCAGAAATGTCGAATGGATTACCTTTACTCCATTGAGCACTTCTTCTTACTTTGGAGCTGTTATTTCTTGCTATTATTAAGTTTTGTTCTTTTTTCTTTCTCAGCTAGATTAATGATAAAGTTTTTTCACATACGGAGCTATAAAGATTATAATACTTTTATTATTCTTAATAAGTACGAGGTGAGATGCAGATTTTCATACCTGAAGAATGGATTTTGGCTAATAAGTAGGAAATTAAAAAGAATTTTGTACTCCTCTGGAAATTAACCCTGGTATTCTACATTAAGAGTAATAGCATTTTTAATAACTAACTATAATCATTTTTAAAGGTGTTTTAATTTCTTCATACGAGCTTTTTAATATCTTGTTATTTTATTTCGCTCACTTAAAAGATCTGCAATTTATCTAACATGCTAATTTAATCTCTAATTTTTCATATATTCATTAAAATTAATAAAATCATAAGTTTCTATCCTTACATGCTACTATAAAATAATCTCCATGCCCTTATTCCTTTTGCTAATTGCTTTACATTATTTTTCTTCTGTTACTCATACTTTTCTAATGTTAGTGGCTCTTAATCTATTCTTAAAATTTTAATTTCTATTCTAAGTATGGATAATACTTCAGATTAAAGAGGTTCTATTACAAGTCTATTTTTTGTGGATAAGCCAAAATTAATATGCTATCTTGCGTTTTCTTTTAGACTCTATTTCAATATAGCAAGCATTAAGCACTAAATGTAATTCTCCAGTCCTTTTAGGTTTTTCAACTAGTTTCAGGAAATATCATCTTTCTGTCAACTCTAAGAGATCAGCATTTCAGAAAATTTATTAAACTTAGTTAAAACTAACTACTAACTTTCCTAGTTATTTGTGGTTGATAAGTGAGAAGCCTTGGATGGTATTATAACTTAAGTTAAGATTCTGTAATTATAGAAATATTTGGTATTTTTCTTTGATATTCTGTCACGCATATTAATTTAGCTATTTATTAGAGATAGTATAGGTATCATTAGCTATCCTGCTAAATTTTTATTAAGTCAAACTAATTTCAGGATATTTTCCTAAAATTTATCTTATCCCTTGGCTATGTAACAAATATTATATATATATAATATTCTAGAGGGAAAATTCTTCCATTTTAAAATTTAATTTTAATAGTAATTATTCTTCTATTTATTAAGTATTAAGTTAATAAAATAATACTATTAATATCTAAGTATCTCTTAAGCCATAAATTTAGTTTCTTTTAATTTTTAGTTTATTCAAAAATAAAATGCAAGCATCTAAATGTGAAGCTTGTGAAGAAGAGTTCGACTAAGAGCTTAAAAAGCCTAGAAGATGTGATTGTGGATGTATCATCTGTGAGAGATGCCTGAGGAGTTTCTACAATATCCAATAGATGTTCAACTGTAGAAAGCACAACATTATCACTGATAGACCAATTGAAGAATTGTAAATACTAGATTTACATCTTTAAGAGGAATCCAAATAAAGTTAATTGAGTATATGTTAGTAGCATAATGAGATTCTATCATTGTATTGTCTGAGTGACAGTGCATTAATATGTGAAAAATGTCAATAGGATTCTCATAAGAATCATCAATGTGGTAGACAAGAGGAGATCGTTCCTATTATGTAAGTTCGTATGTAAATGACTTTGAGTGTTATAAAGGAGAGGTTGAAGCAATATTCTTCTGTTTTAGGTCAATGATAAAAGTAGTTTGGTGAGAATTATGCGATAAATAGAGATAAGATAATGCAGATCTATGATAAAATCAAGAGAAGTTTAGAATAAGCATGTGAGGAGTTGGTGATAAGAGTATAGGACTAAGGTGAATAGTGTAGGTAGGAAATGGGTTAAAATAATCTATTTGAAAGACTAAAGAGTATCGGGTCAATGTAATAGGTTACTATATAGTAATGTGAGAAAAAGAAGGTGGAGATAGAGAGATTGGAGGTATAGTTGTAAGAGAAGTGAATAAAGGTGAGTAAAAATATTCTTAGTATAAGGCTATTCTTAGTTTAAAGAATATGGAAGTTTAGGTTTTTGAGAAAATGATAAAGGAGATTCAGCCACTATAGGAGTTGCGAGTTAGAGAATAGAAATAATCTTTTTAGAGAACTATATAGCATTTATGAAAGGAGTTATAGTTGTAGGCTAAATCATATGAGAGTGTAAAAAAGGAAAGTGAAGAATAAATATAAAAGTTGCTTTAGGTTATAAGAGATAAGGATATGGTGTTGACTGACTTGAGGGAATAAATATCTCGTAACTAGAAAGTAATAGAGGATCAATAATTATAAATAAAGAGTTTGATCTAGTAGTAGAATGCTATCTTATAGTAAAAGGATTTCGAGTTTTAAGGTTATAAAGATAAGTTAGAGGAATAGTCTAAGAGTTTGAGTGAGTAAATAAAAAATTTATCGAGCGAGGGTGTTTAATATAAATTGCGAATAAGTGAGTTGTTTTAAGCTATTTAAGAGAAGGACTAGAGGAATTTATCTTAATAGTAGCAGTATGAAAAGCAAGATTTATAGAAAGAGCAAAGGATAAGAGAGTTGTAGAATGAACTTGATCTTTAGAGAGGACAATGATAATTTAAGGGTTTAAATCAATCGATTGAGTGAGTAAAATAGTTAGAGAGAGTGATTTGAGTGAGCTTGTTGAGGCTAATATTAATAATATTTTATAGAATCGTGAGTTGGATTAGTAGATAGAGAGTTTACGATAGGAGAGATCTAATTTGGAGAACTAGATATAAAGTTTATTGGAGGAAAGAAAATAGTTAACGAGATAGATGAATGAGTTACGAGCAAGGATAATGAAATATGAAACCATAATATCGATAGTATCTCCGAATAATAAATCTGTGAAGCTTGTGGTTAAGCAAGACACTACTATCGGATAACTAAAGGACATGATAGAATAATAAACTAAGTTATACGAATGGTCATTGGACATCTATAAGAATGGCAATAAGTTAGAGAAATATTAGACGATGGAATCTTTAAAGATAATGGATGGGGAATAGTTAAAAGGTTATACTTGCATTTGATTACCTTGATGGGGATTTATCTATGATGATTTGTGGAAATTTGGTTCTAAATATGATTTAAAAGGTTTAGGTAGAAAATCTAATGAATGGGAATGTAAGGTAATAGTAATAGATAATTGGTAGTTAATTTGAAGTTTGAAGCATATGAAAAATAAGATAGGTTTAAATAAAGCAGAAAGAATTAAAATTAGAAGCTAAGTAAAATAATAGATAGTTAGTAACTTAAACATGTTTTGCATCTATTATTACATTTCCAGAATATACTAATAAAGATTTAGAAAAGCTTAATTTAAATTATAATTAACTTAATCTTGCAACTTCAAACATATTTTTCTCATAGCAGCATAGATCTTTACTCAATTTAAGCTATAAATTCATAAACTTTTGTGATTGTTTTTAAAAATATGACTAGCTACGAACTATAAGGTAAAACTAAGAAAAAATAAAAAAGAAAAGTAAATTGAAGTAATTTAATAAGTGCTAATATCATTTGGTAATTAAGACAGCTTATTCTTTTTAATATGCTTCGTCATTTCTTTAAAAAAGAATGGATTAGTAAAAGAGATGATTAAGCACTAAATAAAAGCTTAATTAAAAGCTAATAAAGTATATAAATTTAATAGATAGTAAAATTAAACCTAAAATAATCCTTAATATTAAAATAATCCTTAGTGTTGAGAGGCACACAAATATATTTCCATTTTTCTTAAACAACAAGATAGATTTATTATAAGTAAAGAACTTCTATTTTATTTCTAAAAATTAAAAGAAAGCCCATATATAAAAAGTCTTTAGTGCTAAAATAATAATCTTAATAGGTTTTTTAAAAACTATCTGATTAAATAGTTTGAAATATGCTTCAAATATTAAATAGAGATATGAATAAAGAAAGCATATCTATTTATACTTTTAGTTATAGTTATATAATCTCAAACTTATTTAATAACTAAAGCTATTAATTCACTAATCCCTTCATAGTTAACTATAATCCTTTTATTTATAATACTGACTAACTTTCTTTTTATGCTTTAGAGTATAAAATGCAGGAGTAATATAGCTTCTTATTCATTAAATTGGAAAATAAAGGATTATTTATTAGTATTAATAGATGTAAATTGTCTATCTAACTTGTTAGCCTAAGAGTAACTTAGAGCTTCATTCTTTAATACTCTTCTCTATTTTTAGTCTAACTTAAGCAAGTCTAAAAAGGCTTACTTCACTTCTTGAAGCATTAATTTTTACTTGATCATGAAATAAGTTTTTGTATAGTTATTGCAACTTCTACCCTTCTTCATTTGGTTGATTTTATTAATTTACTTAGACTAAATATATCTTCCTTCACTCTACAACTAAGCTTCTTAATCTCAAGTCCTAATTTGGTAAAATATCAAAAAATTCTAAAATACCTTCAGTATTACTAACTCTCAACAGATCTGCTTTATTTTTCATCCATGAACTAAATAACTCCTTGCTTGAACTACCAGTTTTCAGACTTTTTTCCCTTTCAGCCTAACTTATAATTATTAAGCTTTTATACCTTAGAAATTTCTTCTTTAATACTCTAATATTTGAACACTTTCTGTTCATTCTTAGGAATTTACTGATGCTTTTGCTTTTGAACTTAGTTCAGAAACTTGAATATTTCTAGCTAAATCTAAGAAATTAAGTAGCTGATGTAGCTATATCAATTAGACTGCGTTTATTGATAAGTTTTTATTTAGCTTTTTGATATTCACGCATTTCTTGCTCCATCAAAAGCTTAAATTAAAAGAGTAAGGCATTCACTTATATCTCATAACTGTAGCTTTATTGTCATGCTGATGTATACCAACAACAGACTATTAGAAGGATTTTCCCATTTAAATTCTTTCTTACACATTACCTGAACTGGAAAAATATCTTAGCCTAACCTCTTAATTGCTATTTACACTATCAATTCTAGAATAATCTAACACTCTTTTCCATACCAAAGCTATATAATTTTTCCTTTAACTAAAAAGATTATACCCTTTACCCTGTAATCAACAAAGAATGAAAAATGAATGAAGTAATAAGCAAGCTAAAAGGATTAAAACCTTAAACTAGTAAAGTATTAGACATAAATAAGTGTATTTAATGCTTAGATTATTAAACTTAACTTTATTTTACTTTCTAGTTAGCCAATTAATAATACCTAATTTAATAAATTCAATGCCTTCTACCTAGCTAATTAGTAAATTATTGCCTGTCCTAAACAGTTTAGTCGCTTTAGTGATGCTTGCAGCAAAAAAAAGGGAAGAGCTTTGATGGAAAAATTTTAGTTTCAAGAAAGTGCTGAAGAATCATAGATTTAATTCCAAGCCTTCTATAAGAATCCAACAAGACTTATAGTTCTTTCTAAGAGATATAGCAAAGCTACAATATTTTCCATGACAACTATTACTGGATTAAAATCTAGAACTAGAGAAACATGATCACAAGATTCGCAGTTAACTACTTCGCTGATTTGACTAACGAAGAATTCTGAAAGTCTTGCTTAGGATACAAGGATACTTAAACAGGGCATAGAACTACATATATTAATATGAATAAAATGTTGCTGATTCTCTTGATTGGGAATAGAAGGGAGCTTTAACATCTGTCAAAGATTAAAACCAATTCAAAAGCTGCTGTAATTTTAGTGCTGTAGAAGTTGGGAAGGAGCTTACTTCATAAAAACTACTATTGGTATCTTTCTCTGAATAAGAACTAATTGACTGCTCTAATTCATTTTGCAACCAAGGATGCAATGGTGGATGGATGGACTCTGCCTTCCACTATTGGCAATAGAATAGTGAAGAGACTGAATCAAATTATCCATACACTGGTTTAGAGGGAAGCTGCAAATATGATTCATCCAAGATTATTATCTGAATAGCAAACTTTTTAGAAGTTATCTCTAATGAAGCTGCTTTGAAAAATGCAGTAAATGGACATATTGTCTCAGTTGCCGTTGATATTTCAAATAGGTCATTCTATTCTCAAGACTTTTATAATGGATAATGCTTATCTTAACCATGTTGTAAATCTTGTTAGTTATGGTACTGAAATGGACAAGACTACTTGAGAATCAATAATTTGTGGGGTATATAATGAGAAGAGAAAGGATATAATAAATGGAAGAGAACTGATTCGAGCGCTTTAGTTGGACAATGTCGAGTTGCCTCAACTGATGAAGCCAATGAGCATGTAGACTAAATTGTTGTTTTTTTCAATTAAATAATAATAAATAAAGTGGTAAGCCAACCTAGGTATAGCCACTTAATTAAACTACTATATCTCTTCAATTTCTTCGTTTTACACATAGCTAACATAATACTTTACATTCTGTATCGCGATCATTTTTTTCGAAGTTATATCTCTAATATTTCATCAGCAAGTTTTATTTATCTATATATAGCAAATAATAAATTTACCATTTTATATCTTTATTATTAGGTTTTTACTAAGATTAAACATTATTTCTAGTCTCTTGTTTAATTTCTATTTAAAGAGTTCTAATTTCCATAGGCACTATATTATTGAATTTGAGCTTGATATATGATGATTATATAGCATTATTATGGATAAGAAAGAAGTTTAACTTTATAGATTTGCTTTCAGCTTATTTTAGTTGACTTTTTATATTTACTTGAACTTCTTCTCTGCTTTTGATGTTCTAATTCACTCTTTTTATATAATCGAAATTCTTAGCATCATCGATAAAATTTTAAATTGGTTTAGCTTCAGCACTAGAATTGATTCTTTAAGACTAAATAGCAAACTTTAAGCTGATAAAGTAAAAGCTTAACTTTCTTCCTGTCTTCAGAGATTGAGTTTGTCATAATTCTCTTAGAGCCTTTAAAGGAAGCATTTATCACATCCAGTCTATTCTTCTAAAAGGTCTAAATAAAGCTAATTTTTATTGCTAATCTCAACTATATTTCTTAGTCTAAAAGCGTATTGAGTGCCTTATTAAAGGTTTAGCATTTGATTTGAGCAATATTAGCTTAATTATATAGATAATTTATTATTAAAGCACTTAAGTATTTATTTATTAATACTTTAAGTCTTCTTTCTATAATTTTGCATCCTACTAAATTTAATAATTACTAAAGTCACTATCAATTATACAGAACTTGAAGCAAGAAGAAAATAACTATAAATTAAATAACTGGAAATAAATAAAAATATTAGCATCTAAATTTAAAATTAGCAAGTTTTTATTTATTTCTTATAATAGAGCTAGTAGCTATAAGGTTCATATTTGTTATGCTTTTATATTTTGCTTTAATAGAGAGAAATATAAAATATCATTATAACCATCTATTTAAAAATCTAATATTTTATAGGATATAAAGTTTATCTATTTTCCTTTATGAGATTTATTTTTAATGTAGAACTTAGTATAATTATAACATTTTTCTTTAAGAAAAATAGATTGCTAAAGTTTTAAAATGCTGCTTTATTTCTCTTTCTACATTTTTTTCTAAGTAAAGCGCAATTAAATTTTAATTGATTTCTCTTGCTGCAGCAATATATTTCTAAGTTTATTAACTAAATTTTCTTTTCTTTATAAAAGCTTTCATTTTACTGAGATGTATTCTAAATCAGGTATTTAAATCCTTACGTTTTTCTTTTTTATCATTTTATTCACCTAATTGTAAAGATTTATTATTTGTTGAAATTAAAAAAATACTTAACAGAGTAATCATCGTTTATAAGCGTTGAAAGATTTTTGTTAAATTAATAAAAAGTTATTAATAATAGTACTGTTCTTTAGTCTAATGTAAATTCTTTATTTATATAAGCATAAATTTTAATTTTATATATAAATTCATTTGCTTCCTTGTATTTCCAAACTTTCCTCTTCTAAATTTCCTATCACGTTTTTAGGTGTATCAAATAAGGTAACTCTACCTTGCTTGAGGACAAGTATTTTATCATATCCTTGAATTTTATGAATTCTATGCGCTATAGTTAGAACTGCTCGATCTTAGAATTTCTCTTTTATTAGTTACTGTATAAATTAATCTGCTTTCTAATTAATTGAAGCCGTTGCTTCATCCATTACCAATATTTTGCTGCATCTGAAATATAATAAATTACCTTAATATTGCTATTTCTATACAAATTAGCTACCTTTCTCCTACACTTATGTTTTGTCCTTACTCCTGTATTTATTTATCGAGTACTTTACATTCCATTACATCTTTATCACTTTCTTTTTTATCCTCTTTTTCACTTGATAGATTATCATTTTAGCTTTAAAACTTTTCCAATATATTAATGTATGCAAGTACTAATAATTGCTTAATCATCATAATCATCAAAGGGATCTAAATTCATTCTCAAACTTCCGGTAAATATTATGGGGTCTTGAGGAATAACACTTAACTATTTCTTAGTGAATGTAAAGATATGTCTTATATATTCATTCCGTAAATAATAATTTTTCCATTTTCTACTTCTACTATTCTAAATAATCATAAGCAAATGGATGACTTTCCGATCCAGTTCTGCTTGCTATTCCTATTTCCTAATTAGCCTAAACTATGAAATAAACTAAATTGAGTATATTAGAAAGCTAAGGTATATAATCCAATTATACGTTTCTATACTCAATTTTCCCTTAGCTAATTTAACCATTTTCAGTTTCTTTATCTGAACGAACTAATTTCTCTATATCAGCTTAAGCATAATAATGACATCTTTCTATACTTATCATTGAATTTCTGTTTCTGCTATCTGTTAAACTGACTTAATCATCGATTCAGGTAATGGATAAGCATATGCAACAAT
This sequence comes from Loxodes magnus, assembly GCA_946699065.1. Classification (NCBI taxonomy): domain Eukaryota; phylum Ciliophora; class Karyorelictea; order Loxodida; family Loxodidae; genus Loxodes; species Loxodes magnus. The sequence continues at coordinate 52,701 of CAMPDV010000278.1, forward strand.
GAGAAGCTAAATTCAGCTGGCTTTATTATTAATAAATCTATATAATTTATAGGTATAAGTTTTATAATCCTGCTAAGCTTAATTTCATAGCTTAATACTTAACATATAGAATTTCATCCAAAACTTTGCTGGTAAGAAAATAGTTATTAAGATTAGGTTAACTCATTTCTAAGCTTTTAAAAAGGAGAAAATTATCTAATAGTCTAAACACGTTTTGGTTCATGAAATAGATCTTATTATGTTCTATAAGATTGATGAGTAATTTATTAGCTGATCATACTTATTGAAACTACTTCACCTTTCAATCTAACTATTAAAATTTTTATTCAAGACCATCTCTGAGTTTAAAGTCTTCTTTGCTCGTTTTTTGCAGTACGAACTGGTTTATTTACTTTTTCGAACTTTAAAAAATGATTATAATAATAATCATTTTATTTCTATCTGAAAGTTCTAAAACATCTTTAAATACTAATTTTAGAGTTACTAATAGATTAATTTAAACTCTCCTACATATTACTCTTCGACCTTGACTGCTGTTTTCACTTTTATTTCCTGTTTTCTTCGACAAATTATCTCAATTTAATTTCCTTATAAATAAATAAATTTGATTATAGAGCGCGCAGCACCCTCGTTGGTGAGCAGCTCTTTAAAAAAAATGTTTCATACTGACAAGAATGTTTGTTACTGATAAAATTATCAGATACTGATAAACCTTGTTCTATACTGGTATAATTATTCAGTACTGATAAAAATGTTCAATACTGATATAATTTTAGAATACTCGTAATCTTTAATACTTGCTGGAGGTCCAAGGACTTGGCAGGATTGTGTCTCATTGCATCACCAAAGCAGAGGACGACATGTGTCAATTTATGGGTACTTAAATTCCCCACCTCTGATGAAGTTCGCAATATTATTTCTTTTTCGTTCCAGAATTAAAAATAAATGAAGCCAAGCCAAGCCAGTGTCGAAGGTCTAAGAATCTTATGTCTCGAGGCCAAACCAAAGCAGAGGAAGACATAAAGTCGATTATGGGTACTTAACTTCCCCAACCTCTGGTGAAGATGACCTTGTTGTTCACCTTCAAACAACTATGGCGGTTTTAAAATATATATAATAAACTGCTCTTTAATCTTTTTCTTCAATTTTTTTTACTTTTCTTAGTCTTTCTATACAAGTACTTACTATTGTAGTTTAGTTAATATGCTTTGAATATTTTTCTAGATACTAAAGTTTCTTTCAAAGTGCTTTGTCAATTCCTTATAGCTTTATTTTTGGGGTATTATCTTATATAGATAAACGAGAAAATTAATATTTAGGCTTTTCTTATTTGATTTTGTATTCTTTAGCCAAATCCTACTATTTGTTTCTTTTTTTATTATAATTTTTTAATCTAAGTCACTTATCTTCTTTCTATGTAGCCCTGATTTCTAGGATACTTATCTCAAGTTAATAGAGAAACTGATTTATTCCCTAAGCTCTTATTTTCATTTGGCGTTACTTTAATTCCTTTTTATTTTGGTATCATAATAAGTTTTTTAAAACTTAAGTAAATTTTTCTGCTAACTAATAATCTTTGCAAATTAGAGTTTTAATAGTTTTCTAAATTGAACTGGATTTGTAAGTTATTTTAATTAGAAATTTTTGAGTAACCTGGTTTTATATCCTTTGTCTAATTTACTTTTACTATTTTTCGCTTTTACTCCGATTTCTGTTTTGTCTGTCGCACGTATCTGGATCATTCTTACTTTTTAACTTATTTTATCACTTTACTTTAATTAGTATCTTTGATAAAGTCTAAAGATAGAAAATGTGGATAAATTGAAATGAGATAAACATTTATCTTCAAGATGTATCTACTTGCTTAAGGCAGTTTGGTCATCTCTCTATTATTACCCTTATAAAATATTTTCCCTTTATAACTCGTTAATTTCAAGTAAACTTTAAAGGCATTCAGTTAGTTGTTTCTTCAAGGATAGCAAGGTTTAATTGCCTTATTTCTAGTTGCTTTACCTTACTGATTTTCAGTTATTTTTACTCCTTTACTGTATCTTAGTTTATTTTTAATTATTGGAAAAACTGTTGTGTATATTTAAATTTATCTGCTCTATAAGTTTATCAGAAGTATTTCTTTTCTATGATTTAAATATTCACCTGAAGATAAAAGAAGCAACAGATCTATTTTAAGTTTTTAAAAAATAATATGTTTAAAATTCTGCCTCTTCAGTGCTATTTTTCATCTTAAGTAGCTATGAAAAAAAATTATTCAATTTAGATTCCTTGATTAATAAAGTTGCTTCTACTTTATTGGTTATTATTATTTTAAATTACTTTCTTGATTAAGATTTAGACTAATCCGAATATCTTTAATTCTTTTAAATATTTCAGAAATGTCGAATGGATTATCTTTACTCCATTGAGCACTTCTTCTTACTTTGGAGCTGCTATTTCGAGCTATTATTAAGTTTCTTTCATTTTTTTTCTTAGCTAGAATAACGATAAACTTTTTTACCTATACGGAGCTATAAAATTATAATACTTTTATTATTCTTAATAAATATGAGGTGAGATACAGTTTTTCATACCTGATGAATGGATCTTAGCTAATAAGTAGGAATTAAGAAGAATTTTGCACTTCTCTGTAAATTAACCCTGGTATTTTACTTTAAGAGTAATAGTATTTTTAATAACTAACTATAATCATTTTTAAAGGTGTTTGAATTCCTTCATACGAGTTTTTTTAATAATTTGTGATTTCGCTTTCCTCACTTAAGAGATCTGCACTTTATTTAACATGCTAACTTAATCTCTAATTTTACATATTCATTAAAATTAAACAATCTAATGTTTCAAGCTTTCCATACTACTATAAAATAATCCCTTTACACTTGTTCTTTTTAGCTAAATGCTTTAAAATTTTTATTCTGTTATTCTTATTTTTCTAATGTTAATGACTCTTAATCTATTCTTAAAATTTTAATTTCTATTCTAAGTATGGATAATACTTACAATTAAAGAGGTTCTATTTCAAGTCTATTTTTTGAGGATAAGTCAAAATTAATATGCTATCTTGCGTTTTCTTTTAGACTCTATTTCAATATAGCAAGCATTAAGCACTAAATGTAGTTCTTCAGTCTTTCTAGGTTTTTTAACTAGTTAAAAAAATATCATCTTTCTATCAACTCTAAGAGATCAGCATTTCAGAAAATTTGTTAAACTTAGTTATGGCTAACTAGCAGCTTTCCTAGTTATTTGTAGTTGATAAGTGAGAAGTCTTGGATGTGATTATAACTTAAGTTAAGATTCTGTAATTATTAGAAACATTTGTTATTTTTCTTTGATATTATGTCACGCGTATTAATTTTGTTATCTACTAGAGGCTAGTATAGGTATCATCTAGCTATTATACTAAATTTTTATTTAAGTCTTACTAATTTCGCAATATTTCCCTAAAATTTATCGTATCCTTTTGCTATGTAACAAAATATTATATATATATTTTAGAGGGAAAATTCTTCCATTTTATATATTAATTTTAATAGTAATTATTCTTCTATTTATTAAGTATTAAGTTAATAAAATAATACTATTAATATCTAAGTATCTCTTAAGCCATAAATTTAGTTTCTTTTAATTTTTAGTTTATTCAAAAAATAAAATGCAAGCATCTTAATGTAAAGCTTGTGAAGAAGAGTTCAACTAAGAGCTTTTAAAGCCTAGAAGATGTGATTGTGGATGTATCATTTGCGAGAGATGCTTGAAGAGTTTCTACAAAATATAAAAGAAGTTCATATGCATCAATCACAACATTATCACTGATAGACCAATTGAAGAATTAGAAATACTAGATTTAAATCTTTAAGAGGAGTTCAAATAAATCTAATTGAGTATATGTTAGTAACATAATGAGATTCTATCATTTTATTGTCTGAGTGACAGTGCATTAATATGTGAAAAATGTTAATAGGATTCTCATGAGGATCATCAATGTGTTAGACAAGAGGAGATCGTTCCTACTATGTAAGTTCGTATGTAAATGACTTTGAGTGTTATAAAGGAGAGGTTGAAGCAATATTCTTCTGTTTTAGGTCAATGATAAAAGTAGTTGTCTGAGGATTATGCGTTAAATATTAAATATATAGTATAGATCTATGATAAAATCAAGAGAAGTTTAGAGTAAGCATGTGAGGAGTTGGTGATAAGAATATAGGACTAAGGTGAATAGTGTAGGTAGGAAATGGGTTAAAATAATCTATTTGAAAGACTAAATAGTATCGGGTTAATGTAATAGGCTACTATATAGTAATGTGAGAAAAAGAAGGTGGAGATAGAGAGATTGGAGGTATAGTTGTAAGAGAAGTGAATAAAGGATGAGTAAAAATATTCTTAGTATAGGGCTATTCTTAGTTTAAAGAATATGGAAGTTTAGGTCTTTGAGAAAATGATAAAGGAGATTCAGCCACTATAAGAGTTGCGAGTTAGAGAATAGAAATAATCATTTTAGAGAACTATATAGCGTTTATGAAAGGAGTTATAGTTGTAGGCTAAATCATATGAGAGTGTAAAAAAGGAAAGTGAAGAATAAATCTGAAAGTTGCTTTAGGTTATAAGAGATAAGGATATGTTTTTGACTGACTTGAAGTAATAAATATCTCATAACTAGATAGTAATAGAGGATCAATAATTATAAATAAAGAGTTTGATATAGTAGTAGAATGCTATCTTATAGTAAAAGGATTTAGAGTTATAAGGTTATAAAAATAAGTTAGAGGAATAGTCTAAGGTTTTGAGTGAGTAAATAAAAAGTTTATCGAGTGAGGGTGTTTAATATAAATTACAAATAAGTGAGTTGCTTTAGACTATTTAAGAGAAGGATTAGAGGAATTAATCTTAATAGTAGTAGTATGAAAAGCAAGATTTATAGAAAGAGTAAAGGATAAGAGAGTTGTAGAATGAGTTTGATCTTTAGAGAGAGGACAATGATAATTTAAAGGTTTAAATCAATCGATTGAGTGAGTAAAATAGTTAGAGAGAGAGTAATTTGAATGTGGTTACTAAGGCTAACAATGATAATATTTCATTAAATCGTGAGTTGAGTTAGTAGATAGAGAGTTTGAAATAGGAGAGATCTAATTTGGAAAACTAGATAAAAATTTTATTGGAGGAAAGAAAATAATTAACGAGTTAGTTGAATGAGTTACGAGCAAGGATATTGAAATATGAAATCGAAATATCGATAGTATCTCCGAATAATAAATCTGTGAAGCTTGTGGTTAAGCAAGACACTACTATCAGATAAATAAAAGACATGATAGAAGAATAAACTAAGTTATACTGATGGTCATTGGATATCTATAAGAATGGCAATAAGTTAAAGGACAAATAGACAATGCAATTTTTAAAGATAATGGGTGGGGAATAGTTATAAATGAGATGGAGTTAAATTTTATAATATATTTAGATGGTAAATAATCTAATTAAAGGACGTACGTTACATTTCTAAGCTTTTATTTTTAAAAAAGGTAAGGCATTTTAATATTCTTAATTTATAGAGAGTAAGGCATTTTAATATTCTTAACTTATAGAATGTAAGCATTTTAATATTCTTAACTTATAGAGAGTAAGGCATTTTAATATTCTTAACTTATAGAATGTAAGCATTTTAATATTCTTAACTTATAGATAGTAAGCATTTTAATATTCTTAACTTATAGATAGTAAGCATTTTAATATTCTTAACTTAGGTAAGGCATTTTAATATTCTTAACTTATAGAGAGTAAGTCATTTTAATATTCTTAACTTATAGTTGGTAAGTATTTTAATATTCTTAACTTATAGAGAGTAAGTCATTTTAATATTCTTAACTTATAGTTGGTAAGCATTTTAATATTCTTAAATTATAGAATGTAAGCATTTTAATATTCTTAACTTATAGGATGTAAGCATTTTAATATTCTTAACTTATAGTATGTAAGTATTTTAATATTCTTAACTTATAGTTGGTAAGTATTTTAATATTCTTAACTTATAGTTGGTAAGCATTTTAATATTCTTAACTTATAGCTAGTAAGTATTTTAATATTTTTAACTTATAGGATGTAAGCATTTTAATATTCTTAACTTAGGTAAGCATTTTAATATTCTTAACTGTATAGATTGTAAGTATTTACTGATCAGATGGTAATATACAATTTGACATATGTTTATAAAGTTTGGGATAGTAATATATATTTTAATCAATATTAGAAAAAGGTATTTTAGGTTTAGATATTAATTTTAGAATGTAATAATTGGAGTAAATATTAGTATGTAAGGTTGTTTTTTACAGTTTAATTAAAATAGATGGTAAGTTTTAATTAATATAAGTTGGTACAAATGAGTTTAAAGATAATGGTATAGAATGTATGTTTTGTGAAATAAGGGGGTGAGTTTGTTAATGTGAATTCAGGTTGTAAGATTTCATGGTTGTAGTGATAGATTAGTCTGATTTCAAAAAGTTATTTTGAACAACGGATATACTTAATAATAACTCTTATCAATTAAAAAAATTAAATTAATAACTATATTTTTAAATGTTTATATTTATATATGTATACATGTTTATGAGTTTATGAGTTAATATGTTAATATATATATATATATATATGTATATATTTATATATATGTTAATATGTTTATGAGTTTATATGTTTATATATGAAAGATTGTTTATAAGTTTAAATAAAGTTGCTTATAAATACTATTTAGAGTATTTAGAGTGTAGGGAGTGATAAGAGTGATAAGAGTATAAAGAGTGTTAAAGGTATTTTTTAATGAGTAAATTGTTTTTTAGATAATAAAAGTAAATGTATGTGGATAAAGAATAGAAAGCTAATTATTATTAAGTAAAGAATTTTAATAATTTAAATTTTATAATTTATTATTTTATTATTGTAATTATTTTAATTTTATAATTTTAAAGTTATTATATATTATTAATTTTATAGATTTTACGTTTAATAATTTAATAATGTGTAATAGTTTTATATTTTAATTAATGTTTAAGTGCATAAAATCTTTGTGAAAATAAAGAATTTGTTTTTGCTCATTGTTTTGCACTAAAAAAAATTTTCTATTGGAACAAAAGTGTGAAAGTTTGGATAAAAATTTGAAACATAAATAATAAAAGTGTAAAAAGGAAAGGAAGTGTTTAATGAATGTTTTAAAGAGTGAGGTTTTTAAGTAAAGGATATGAAGGAGAATGGATTAATTTTAAAAGGAGAAACGGAATTAGTTGAGAGTTTATATTTTTTTTAATTTAAGAGAGGAGAGTAAAAAATTGTGTAAATGAAAAATATTTTGAGTTTGTGAATAAAACAAAATTAGTTTGAGAATTTTGAATTTTAGATACTTGAAAAAAGGAAAAGAAAGAACTTTTAGAATTAAGTAGTGTAATTTTTTTTAAATGTAAAGTATTTTTTTTAATTTAAGAATTCAAATATTTTTAAGAGTGATGTGTGAAATAGTAACTGAATAAATAAAAAAGGATTTTTTACATAGTATAAAAATAATGAAAATAAAATATTTGTTTAAAAAAAAAAAATGGCAGAAGGTCTCAAGAAGGGTTTTTTTCCAGCTCCATAGAAAAAGGAAAAAAACCAGAGACTTCTAATTCTTCTCCTACCATGTCTTCTCTAATAACATAATAATTTTCTTAGGTTCTTTAACCCCAAATTTAGAAAAATAAAGATAGTCTTAAATTGAATAAGAAATTAAATCAACAGAAGCTGACTAAATCAAGCGAGATTTTTTACTCCCATAGCCACGATCAAGCAACTACATGAAAAGTGGTAATAAAAAAATAATGTAGAAATAGAAAAATGATGAATAGCTAATAATAGAATAACTTATGAAATCTATCCGTAACCCATAAGAAGAAGTTTAAATATTAAAGAAAGAAAACTAAAAATTATTATAGAAAAGTTAAAAAAATGAAGAAAGATTAATGAAACAGGAAATCGAAGTGAAACTTTTGGGAGAAAAAAGAATTTAACCTTAAATCTTAGCTGAAAATAAAATGGAACTAGAATACACAAAATCCTTAGAGATAATTCCTCCTAGAAGAATTGTCAAGCTGTGCTACCTGTGCAAATCAAGATTCCACACATACAAGAGATGCAAGATATATTTGGATAAATAGAGAAGAAACAGTGAAGAGATTTGGAGAGAACTTTCAAGAATTTATGTAGACAAGGATGGAAGAATATTTAGAAGGAGGCTTTTTCAAGAGAGTGCCAGAACTCCAAAAAAACTGGGAGTCCCGAACTTTTATTTTAAACCTCAAGGAACGAACTCTGGAGGTATGTATTGAAGGGGTTTAAAATCCCTGGAGATACGAACACTTTAATTTAGTATAGTATATATATATAAAATATTTGTTTTTTTGCTCAGCGTTTTGCACTATAGGGAAAAGTGGTGACGGAACAAAAGTGTGAAAGTTTAGACAAAAAAAATTTGAAATGGAACTATAAAAGGGTAAAAAGGGATAAGGGATGGGAGTGGTGATAAATTATTAAAGAATGAAATTTTTTAAGTAAAGAATATGAAGGAGTATGGATTAATTTTAAAAGGAGAAACGGAATTAGTGAAAAGTTTATATTAATATTGGGAATTAAAAAATAATTGAAGTGATTAAAAAAAGTTGAATTAAAAAAAATTTTTAGAACTGTAATAAGACAAAAATTTTTTAAGATTAATTTTGAAAATAAATATTTAAAAAGTAAAAATGATTTTAAAGTTAAAAAGCGTGAAAATTTTATTTTGTTTTTTTTGCTCAGCGTTTTACACTGCAAGAGATTTTTCGGACGGAATAAAAATTTTTAAAATTTTAATGCTAAAGCTTTAAATATTCTTATAGAGATAAAAACTTTAGAAGTATAAAATTTGTAGATAAAAAGTATTAGAGAAGTTAGTAATTAAAAAAATATTTTTAAAATTTCTTTCTTTTTTCATTCCAGGAAATTTTAAGGATGGACAAAATTTTTAAGGAGATATATATTAAAAAGAATAAATATATTTAGATATAGTTTAATAATGTAAATAATTTATTCTACATAAATTTTTTAATTACATCTCTCTAAATTTAAAATAAAAATATTTATAATATAGATTTATTTTATACAATTTTTACTTTTTATAATATAAGAATTTATTTACTTTGCTATTTTTGATATTTATTATAGATAAGGATTATAAATTTAATAAAAAGACAATTAGAAAATATTTAATTTTTTCATGTATATTTATGAAATTTAGAAATGTTAAATAGCAAATTATGATTAAAAATTTATTTTTCATCATAAAATAAATTAATTATAAATTATTAACAAAGAGATGAGAGAAAATAATATATTAAATAGTAAAGAAATTTAAATCTTTCAAGTTAGATCTTTTGAATGTCTGTTGATCAACTAATAAAAGACTAAAAGGTTTACTTTTTTAATTTGAGAAAATAATTTAATTTTTTTAATTGAAGATATTAAAAATTTTTATTTTGATATTCATTAATTCTAAAGAAATCCTAATATAATAATTTAATATCTACTTATTAAAAAATTTAAATCGTTCGTTTTAAATAATTTTAAATTTATGCTTAGTGCATGATAATACTAACTCTAAATTTATAATTAAGACAAAGATAATCTGAATAATTTTTCAAGTCATAAAATTTAAATGTTAATCTTAAAATAATTATTCTATAATTTTACTAAAAAAAATTACTTTTTTTATCTATAAGACAAAATTTTAAATAACATTGATTTTTTAAGTTTGAACTAATTCTGTGTAAATTTAATCTCATAGCATAATAAAAGTTACTTAATAATTTTAAATTTAAATTTTTTAACTAAAAAAGTGTTTAAAAATTTTAATTATTATAGATGCTTTATTTACCAAAAGATGCTTGTGAATTTTTTTAATCAATGAAGTATTAAATTTTAATGCTTGTGAAAAGTTGTTCTCATCATGTTTCTCTTTCTGAATGAAATTTTAAATAGTTATAACAGATATATTGCTAATCAGTTTTTGCAAACAGAGAATACATTGAGTAATGAATATAAATTCGAAAATCATAAACTTCTAACCCTTATAAAGCCAGATAATTTACAAAAAAACTTTCTTCAAAATCTTGGAATATACCGGGTAACTCTCCAAGATTAGAGATATTTTCACAATTTAAAATTTTACTTACTTCATTTTTTTATTATGCCTTAAATTAATCATTTATTAATAAATCTTATTTACTTCTTCCTTTTAAGTTTTCTCCGTTTTCAACAGTTAAAAGATTTTTGAATTTAGAATCCTGTGAAATATTTATATTTGTAAGTGTAGACTTAAAATTAATTATTATTATTAAATAAAATTAAATAATGTCATTATTAAAACTAATCTTTATAAAATAATAATATATTTTAATTTCACATAGAATAAGTTCTTTTATAAGATAAATATACTAGTTAAGAACAAAAAAAGAAAGTTTGAGGTAAAACTACAGAATGAGGTAGCTTTAAGTATAACAAAATAAAAAAAATAAAAAGATGAAATTGTATTGCTTAAACTGATTAAAACACATAATTAATAATATTGGAGGCTTAATAATTAAAGAATTGACTCTCATAATATATTAAAGTAAAACAAAAGCATCAAAATAAAATATTATAAAAAGTTAAAGTTAAAAAGTTAAAAAGCTTTGTTAAAGCCTTAATAATCAGCCATCTGACCCATTCTATCAACTTGTCTCTATTAGTTTGTCTTGAATTCCTACTAGGCTTAGTTAGGCGGTGTAGTACTTCATTAGTGCACCATCCTTCAATATTCGGAATAGTTTTGGTCTTGCATTTAGCGTTCCTAATTATTTATCCAAGGATTAAGGTTTGAATTAAAGAATTTTTTTCTATAAATTTTTCCGCTTTATGTTGAAATATCCTAAATAGTTTTCTAAAAATATCTTATTTATTCTTTCTTTAAATTTCGCTTAGTTAGTAGCAGTATTTTCATTGGTGTTATTTATTGCACACGTAGCATTTTATTCTTCTTTTAAACTATTATTCCTGTAACACTTATTTAATTTAAATTTACTACTTATTTTAAATAAACGTTTACTGTTTATTTTAATTTGAGGTTTCATTTTCTATTTCCATAGGATCTGATTAATTCTGTTAAAACGAAAATGGCGTTACCTGAATTTATTATTAAATTTAAAGAATTCTTTGTTCCAGTTTGTTTTCTATTTCTTATGATTATTAATATTGTTTCTCAAGTAAAGACGTTATTAGTTTTTCTAATTTTCCCACTTTATCAGTGAGGTATCTATTTTTAAACATAAACTCTTTTAATGACTTTGATAATATTTCTATTTGAGTTTGTGTCGGAAGTTTTTTTAGTTCTGGATTTCCAAGTGGTTAATGTTCGTCATATCAATCATATTTCTCATTTTCACTCATTGTAATTATTTCGCTTTTTTATTTTTTAGAGAATTTTCCTGTTTAAATGTTTTGTTCAAAGTTCTGTTATTTCTTAGAAGCCATTTTATATATTTAATAATAAAAAGAGAAATAAATGAACAATTATAAATAAAAACATCTTTATAAAAGCTTTAATTATATATAATAAAAAATTTAAAAAAGATAAATAAAAATATTGATAAGAAAACAAATATAAAAAAGCTATTTTTAATAAATTAATAAAAATTGAATATAAAAAAGCTATAAATTTATTATAATATCATAAATTATAAAAATTCGGTAATAAAATAAAGAAATAAATCTTAGTCTAACATTCTATGTCAAAATTTTGCTATTTTGTTGCACTTAATTCTCAGAAATTTTATCTTGTCTTGATATAAAAATAAAATTTTTAATTTCATTTTTTTTAAGATATTCATTAAGTAATTTTAGAAGCTATATAAATGAAATAATTTTTTAACTTAACGAATAATTAAAGAAATTAGCAATAAATTAGTTTAAGAATAAAATATAGATCTTTAATTAGTATTCTATATAAAGATGAATAAATGTTATATATTTATTTAAAGTAAATACAAAATATTTATTTAAATCATAAGAAATAATAAAATAAGTTTATATTCCATAAAAAGGATAAAGGATAAAATTATGTTTATAGTTTTAGAAAAGAGCTCCAGGGTTCACTTGTTTTAGTTCCTGCTCTTTCCTGAACTAAAGGACTGCGTAGGACTACATTAGTCCGCCATCCTTGTCTCTCCCTCATCCACTAATTATCTTTATAGTTTCTTCTTCCATTTTTATAAAACTCGTTGTTTCTTGAGTTGTAGAATTTCTTTCTGTATACTTATCCTGTTCTTGTTGGTCATATTCTGAAAAGTTAATCTAATATTTATTACTTGTTAATTTTTTTAATTTCTTGTTTCTTCCAGCATTTTTTCCAGCAATGATTTTTCTAGCATAAATAGCACCGAATCTTTTTGCGATAATAATTGAACTTATTTATTTCTTATTATTAGAATTCCGATTCGATTTCCATTGGGGTATTTGATTATTAATCTTATAATTTTTAAATTATTACTTGTTATTATTCTTGTTTTTCTTAAAGTTGCTTTATTTAATATTCAATTTAAGAAAAATGAAATTGGAACATTTGAGGGACTTCGTTAAATTATTTATCAATTTATTCCAATTTAATTACTATTTACGATTAGATTTTATTTAATGATTCATCTATGGATGGGAATTATAGGTTTAATTATTCCATTAATTTTTCTAGTAAGTTTTCTAAATTTTCTATTTTTTATCTTTGCTTTTTAAAGTCATATTGGATATTTGATATCCTTTGCTGAACTGATTATGCAAAGGATTCCTTAGATTATTAATCTTTATCTTATTAAGGCTATTCTTCAATTAAATTAGGTTATTCTTATTTTTTCAAGTATTCGTTAATAGAGGTCTATTATTTCTTAGGTGCCATTTTATATATAGTAAATATAGTTTCGAATGAGATTAATTAAGAGATAAATCTTTAATAATAATTTAATATACCTAAAACTATAAAATTTATAATTAATTCACTTTAATAAAATTGCTATTAAATGAAGCTTTTATTTATTCAGAAACATCACTTTATTTAAGTTTCATGTTTAAAAATATCAAACTCTTTTTCTCATTTGGTTTCTTAAGTCTTCTTGCTTATTATCATCGCTTATAAAATTTTCTTTTAATTATACCTTTAACTCTATTTAGTTTTAATAGATATTTTAAATATTTAATTTCTTTTTCTTTGTAAAATCTTAATATAATTGAAAATATATTTCTGATATTTATTAAAAATAAATGGTTAGTTTAAGTAGATTGTGTCTTATATTTGTATTGTTTACAAATTATTATAAGGAAATGTATAAAAAGTAGAGATGATTGAAAATGTGTGTATGTATTTTGGTGCACACATATATTTAGTATATTTATGTGGGAAGTATTTAAAGTATAAGAATAAATAGGTAATTTGAAGATTGATATTTTGGTATATTAGTTGTTGAATATAGTTAATGAAATTAGTGATTTAAAATGTTGTATAGTTTTGATATCTGTAGTTAGTAAAATTAGATAGTAATTTGAAATAATGTTGTTAAATATTTAAATGTTTATAATTATTGATTCCAACTAAAATATCTTAAAATTTATAAACTAATCAATAATTATATAAACATTATATTTAAATACATACTTTACTAAGATAGACATTACCAGATTAACCTAATAAATCAGCTTAAATTTTTATTTAATATTAACATAGACTATCATTAATTCAAATATATTGATAATATAACTTAACATAACATTATTTATTTACGAGGCGTCATCTTTATTTGGTTTGCCTCTAATCAAAAAGTTTAAATTTTTAAAATTATCTTAAATATTATTCTATTTTAAATCTTCTTCTGATTCTTCTTCTTAGGATACATATTTTGCAGTAATCCATTCACCCTTTTTACTTAAAGGTATCTTGCTTCAATCGAGTTCGATTCAAAATATATTCAATATTTTTCTTTATTGAGCAAATGCGATGTCCTTCAAGAGTTCATTTCCTATGTACATATTTTTCTGTATAATTAACCTTCTGGAGTGCAGTATAAATTATTTATGGATTTTCATAACTTAAAGCTTTCAAACTTTTATTTTATAAGAATTTTCAGCAATATCTTAAATGTGACCATATTTCCTGCAATACCAGCATTACTTTCTATTAATTACTATCGGAATTTTTGCTGGTTGGATATTCGGTTCCATATCCATGGGATCATTTGTTGTTGTATTTTTTAGAAATAAGCTTTCAGTCAATTCTGCTAATTGATTGAATTTGACTTCCATTTGTTCAATTCTCAGATTGACTGGTTAGAAATTTTCATTTTTTAGTATTGATGTGTTAGACATTAGATATGCGATTCTTCCTTCAAACTCTTATACGTTTCTTTAAAGTTTAAAATTTTCCTATTACATAGCTTTGAATTCTTAGAGCATTTTTTGCTAATCGTAAATGAATTGGGATGGATCCTAAGAGACTTTTTACAAGAAATGTTGCATTTTTTTAATAATAGATAGCGTAAATAAAATAAGTTTAGTTTGATTAATGGTTTTTTCAGGTTATAGTAGATAATTAAATAAATAATTTGGAAATTGGAATAAAATTTCTAAAACTGGTGTTTTTTATCTGGAATATAAAGATATTTTGAGTATTGTAAATATAAGTAATGATATTAATGGTATAGTATAATGTTAATCTTGAGAGTATTAGTTATTATATTATGTTATAATAGATTGAATGGTTGGTATTAATGGTTGAAATTAACTTGTTTGATTATATTAGTTTGAGAAATTTTAGAGAAGAACTGTTGATTATTGATTTAAATAATCTGTTTAGATAATACTATCTTTAGTTTAAATATTTGCATATAATGTTTAAGTTTATGAATTTACATATTACTTCTTCTAAAATTACTAATTCCCTTTGTATGTTAGATTGGAAAATAATAGTTTAATAATTTGAATTTGGTGATTTGAATAGAATTGAATTTAGAAAAGTGATATTAATTTGATAATTGATAATGTTTACTAATGTAATTAAAGATGAAAAGATTTGCATTTAAGCTTTGTATCTATAAAGTTATTTTAGTTTTATAGAATATTAAGAATGATACAGTATGAGTTAAGGTTATTATTAGTTATTAGGTAATTTGTTGTATTAGTTGTATTCTATTATTAGTTTTATTTAGAAAGTGATCTGTTTAGTAAAATTTCAATTTTATTAAAGTTTTATCATTATGAATTATTTGCTGCTATCATTTAAGCTTAGCTTTAATTAGCATTGGCTTCAATTTAAATCTCTTAATTAGATTATAGTTCATCTATTGAATTTACTTAATTCTCATAGTTTTGCTATTACATTTCTTAAACTATACTAATTATTTCATGATTTAGCTACTGTAATAAGTGGAGAAGTTAGTTTAAGTAATGAACTAGTTATTTTGGTAGTTTTTTGTGATATATATCAGATTTGAGTGACTAAAAATAATTCTATAATAGTTTATATTTCTAATACATTTTATTTATATAAGTTTTACAATATACTTTTGATATTTCTTAGTTACTTATCAAAGTTTAAATATCTCGTTCATATTTTGCTATATTAATTAGCATTTCATTATTGCTTCTTATCTATTAGTCATATTATCTTATTAAGTAAATCACTTTTCATTAGACTAATTCATTATATTACATTTCTTAAGTCACCAGTTTAATTTTAAGCTAAAGGTAAATAATATTATTATCAGCATTAGTAATATTGCTTTATCACTAATTTCATTATTTTACATTTAATACTATTATTCATTACTATTATTCCAAAATTACTCTTTTATCTTCTTTTTACTACCATCAAAGCATATCTTTATTTACCATTTTAACTATATCTTTAGAATTCAATTTCTACCATTATTTCTTATTTTTACAAACATTTCCTAATCCTTTGTCTATTTTAGGCCATTTATCTTTTTATACCTTCCTTTCATTTTCATAATACGCTCTATCCAGTTTTTGCCAGTACTTTTGCTTATATTTTCTTAGTCATTAACTAAAGAGGTTACTCTATGCCCTTCTCCTTTTTTAATGCTTATTATTAGCATTTCATCACCTATAAAACTAAGAAATTCATGCATTTGTCTTCGTTTAATTGGATGAATTATTAACGAAAGACTAGCGCTGCCTAGTTTAGATGCTCATTCTGCTTCTATGCTATGTGCTAATATATCCATAAAGTAAATGACTTATTTACTGCTTTTGTTTTAATTTTATCCTTGAGCTTTTCTATTTAATTGCTTAATTCCTTTAACTAATCATTAAAACACCACTGACTGTTTTTAAATAAGAACTATGTAAGATTACTTGAGACACCAATAAGGTGGCTTATAAGCACACAGTTGGAAGATTAGATTTATAATTAATAAAAAGTCTAGATTGCAGCATGCTTTTTCTAATACTCTTCTAGTCTTTTGATATATTTATAGTACTGCTTAAAGTTTGTTCATGTACTGCGTATTCTTAATGCTTTTTCTCATTGTCCAGTATCAACTTTAGTATCTTTATATTGCCTATTAATTCTTCATGCTTCTTCCATTTTAAGTCTTAAAAGATTTAATCGTTACCTTTATTGATGCTTTGGATGTGGTTGAAGTTCCTGAATAGAGTCTTACTTTTTAATTACGATTAATGCCCACGTTGAAGAGAGTTTCTAAGTAGTTTAAATTGAACGCGTATGAATTAGTTTTCCGGTTTTTGACTACAATTTTTAAGTAGTTACCTTAATAAATTAATTATTAGGTTTATTTATTTAATTTATAGCAACTCCAGATCTTTTGGAGGTTTATTGCATCTGTTTGTGCTTTCCCTATGAATTTCTAGCTTTTTTGAAATTAATTAAAGAAGAGTCACATTAAAAACTAGTTAATTCTATATTTCGTCCATCTTTTTTATTAAAGAATAGATTTAAACATTACTTTAAGCTACTAATGAGTATGATTTGGATGATTTGGTGTTGAATGACTTAAGAATATAAATATCTCACAACTAGAAAGTAATAGAATTATAGAGTAAAAGAATGTTCTAGCAGTAAAATACTATCTTGTAACAAAATAACTTCAAATTATAAAACTATAAAAATAAGTTAAAGGAATAGTCTAAGAGATTTAATTCCAAAATTTATATCAAAACCATAATATTCATTACAACCAGTTACAGACTCTTAAACAAAACCATAAGTGCAATTTATCTTTATACCACTAAAAACACTACTATCAAAAACACAAACATAACACTTACAGAAACCATAATCATCTACAAACTAGATTAATACGTAGAAGCCAAATTTATTTACTTACTAAGCTTAACAATAATCATCTTTCATACAATCGGGAGTTAAGTTAGTAAATTATCAATTTATAATAGGAGAGATCTAATTTACCAAATAGATCAAAAGTTTATTGCAGGAAAGAAAATAGCATACATGTTAGTTGAATGAGCTTAAAAGTATGTAAATATAAGTTTAATAAAGTTAGTAGTAAGTCTACTTCTTTGAACTCTTTAATCTTAGTAAAATCAATAAGTCAAAAATACTTAAAATACCTAAGAGAAAGCTTCCTAATCTTAATCGACAAATGTCGTAAATTAAGGAATCTAAATATCGATATCACCGAATTATAAATATGTGAATCTAGCAGTTAAATAAGATAGTACTATGGAGTAACTAAAGAACATGATATAATAAGTTATACTCATGGTGATTGAAGATGGTTAAGAATAATAATGAGTTAGAATGAAACTAGACGATCTTATAATATGATGGGTAATAGCTGTAATGGAAATGGTTTTAAAAATAATAATAATATGTAGATGGTAAGTTTAAAATAAATAATCTTATTAATGGATGTAGGACACATTTCTAAAGTTTATTTTTAATATAGGTAGGTTTATTTAAAAATATTGTCTTAAAACACAGGAAGTAAGTTGACATTAAAGATTTTTTACACATAGGATGTAAGTTGACATTTAATATTGTATGGACCAATAAAGTAAATATTTAAAATTCTAATAAGTGAGTAATTTAAAATTTGACATATGTTTAAAGTTGGTAAAAGTGATTGTACTTTTTACAATATTAGAGGTAATTTGATTTGAATAATCCAATATATAATGTAATTGGAATTTAATTAATTTTGATGTAAGAAAGTTTATAGAATATCTTCCATTTATAGATTGTAATTTGTTTATGATTATTTTAATTTTAGGTGGTAACATATTTATTTTTTATTATAATAGAATGCAAGTTAATATCTAAAAAAATAAGGGGGTAAGTTTGTGGATTAATATAAATAAAGGTGGTGTTGATTTACTTTAGTGATAAAATAAGGAGGCTAACTATATACTTAATTATGAATCTTATTAATTTAAATCTTTAAAAAATATTAATAATTATTCTTTTTATACGTTTATATTAGTATCAGATATAATGATAGAATGATTATTTGAGTATTCAAAGGTTGGTTATAAGTATATAATAAACAATTATTAGCTTTATTTGTGAGCATTAGAAAGTGTTTTTATTGTAGTTTATTTATGTTGTTTTATATATTTAATGAAAATAGCAAATATAATAAAATATATATATTTATTGATAAAATTTAATTTAACTTATGATGCTTGATAAATTTTATCATTTATAATTGTAGACAACCTAGAACCTTAATTATCATTTATTTTCCTCATGCTCTAACTATATTTTTTTAACTCACTACTATACAACTTTCCAAATATCATTTAAATACACCTAATTAACCAAAATTTAATATATCAATTATTATACTTTAAACCTAACAAATCACCTTAAACGCAATCCTCTATTTTTATTCAAGCACAGCGCCAATTCCTAATATCAGTGTGTAGATTCTTTATTGCTAAAAATGGCTATAAAAGTAAGAATTTAAACCTTAAAACTATTAAATAGTATTAATAGAAAAAATATCCAGTTTATAAAGCCTAAGTTTACTTATTTTATAAAATTGAAACACAAAATACAATCAATTATGATTTTAATTAATTATACTATTTTATAAAGCTATTTAAATTATTTTTATCTTTAATTAGTTTTATATTTAGAATCAATTAAATTTAAATAAAAGAGCTTTTTAAAAATTTTATACTTTTAAATCATTTTTTTATTTAGTTAATTCGTTTAATTTGGTTAATTCGGTTAATTTGCTCAATTCAATTAATCTGGCTAATTTGGTTAATTCGGTTAATTTATTTATTTTGATCAATTTGGTCAATTTAGTTAATTTGGTTAATTCGGTTAATTCGTATATCTTGGTCAATTCGGTTAATTTGTTTATTTTTGTTAATTCGGATAATTTGGTTAATTTAGTTAATTTGGCTAATTCGTTCAATTCGATTAATCTAGTTAATTCGATTTTTTCGTAAAATTTGATTAATTTGGTTAATTCGGTTAATTTATTTATTTTGATCAATTTGGTCAATTTAGTTAATTTAGTTAATTCGGTTAATTCGTATAATTTGGTCAATTCAGTTAATTTAGTTAATTTGCTCGATTCGTATAATTTGGTCAATCCAGTTAATTTTGTTAATTTTCTCGATTCGGTTAATTAAGTAAATTCGGTTAATTTAGTTAATTTTGGTCACTTTAGTTAATTTGGTTAATTTAGTTAATTTTGGTCACTTTAGTTAATTTGGTTAATTTAGTTAATTCGCATGATTTGGACAATTCGTTCAATTCGGCTAATTTGGTTAATTTGATCACTTTAATTAGTTCGATTAATTCGGTTAATTCGGTTTATTTTTTTATATTTTGGTTAATTTGATTAATTTGATTAATTTTTTTATTTTGGTCAATTCGTCTAATTTGTTTATTTTGATTATTTTGGTTAATTCGTATAATTTTGTCAATTTGGCTAATTTGGTTGGCTTGGTTAATTTGTTCGATTCGGTTAATTTCGTTAATTTGGTCAATTTTGTTATGATATTTTTTTGTTTTTTATTAAATTTTGCTTAAAACATTTACGAAAATTTTATTTTGTTTTTTTAACTTATCGATTAGCACAAGTTCGATCTTATTTAACGGAATAATAAAGTAAAAACTGGATAAAAAGATGCAAGTCATAATAAAATTTAAAAAATGTAAAGAGTGCTAAGTATTTATATAATTTTTCTAAATTAAAATTTTAAATAATGACACAAAGTTTTCTAATTGATTTATTTTCTGCTATTTTAGGTCTATATATGAAGAAGTTAAAATTTTTAAAATGTTTTGAAAAAATAGTTGAAATATATTAGAAATTTTTTTAGGAGAAATAAAGATTTAAAACATAAAAATTTTATATATTATATGCAAATAAGAGAATAATATTTTAAGGATTTTTAATTTCAAAAAAAGAGAAAAATTTTAGTTTTATGTTAGAGTTAAATTTTTTTTCAATAATAAGCATAAATTGATATGCTTTTTATTATAGAATTCGAAAAGTTTTAAAGATAATATGCGAATTCATTTATTTAAATTTTTAAAAGGTTTAAAATAATAAAAAATTTCTTAATTTTTTGGAAATTAAAGAGTGGATAAAAATTATTTAATAGTTAAGAAATCGACAATTTAAAAAATTAAATTTTTTCAATATTATGTGTTAAAAAGCTTGCAAATCAAATTGTCATTTTTAATTCAAAAGAAAATTTTAAAGATTTTGTGAAAATAAAATAAAATTTTTTAAAACTGAATATAATATGTCTAAGAAAGTTTTTTATATTCACTTTTAGGTATTTTTAAACTAAACAAATAATTTTCGCTTTTTGTTCAGCTTTTTATACTAAAGAATATTTTTTGTACTGAATTTTTTTATTTATTATTTAGGCTAAAAAAATGATAATAAAAATAAAATAATGATAAAGTTAAAAATTATTAGATAATAAGTATTAGAGGATGTTTAATATTTAAAATAGTTATAAGATTAATTTATTGTTTTTGGTAAGAATTTAGATGAAGAAAAGGTTAGTGTTTTAATAGTAAATATTGGATATATATTTGAATAATGGATTTGAAATATTGATCCTATTAGTGATTTGATAGAATGTTTAGTTTTTTTAAAATAAGAATTGATGAATTTAGTTATATATTTAATATAGGTAAAGATAATGTAATAAAAAGACAATTAATGATTTGATATGTATATTTATGAATTGAGAATTGCTAAAATTATAACTAAAAATGTATTTTTCTTTGTTAAATAAATTGAATATAAATATTTAACAAATAGATGAGTGAAAAAACATATTAATTAGCAAAAAAGTTAAAATGTTTCAAGTTAGAACTTATGAATATCTGTTGATCCACTAATAAAGACTTGGTTAGTTTTTTGATTTGAAAAAGGAATTTTTGAATAGAAGATAAATTTAGAATTTGGATATTGATTAATTCTAAATGTGAATATAGTAATTGAATATCTATGATTTAAAAATATAAAGGTTTGATATAATTTGAAGTTTATGCTTTGTGCACAATGATGTGAGCTAAAAAATGTATAATTAAGACATAATTTGAATAATAGTTTTTTAAATGATACAATTGTTAATTATAATTATATTTTATAATGTTACTAATAAATTACTCTTTTTAATTTATAAAACTAAATTTTTTAAATATCCTTAATTTTTATAAATTTGAACTAGATTAAATCTATTAACATAATGAAAGGTACTTATTTTAAATTTAGATTTTTGAACTAAAATTAGAAGAAAAATAATAATATTAGTAAAAAAATTAAATTGATTTAGTAAAATCATTAATTTAATATTTATTGTCTATAAATCAAAATATACACCATGCTAAAATCAATAACATTTTCAATACTAGAAATCAACAAACCTCAACAAGTAGAACACCAGAAAGATCCAATTATTAATTATCAGATATAAGGCATAATTACAAAAATTACCATCATCAAAAAATTGTGATACAACTATTTTTAAATGTGATTATATTTCTAATCTAAGAGAGTTCTCTGATTGGATCCAAGATTTTGAAGGGTAAATGTTGAAGATTATCTGGTTTTAGTAATGGTTATATATTAAAATTTTCTAATTTATATTTATTACTTAATGTATTCTCTGTTTGCAGCAATTAGCAGAATTTACATATAATGACCATTAAAAATACATGCAGAAAAAAGAGTAGGAAGAGAATTAGTTTTCTGGAATATTAAAAGTTAATAGTTAAATGATTAAAAATATTAGCAAAGATCTTTTGATAAAGAAAGTATTTATGATAATTAAAGTTTTCAAAAATCCCTTTTTTAATAAAATGATATTTTAATTATATTTTTATTGCTTAAGATTAATATAAAAATTAATTCTTTTTAATAATTATTATATAGTAATAGATATATAAAATAAGATAGTAACTTTAATATTTTATTATTCTTTTTCTTTAATTCTGCTAATTCTACTCATCTAAGCTAACCATTCATTTTCTAAAAATCATCATCAAACTAATTACCTTAAATGTCAATCTTCCAACCCAGATATCGATAGATCAAAGTCCCCATGCTTCTTCCATGTAACCACAATATTTCTCTCACTTGCGCATCTTATTATTTCTAGAAAAATTTGAGCATCAAATGTTTAGACTAATCTTGCTAATTGATCCATAAGACACATACTTTTAATTTACAGAAAGATGAATAATTACTTAAACCTTTAGAGCAAAAGGGGATACAAAGTACCATTACTTTATTTTAAGCTTATTAGACTAAAATCCCTTCAGCATAGACGTTATTGTTTAAGTAGCAAGGAAATCTTATTTTTTACCTAATAAATAATCTCAACCAATATGTTTTCAAGAATAGAGAGAGTTAAATAGAGAGAGTTAAAATACTTGGCTAGATAGTTAAGTTAATAGTCAAGTATTAGTAGCTATAGATCACTAAATAAGGTTATGTTTAATAAGCCACCTAAGAAAGTAGTATTCATCCTAGATTAGTTACGGAAGCTTAAGAAATCTTTTAATAGATCTCTTAGGTATCGGTTAATGTGTTTGAGGAGAGAGATAGAATGAAAGTCTAAATGGATACATTAAGTCAGGTTAACGGTAGTTAAATTACTTATATTCGTAGTTGAGTTAGCAAGTATCGAGTATTTAATAGGAGAGAGCACAAATAGTAAATGAGTTGGTTGTAACTAAGGATGCTTTGAAGAAGCTTAACAAGGTTTGTGTTGACAATGACAGAAAGATTGTGTAGATGGGATAGTAGTTATAGGATCTATAAAGTTAGAAGATGAGTATTGAGAAATAGGTGCTTGCGACATAGTATCCTTAGCAATAATTATCTGAGGTTAAGTAGTAGAATATGTTGAAGCCGGTTAATCCTTAAGAGGCATAAAAAGTTAAGCCATAATAATAATAATAGTAGTAAGTTTCCTATTCTTAATCGACAAAGGTCATGAAATAAGAAATCTAAATATTGATAGTATCTCTGAATAATAAATCTGTGAAGCTTACAGTAAAATAAAATACCTCTATCCTATAACTAAAGAACATGATATAAGAATAAACAAATTTATGATGATGATAATTAGACATCTTTAAGAATGACAATAAGTTAAAGAACAAATAGACTATAGGATCTTATAATATAATGGATGGGGAAAAGGTTGAAATGGAGTTAAATTTGGGAAATAATATGATGGTAAATAATGTTATTAAAGGAGGTAGATTTCTAAAGTTGATATTTAATATAGTTAAAGATTGAATATTGTTAACATATAGAAGGTAAGATTGAATATTATTAATACTATAGAAGGTAAGTAACATTGAATATTTTGAAAACTATAGGTAGATTTAATATTCCTAAAACTATAGATAGTAATTAAAGATTTGATATTCTTAAAACTATAGAGGGTAAGCATTTAATATTGAAAACTATAGATAGTAAATAAGCATTTAATATTCTTAAAACTATAGCATGTAAGTAAAGATTTAATAATCTTAAAACTATAGGCTGTAAGTAAAGGTTTAATATTCTTAACTACATAGTCCGTAAGCATCTACTAATAATTTTAGGGAGTAATTTAAAATTTGACATATGTTTTAAAGTTGGTAATAGTTATTTATTTAACAATATTAGATTATGGTATTTTAGCATTACATATTTTACTAGAATGTAATTGGAATTTAATTAATTTAGAATGTAAGGTGTCTTTATAGGATATTTTATTTATAGATGGTAATTGTTTTATGGCTATTTTTAGTTGGTACCATAAATTGTAATTATGATAGAATGTATGAATGTAAAAATTAATAAGGGGGTAAGTTTGAATGTTATTGGAAATCAAGGTTGTAAGAATAAATTTCATTACTGTAGTGATTGATGATTCTGATTCCTGAGTCTGAGAGTGGATTACTTATATACTTAATAATAACTCTTATTAATTAAAGAGCTGCGCACCATTGAGGTGCTACGCGCTCTATAATCTTAGTTTTTTTTAATGATAATAATAAAGATATTCATATATTTATATGTCTATATTTATGTATTTGATTATATATTAGTATAAGAAATAAAAATAGAGAGAAATGATTATTGGAGTTGGGTAAGGGTAGATTATATGAATATATTAAATAATGAATTAGTTTTATTTTAAGTTTTATTGTGGTTATTAGAAAGTGTATTTACTGCATTTTATATATTCTTAATGAAAATAGTAAGTGTATTAAAATATATTAATTTACTTAAGTTTTATTTATATATCATTTATGATAATGTTTGATATCTTTTATTAAGAGTAGATAACTTAAATAAACATTTCTGTAGCTGCTGTAATTATATACTTTAATCAATTTAGTAGTATACAACTTTGGATATATAGATACCTTTTATCTTTTCTCTTTTGTTATTCTATTTCTTCATTTTATTATTTTTAATCTTCACTGTCTCCATTTTCCAATCTATCATTATTTCATTTTAATCCTTTAAAACATAAATTATCCTTTTAATATCATTACCATAAATTTACTTGCAATCCTATATGTTTAATTACCTTAACTTCAAATATCAAAAATGCTTTAATTCACCAAGGAATTTCTCGCAGTTCCAAAGAAGTAGGGTCCAGGAACCTATCAGCAGTGTGAAGAGGTCAAAAAGCAACAAAAAGCAGCTCTTGTTACTATAGCATCAATTTCAAGGGGAGAAACCGAGGAAATAGATAAAGTCCGTCCTACGATAGGAGATATCGGAATTCAATCTTTCCGAATGAGCATGGAACAGTTCATCAAAGTAGTACTAAACCTCCAAGAAGAGGTTAAGAAGCTCAGCAGGAAAAATTCTAATGAGCTCTAAGGTACGTTGGATTTAAGAATGGCCAATAAGGAGAAGGAATTGACATTTTATGGAAATATTAGCGAGAGTAGTTCAGCCGGACAAACTCTAAGCTATAGAAAATTCAAGAATTAAGCCAATAGATAGAAAACCAGTTACAGAGCCAGAAACACGAAAGTTAAAATAAAGAAAATTTCTGGAATAAAATAATGGAAAAAGAGTAAGTTGGAATAAATTAATCTCAAATGAAAAAATAACACAACGCCTATCAAAGACAAAAATAAAAATAAGAATTAGGAAAAGTTGCTGCTTTTGCAAAAGTTAATAGAATCTTCAAAATAATTCTGAAAATTTTGGAACTTTAAAAAAATATTAACTTTAGGAGAAAAAAGAGAAAAAAGAGAAAAAAGAGAGAAAAGCTCTACCGTAATCCCGAAGGAGATGTATACAAGAGAAAAGGAACTCAAGAATTACTGAGACTGATTTTAAAAAGAACTGAAGGCAAAATAAGACAAGAATTGAAGTAAGTGATTGGAAACTGAGCTTAAAAACTGATTTTATATAGCGAATATGAGCTGGTATACATTTTTAATAAAATTAAACAAATCTTAAGTTAAATTATTTCTATCTATTTTAACTGTTAAAAGCAGTTTCATATTTATTAAAACAACTTAGTTAAATAAATTTTAAAATTTTCTTTAGAACATAATATTTAAAACATATTTAGCAAAATTAATTAAATTCTATCATTAAAAGTTTTTAAATTAATTATTTTTAATTATTTATTTAATTGTTATAAATTTAATTAATAAATAGATCATAAATAAAATATAGTTTGTAGTTTTATTTAAATGAGTCTAATTTATTTTTTATTTTTTATCTTTCTTATTTAGTAACTATCACCATTTTTAGAAGTTATACCATATAATTATTTCTTTTTAACTATTTCTAAATTTATATGCTCATATTTTTTCTTCAGATAGTAAAATGTATAAAAAATTTAATACTAGCTAAAAAGCATAAAATTATATTAAATAATTATTTAAAACTAATTACTAAAAGGAGTAAAAAGATTGGTAATTCATTTTCTCTTGAAAAAATTTAATTTAAATTTCTTCTAAAAAATAGTGAAGAAGATAGAAAAAATAGAAAAAATAGAAAAAATAGAAAAAATAGAAAAAATAGAAAAAATAGAAAAAATAGAAAAAATAGAAAAAATAGAAAAAATAGAAAAAATAGAAAAAATAGAAAAAATAGAAAAAATAGAAAAAATAGAAAAAATAGAAAAAATAGAAAAAATAGAAAAAATAGAAAAAATAGAAAAAATAGAAAAAATAGAAAAAATAGAAAAAATAGAAAAAATAGAAAAAATAGAAAAAATAGAAAAAATAGAAAAAATAGAAAAAATAGAAAAAATAGAAAAAATAGAAAAAATAGAAAAAATAGAAAAAATAGAAAAAATAGAAAAAATAGAAAAAATAGAAAAAATAGAAAAAATAGAAAAAATAGAAAAAATAGAAAAAATAGAAAAAATAGAAAAAATAGAAAAAATAGAAAAAATAGAAAAAATAGAAAAAATAGAAAAAATAGAAAAAATAGAAAAAATAGAAAAAATAGAAAAAATAGAAAAAATAGAAAAAATAGAAAAAATAGAAAAAATAGAAAAAATAGAAAAAATAAGAAGTTTAAATTGGATTAAGATGTGCAATTTTATATTTAAGAGATCAAAAGAGTTACATCTTGAATAAATTTTATAAGCTAGAAAATAAGCATTTATTATAAGAGTTATTTTCTATATAACTTATCTTTTATTTTTAAATTAATCTAAAATATTAATTTATTTAAAATTAATTTTTATCATTAATCAACACCTTAAAGAGTGAAATTAAATAAAATTTGAATTATTTTCTGTTATGTAGAAAATTTTTGATTTATAAAAGAATTTTCATTTTTTATATATTCAATTTTTGTTTAATTATTTTCATTCTATCATTTATTTTTTATCTTATTCTTTTTTAAAACCATATTTTTTGCCATTTCCTAACTATTTATTAAATTTTTTATCTCTTTTTCTTTATAGTTATATTTAATGTGATTTCTTCTTTTTGTTCTCAAACTTCTTTTAGTAATATAAATATTCTTTTTTGAAAATAAGAAATTTCTAGCATCTTTTACACAGAAGCTTTCGAGAGTTAAAGTTATAGCATCTTTTTACTTCTTTTTTGATTTAAATCTTTAATTTTTTCTCTTTCTATAATAATTTGTTAATTTTCTTATTCTGATAGTTCTTTTTAAAACTGCAAATTTTTGTTGATTCTCTTCTATTTTTTCTATCCTAATGTTCAGTTTTTTCTGTTTCTATTACCAGCTTAATGATTGGGTATTCTAGTCTTGTGAATATTTCGGAAGATATTAAAGTCTTTTTCTTAGCTCTTAAATTAATACTTTATTTCCTCTACTATTAAAGTTTTCCATCATTCTCTTATTAATTTCTTCAATTAGCCTCTTCTTGAAGACCATTATACAGAGAAAAAATATACTAAGGGAGGGAAATCTTGATGAGCATTACTTTTACTCAACAAAGAAGAAATTTTATTATGATTGGAATTGAACTTGACTGAAATAAGAAACCTTCAATAAAAAAGGGTTAACAAAGTACTGCCTGTTATATATTAAAAGAAGATTATTTTAAAGGAGACTGGAAACGGAATGTTTAGCAAAACTAATAAACTTTGCAGTGATAAACCTGTCTGAAAAGTGGAATCGCTATAATTAATAATTATTATTATTATTACTGTATTAAAAAAATAGCATCAAAGAAATGGTCTTCTCTTGACTCATTCCTAAAAAACAAGAATAATAATATAATCTATCCAAATAAGAGCCTCAAAAAGCTTAATAAATATAAACTAAGGAATCATATGCATAATCGGTGCAATAAGGAATAGCTTACATATAATAGGAATTAAAATAACAAAGATAAAATATAGAAAAACTAAAAAGTATGCTAGAAAATCTGATTGAATAACTATACTTATAATTTCCATCCATAGAAGAAACTTTTAATAAAATTTAATCATAAATAGTTATCAAAATGGAAGAAATTGACAAATAATTTAATGAATTCCTCAAATGTTTTAATCCAATTTTATAAATTATAATAGCAAATAAAATAATTGTAAGACAAGTAGCAATAATAATAACCAGTAATTTAAAAAGCATTATATTAGTAATCAAGTATTCTAATGGAAATTGAATCTGAATATTAATAATAAGATACAAAATAAAAAAAAGTATAAAATAAAAAAATGGAAAAAACCCGGGAATCTAAACCTTGAATTCTAACCTTAAAGGTCAATCTTAAGTCTCAGTTAACTAACAAGAACCAAGAATTCAAAAAAGATAAATCTACTCCTGTTAAGGATTGGGAAATACGGAGTTTCCTAGCAAACTGAAAAAGCTTGAGAAACCCCACGAGCAAGGCATTATTTAGCTTTATTAATTAATTGAGAAAATGAATACCGAAATATAGATCCTGAAGGCGGAAAACTTGAATCTTCGGCTTCTTTTGTAAGATAGAAAAAAGGAAGATCAAGACTTGGTAAGTAAAGTTTAGTTTTAAATTGAAGCCTTAACTTCCTAATTTGAACTATTAGAAAAAAACCTAGAAGCAAATCAATAGAAAATTAAAGAAGAAATTCGATTACCAATCAAAAAAACTAACTTCAATCAGAAAAGATGGAAATTGAAAAAATGTAAACAGAATAAAAATTTTAATTCAAGCCCTTAATAGAACGTTGCCTTTGTTGTCAAAAGGCTGGACATTTTTGGAGGTAATGTCCGAAGTGAAGAAGAGTGCCAGAACAGCACCGTAAATAATTTGGAACATCGAGGAGGCTATATTGTAACTACTTTGGAGGTATTTACAGAAAGAAGCTGATATTAGATGATTCAAGTGTGACACTAATCAAACAGGATCTTGGTAATTAATAGTAACTGAATAAATAGCTTTAAAAGGACAACAATGACCTTAGAATTTGTTTAGAGAAGTTGGAGAAAAATTACAAGAAGATGGAAGAGCAATTCTATGAGCTTATTGAAGAGAAAGAAGAATTATCTCAGTTTGAAATTGATTTAGATGAAGACATGTACAGCTGAGTATTGAATATAAAAACTTTTATTGTCTTTAATTTGAGGAAATATTTCCTCTAATTAAAGATGGCCCTAACCCTTATAGTTAAAATTAATTAATTAATAATAAGATACAAATAAGATAAATTTCTGTCGTAGAAAATCAGTTGCTGCATATATTAGAAGAATTACTACTGATAAAAATGTTGAAAGAAATAATAAGAAATAATAAGAAATAAATTTTAGAAAAACTTTTTTGCTTTTGACCAACAAAGACAGGATATATATACAGAAAGAAGTTCTATAACTCAAGAACCAACGAATAGAATAACAATTGGAGAAGAAACCAGAAGGACTTTATAATATAGGGGAAAGATAAGAATGGTGGACTAATGAAGTCCTACGATATCCAGTAGTTTAGGAGAGAGCAGGAATAAATATAAGTTAACTATGAAATTCTTCTCTAAGACTATAGACTTAATTTTATTCTTTATTTTTATCCTTTTTTTTATCTTAAAAATTCTATGATTCCCAGGTAAACATTAATAAATTTATTTTAATTTAAGCTTATGTAACATCTTTATTTATATTTATTTTAGTATTGCTAACTAAGAATAAATAGATTTATAAATATTCTAAAAGATTCATTTACATTTTAGAAAGCGATTTATAAAAATTATGAATATTATAAAAATAATAGACCTAAAATTGATTTAGAGACTTAATTATTTGAAAATTATATTTAAAAAATAAATAAATGCTATTTAAATACCTAAGATTCATCTATCTTATTATTATATAATATTTTTTAAATGGATCCTCGGCTCTAGTCAGCTGAGTTGATAATCCGGTGCAATCATGTCTGTATTGCAAGTACTCTTGCAATAGGTGCCACCACAAGCAAGAAAGGATATATCCATTGTGTGATAAACCTTACTTGTTTTTGAGGGTTCTCCCTATCAGTAGAGAATCTGACTAGAGCACTGATGTCCAGATCTTAGAGTTATCTTGATTCAAATGTCATTAATCTGATTAGTAATTTGAACGCATCTAATACATGGTTGAGACAATTATAACTTTTATCTAGGATAATTTATTTCGAATACTTCATTTAAAGCAATTTCGGAATGTTCTCTTATCCCTTCCAAATCCTACCTTAGGAAAGGATTTCAAGAATTAGAGATTGAAGGCAATCAATTTTGATTTTAAAGACGGAGTGAAGAAGAAGATAATCAAAGAGACTAGGTGAAACAAGAAAATTTTCAAGACTAATACAGATAGTAAATTTAGGTTTCTTTATTAATCGTAATGATCCAGACAATGGTGGTTGGTACCACGCTTATTTATTTATTTATACTACTATATAGTAAAAACCTTCTTGCAAAATGAATTAAATTAAAAAAAACTTATATTATAGGAGAAAATAAATGTGGACCTTTTCCTGACTCTTAAACTAATATAATAAGAATATTCATGATTATAGTAGTCATTATTGTAACTTTTTTTGTTATAATAAAAAGCACTGAAAGTACTGTTAAGTGACCTGAATAATTACATTCAATATATTTCAAAATTTTAATGAATTACTTGTAGTTATCAATGTTAACAGCTTCGTTTAAGTTTAATTGACTTGATTCAGTTATATCGCTATTCAGTATATAGAAACAAACAGGAAACGCGAGTTCATCACTTTTCAGTTTTGATTGCTTTATGTAGTCTTAATCTTAGGAGCAATTTTATTAGGTGTTTTATAGAAAATTAATCCTAATGGCTCTTTAACAATTTTTATCTTTGTTATTTAAACTATTTTTAGTTGGATTAAAAATTGTACTGTTTACAAAATGAATGGATAGGTAGCATAGTAGTTGGAGATATGATAAAAGGATGATATGAAAATATAAGTAATAAGAATGAATTAGTTTTAGGAGTTAGAGTTAAAATAGTAATAAAATGAATATAGAGAGATTAATAATGATGAATTAAGTATGACATAGATATGATATCTATTAGATAGGTAATAATAATAGGTATTATTAAATATGATTGATATCTTGGGTATACTTAGTATATAAAGTAGTTAATTAGTTTAGTTATAATTAAGTAGTTAATAAGCTATTTTTATTAATAATTATTACTATTTATCTAAATAATGTTCTAAGTATTTTAATACTATAATACAGAGTATATTATACCAATCAGTTAGGAGTCTTATTACTATATTAGTTATAACATTTAATACCATATCAAATCATAGGTCTAAACCATATTTTAGTTAATCTTATAAAGCTATTATAGTTATTATAAGTGGGATACCAATTATTACCTTCATTACTTCCTATAATTCAATACTATCTAAAATTAATCCAAACTATCTACACTTAAACCAAACTAATACCTCCTTTTAACTATATCAAACCTTTACTAATACTAACTAATCAACAGAACCTAACAACATTCTAATTACTTCCAATATTACTACCAATATACCCACTAGTATTATAATAAAACTAATATATCACTTTAAATACTGCTTTCTACC
This sequence comes from Loxodes magnus, assembly GCA_946699065.1. NCBI lineage: Eukaryota > Ciliophora > Karyorelictea > Loxodida > Loxodidae > Loxodes > Loxodes magnus. The sequence continues at coordinate 84,801 of CAMPDV010000278.1, forward strand.
TTTAACATTGCTCCTCTTTATTACCCTTACATATTAACTACAACTAATTATAATTCATTTCTTTTTAAATCACATATATCAAGATAGCAACAAACAAACCTATATCCTAAATTACTTAATTAAAGAAATACAAGATGCTAAGTTACCTCAAACCTATTGTTTAAATTAATATTATATATGAACTACATATAAGAAGAATGTCTATTTTAGTTAGAATTTGTCAAGATTTGCAGTCATAAGAGAAGAAGGCTGAGTTTGTTCTCTATATTATCAAATGAAGTAGATATAGAAGAACCGAAATAAGTTCTTCTCATTGAAGATTAACTAATGCTAGACCTAACAAGATACGTAGCACATTAGTTCATTTTTTCATATTTTAGGAGTAATTATTTGGCTAAAGCTCTCAAATTGTAGAATTTTCTATGTCGATATACTAAGAAATGCTAGCCATGTTTATTTTAGTCAATTTATATCTTGCTTTTATTATTGCTCATAATTATTTTACACAAAAGACTTCTTTCAGTTTTAAATTTTAGCAGGAGTTTATTATTTATCCAAATATACAGGGATTTTCACTAAACAGAAGCAAATTCAACCGGCATTATTATTAATCAATCTAAGTAGTTTATAGGTGTTAGCTTTTATAATCCTGCTCAGCTTAATTTCATAGATTATCACTTAACATATAGAATTTCATCCAAAACTTTGTTAATTCAGGTTAAAAAATAAAATTTTGTCTTGCTATTGCTTAAAATTAGGTCCTAGCAGAATTGCTGCTTAAGAGATCATCGATTTTATTATTCCTTTACCCAACATAAAAAGGGAAGAATTTCGCTATATATACAAAAAATGAGAGATTCATGAAAGACGTAAACAGCTTGATTGAAGAAGTAACTGAAGAGAAATATGTCTGAAGTCTTTGCCGGTTAGAAAATAGTTATTAAGATTAGGTTAACTCATTTCTAAGCTTTTAATTGAGAAAATTATCTACTAGTCTAAACACGTTTTGGTTCATGAAATAGGTCTTATTATGTTCTATGAGTTTGATGAGTAATTTATTAGCTGATCATACTTATTGAAACTACTTCACCTTTCAATCTAATTATTAAAATCTTTATTCAAGACTATCTCTGAGTTTAAAGGCTTCTTTTGCTCTTTTTTTGCTGAGCGAACTGATTTATTCTCCTTTTTCGAACTTTCAAAAATGATTATAATAATCGTCATTTTATTTCTATCTCAAAAGTTCTAAAACATCTTTAAATACTAATTTCAGAGTTACTAATAGATTATTTTAAACTCTCCTACATATTACTCTTCGAGCTTGACTGCTCTTTTCACTTTATTTCCTGTTTTGTTCGAAAAATTATCTCAATTTCATTTGCTTAATAAACTGCTCTTTAATCTTTTTCTTCAATTTTTTTTACTTTTTTTAGTACTTTCTATACAAGTATTTACTATTGTAGTTTAGTTAATATGCTATGAATATTTTTCTAGATACTAAAGTTTCTTTCAAAGTGCTTTGTCAATTCCTTATTGCTTTATTTTTTTGGGTATTATCTTATATAGATAAACGAGAAATTTAATATTTAGGCTTTTCTTATTTGATTTTGTATTCTTTAGCCAATCCTACTATTTATTTCTTTTTTTGTTATCATTTTTTAATCTAAGTCACTTATCTTCTTTCTATGTAGTCCTAATTTCTAGGATACTTACCTCAAGTTAATAGAAAAACTGATTTATTCCCTAAGCTCTTATATTCATTTGGCGTTACTTTAATTCCTTTTTATTTTAGCATCATAGTAGGTTTTTTAAAACTTAAATAAGTTTTTCTGCCTACTTATAATCTTTGCAAATTAGAGTTTTAATAGTTTTCTAAATTGAACTGGATTTGTAAGTTATTTTAATTAGAAATTTTTGAGTAACCTGGTTTTATATCCTTTGTCTAATTTACTTTTACTATTTTTCGCTTTTACTCCGATTTCTGTTTTGTCTGTCGTACTTATCTTAATCATTCTTACCTTTTTGACTAAATTTATCACTTTACTTTAATTAGTGTCTTTAAGCAGATCTTAAGATAGAAAGTGGGGGAAATTGAAATGAGATAAACATTTATCTTCAAGATGATCTACTTGCTTACGGCAGTTTGGTCACCTCTCTTTTATTACCCTTATAAAATCAATTCCTTTTATGACTCGTTAATTTCAAGCAAACTTTAAGGCATTCATTTAGCTATTTCTCCAAGGATAGCAAGGTTTAATTGCCTTATTTCAAGTTATTTTACCTTAGTAATTTTCAGTTATTTTTACTTATTTACTGTATCTTAGTTTAGTTTTCATTATTGGAAAACTGTTGAGTACATTTAAATTTCTCTTCTCTGAAAGTTTATCAGAAGTATTTCTTTTCTACGATTTAAATATTCACCTGAAGATAAAAGAAGCAGCAAATCTATTTTAAGTTTTTTAAAAATAATCTGTTTAAAATTCTGCCTCTTGAGTACTATTTTTCATCTTAAGTAGCTATGAAAAAAAATTATTCAATTTAGATTCCTTGATTAATAAAGCTTACTTTTACTTTATTGGTTATTAGTACTTTAAATTACTCCCTGAGATTAAGATTTAGACTAATCTGAAAATCTTTAATTCTTTGAATCATTTCAGAAATGACGAATGGATTACCTTTACTCCATTGAGCACTTCTTCTTACTTTGGAGCTGTTATTTCTTGCTATTATTAAGTTTTGTTCTTTTTTCTTTCTCAGCTAGATTAATGATAAAGTTTTTTCACATACGGAACTATAAAGATTATAATACTTTTATTATTCTTAATAAATACGAGGTGATGAGCAGATTTTCATAGTTGAAATGGATTTTAGCTAATAAGTAAGAAATTAAGAAGAATTTTGCACTTCTCTGGAAATTAACCTGGTATTCTACATTAAGAGTAATAGCATTTTTAATAACTAACTATAATCATTTTTAAAGGTGTTTGAATTTCTTCATACGAGCTTTTTAATAACTTGTGATTTTATTTTTCTCACTTAAGAGATCTGCACTTTATTCAACATGCTAACTTAAGCTTTAATTTTTCATATATTCATTAAAATTAATAAAATCATAAGTTTCTATCCTTACATGCTACTATAAAATAATCCCTTTACACTTATTCCTTTTGCTAGTTGATTTAAAAGTTTTTGTTTTTTATTCTGCTACTCATACTTTTCTAATGTTAGTGGCTCTTAATCTATTCTTAAAGTTTTAATTTCTATTCTAAATATGGATAATACTTACGATTAAAGAAGTTCTATTTCAAGTCTATTTTTTAAAGATAAGCCAAAATTTATATGATATCTTGCGTTTCTTTTTATGACTCTATTTCATTAAAGCAAGCATTAAGCACTAAATGTAGTTCTCCATTCCTTTTAAGTTTTTCAACTTGTTTCAAAAATATCATCTTTCTGTCAACTCTAAGATATCAGCATTTCAGAAAATTTGTTAAACTTAGTTAAGGCTAACTATTAGCTTTCCTAGTTATTTGTAGTTGATAAGCGAGAAGTCTTGGATGTGATTATAACTTAAGTTAAGATTCTGTAATGATTAGAAAAATTTGTTATTTTTCTTTGATATTCTTTCACGCGTATTAATTTAGTTATCTACTAGAGTCTAGTATAGTTATCATCTAGCTATTCTACTAAATTTTTATTTAACTTACTAATTTTGCGATATTTTCCTAAAATTCATCGTATCCCTTGGCTATGTAACAAAATATTATATATATAACATTTTAGAGGGAAAATTCTTCCATTTTATAATTTAATTTTAATAGTAATTATTCTTCTATTTATTAAGTATTAAGTTAATAAAATAATACTATTAATATCTAAGTATCTCTTAAGCCATAATTTAGTTTCTTTTAATTTTTAGTTTATTCAAAAATAAAATGCAAGCATCTTAATGTAAAGCTTGTGGAGAATAATTCAACTAAGAGCTTAAAAAGCCTAGAAGATGTGATTGTGGATGTATTATCTGTGAAAAATGCTTGAAGAGTTTCTACAAAATCATATAGAAGTTCATATGCAACAATCACAAAATTATCACTGGTAGACCAATTGAAGAATTGGAAATACTAGATTTACATCTTTAAGAGGAGTCCAAATAAAACTTGCTTAGTAAATGTTAGTAGCATAATGAGATTCTATCATTGTATTGTCTGAGTGACAGTGCCTTAATATGTGAAAAATGTCAATAAGAATCTCATAAGAATCATCAATGTATTAGACAAGAGGAGATCGTTCCTATTATGTAAGTTCATATGTAAATGACTTTGAGTGCTATAAAGGAGAGGTTGAAGTAATACTCTTCTGTTTTGGGTCAATGATAAAAGTAGTTGGCTGAGGATTATGCGATAAATATAAAATATATAGTATAGATCTATGATAAAATCAAGAGAAGTTTAGAGTAAGCATGTGAGGAGGTGGTGATAAGAGTATAGGACTAAGGTGAATAGTGTAGGTAGGAAATGGGTTAAAATAATCTATTTGAAAGACTAAAGAGTATCGGGTCAATGTAATAGGTTACTATATAGTAATGTGAGATAAAGAAAGTGGAGATAGAGAAATTGGAGGTATAGTTGTAAGAGAAGTGAATAAAGGATAAGTAAAAATATTCTTAGTATAAGGCTATTCTTAGTTTAAAGAATATGGAAGTTTAGGTCTTTGAGAGAATTATGAAGGAAGTTCAATTTAGTTAAGAATAAGAGTTGCGAGTTAGAGAAAAGAAATAATCTTTTTAGAGAACTATATAACATTTATGAAAGGAGTTATAGTTGTAGGCTAAATAATATGAGAGTGTAAAAAAGGAAAGTAAAGAATAAATTTAAAAGTTGCTTTAGGTTATAAGAGATAAGGATATGGTGTTGACTGACTTGAGGGAATAAATATCTCGTAAATAGAAAGTAATAGAGGATCAATAATTATAAAAAAAGAGTTCGATCTAGTAGTAGAATACTATCTTATAGTAAAAAGATTTCAAATTTTAAAACTATAAAAATAAGTTAGAAAATTAGTCTAAGAGTTTGAATGAGTAAATAAAAAGTTTATCGAGTGAGGGTGTTTAATATAAGTAGCGAATAAGTGAGTTGTTGTAGGTTGTTTAAGAGAAGGATAAGAGGAATATATCTTAATAGTAGTAGTATGAAAAGCAAGATTTATAGAAAGAGCAAAAATTAAGAAAGTTGTAGAGCTAGCTTGACGGTTAGAGAAAGGACAATGATAATTTAAGGGTTTAAATCAATAGATTGAGTGAGTAAAATAGTTAGAGAGAGAGTGATTTGAGTGAGCTTGTTGAGGTTAATAATAATAATATTTCATTAAATCGTGAGATGGGTTAGTAGATAGAGAGTTTGCGATAGGAGAGATCTAATTTGGAGAACTAGATATAAAGTTTATTGGAAGAAAGGAAATAATTAACGATTTAGCTGAATGGGTTACGAACAAGGATAATGAAATATGAAACCATAATATCGATAATATCACCAAATAATAAATCTGTGAAGCTTGTGGTTAAGCAAGACACTGCTATCTGATAACTACATCTCATGATAGAATAATAAAAAAATTTATACCGATGGTCATTTGACATCTATAAGAATGGCTAGAAGTTAGAGAACAACTAGACTATACAATCTTATAATATAATGGATGGGGAATAGTTATAAATGAGATGGAGTTAATTTTATAATATATGCAGATGGTAAATAATCTGATTAAAGGACGTACGTTAAATTTCTAAACTTTTAAAATAGGTAAGTATTTAATATTCTTAACTTATAGAGAGTAAGCATTTTAATATTTCTTAACTTATAGTTGGTAAGCATTTAATATTCTTAACTTGTAGGAGGTAATCATTTTAATATTCTTAACTTATAGGGTGTAAGCATTTTAATATTCTTAACTTAGGTAAGCATTTAATATTCTTAACTTATAGGAGGTAAGCATTTTAATATTCTTAACTTATAGAAAGTAAGAATTTAATATTCTTAACTTATAGGATGTAAGTCATTTTAATATTTCTTTACTTAGGTAAACATTTTAATATTTCTTAACTTATAGCATGTAAGCATTTTAATATTCTTAACTGCATAGAATGTAAGTATTAACTGATCAGGGGGTAATATACAATTTGACATATGTTTATAAAGTTTCGGATAGTAATATATTTCAGCAATATTAGTTAAAGGTATTTTAAGTTTTGATGATTTAATTAGAATGTAATAATTGGAGTAAATATTAGCATGTAAATTTGTCTTTACAGTTTAATTAAATAGATAGTAAATTTAAGTTTTAATTTATATAAGTTAGTACAAATGAGTTTAAAGATAATGTTATAGAGTGTATGTTTTGTGAAATAAGGGGGTGAGTTTGCTTGTTAATGTGAATTCAGGTTGTATGAATTTCAGGTTGTAGTGATGAAGGAGTCTGATTTCAAAAAGTGAGAGTGAACAACTAAAATACTTAATAATAACTCTTATTAATTAAATAATGTTTATATGTTTATATGTTTATATGTTTATATGTTTATATGTTTATATGTTTATATGTTTATATGTTTATATGTTTATATGTTTATATGTTTATATGTTTATATGTTTATATGTTTATATGTTTATATGTTTATATGTTTATATGTTTATATGTTTATATGTTTATATGTTTATATGTTTATATGTTTATATGTTTATATGTTTATATGTTTATATGTTTATATGTTTATATGTTTATATGTTTATATGTTTATATGTTTATATGTTTATATGTTTATATGTTTATATGTTTATATGTTTATATGTTTATATGTTTATATGTTTATATGTTTATATGTTTATATGTTTATATGTTTATATGTTTATATGTTTATATGTTTATATGTTTATATGTTTATATGTTTATATGTTTATATGTTTATATGTTTATATGTTTATATGTTTATATGTTTATATGTTTATATGTTTATATGTTTATATGTTTATATGTTTATATGTTTATATGTTTATATGTTTATATATGTTTTCATTAAAATTTTTATTAAAGTGATTTCTTCTTCTATATGAATAAATTTAAATTTATATATTTGTTAATATGCTAATATGTTTATGAGTTAATATGTTTATATAAGAGAGCGTATATGAGTTTGTGGATGATTAGTTAATAAAAGTTGGTTATAAAGAGTGATAAGAGTATTTAGAGTGATAAGGGTATTTAGAATGTTTAAGAGTTCAGGGAGTATTTAGAGTGTAGGGAGTATAAAGTGTGATAAGAGTGATGAGAGTATTTAGAGTTAAGGCAGTATAAATAGTTAAAAGAGTGATAAGAGTATAAAGAGTATAAAGAGTGTTAATGTTCTTTATTAATTTTTTTAGTGAGTAAATTGTTTTTAAAATAGATAAAGTAAATGTTTTGGATAAAGGATAGAAAGGTAATTCTAATTATTTATAAGTAAAGAATTTTATTAATTTAATTTAATTTTTAATATTAAAATAAAAAAGGAAAATGGAATAAAGTTTCGGAAAGGCTTCTATACCACCTCTTCCTAAGCCAAAAAGGAAGAGAGGAAGCAGGAAATTATCTCTTCTCTGTCTTCTTAATAATAACCTTAATCTTCTTCTTAATAAAAACCTGAAATTTATTAAGATTAACAAAAGATAACCTTAAAGACAGCCCATATGGAAACCCTAACCTCAAGTGAAAAACTGAAGAAGCAGATGAAGTCTGCTCTCCACCAGGAGGTCTCTTAATTTAATCCTTCTGGCCAGATGAGCATGGAATAGCTCATAAAAGTAGTACTAAACCTCCAGGTAGAGGTTAAAAAGCTTCGCAAGGAAAACACGAAGTTGACGGAGCTGATCTCTCATGGAATTTAAGATACACTTGATCTTAGAATGGCCAATTATGAGAGGGAACTCGACGCTCTTTGGAATTACTAACGAGAGTAATTCAGTTAGACGAACTCCTAAGTGCAAAAGATTCAAGACTAGAGCTAGCAGATCGAAAATATCTTACAATGTCAGAAAAGCTTCCAAAGTTAGCAAATTCCATTGGAGTAAATTCTATCTGATAAGATGGAGATCGAGAAGAATCCTTAAGTTAAGATGAAAACTAATCAAAAACCTCGGATTGTGAAACTGTGCTACTATTGTAAAAGTAAATGGCACAAATGGAAGAACTGCGGTGAGTTTCGTAAAGTAAAAGAAATTACATGGAAAAAACAAGTCTAGCAAAGAATAAGAAAGAGCAAGAACCAGATCTGATGTAGAACAGATGGAGAAGTCTACAGATTGAAAAGTAACCTTGAACTGGAAGAATTTGGAGATAGAGTTAAAATAAAATATAGTGGGAGATGAAAGATCAGAGGAGCAAGACTCAAGAATCCTAGAACTAGAAACAAGCAAGATAAAGATAACTTTAAAACTTCTTTTTAGTGGTGACTAAATGGCGCCACAAAACAATTTAAATAAAATTATAAAATTATAAAATTATTTAATTTTTAATAATTTAATGATGTGTAATAGTTTATATTTTAATGTATGAAGATTGTGAAAATAAAAATTTTTTTAGCTCAGTGTTTTGCACTATAAGAGATTTTTCGTTTGGAATAAAAGTGTGAAAGTTAAGATAAAAAATTTTTCAGTGGAATATAAAAGTGTAAAAAGGGTAAAAAAGGATGGTAGTGTTGATGGAATTATTAAAGAGTGAGAATTTTTAGTTTAAGGAACCAAAGAAGAATTTATTTTTAAAGAAAAGTTGATTTAATTGAGAATTTAAAATTTTCTAAAAAGTTTAGAGAAGATAAAAAATTTGTATATGAAAAAATATTTTGAGTTACAAATAAGAAAAAAAGTGCTTAAGAATTTTGGATTTCAGAGAGTGGAAAAAGAAAAATTTTTTTGAATTAAGTAGCGTAATTTTTTTTTAATGTAAAGTTTTTTTTTGATTAAAGTATGCAAAAAATTTTATAGATCAAGGTTGAAAATAGTAACTGATTAAATAAAAAGGGTTTTTATATAGTATAAAAATAATGAAAATAAAATATTTGTTTTTTGCTCTACGTTTTGCACTATAGGGAAAAGTGGCGACAGAACAAAAGTGTTAAAGTTTGAACAAAAAAAATTGAAATGGAACTAAAAAAGGGTAAAAAAGGATAAGGGATGGGAGTGGTGATGGAATTATTAAAGAGTGAGAATTTTTAAGTTAAGGATATGAAGGAGAATAGATTGTTTTTAAAAGAAAAAATGGAATTAGTGAATTTTTTTTTAATGTTGGGAAGGAAAAATTATTGAAGTGATTAAAAAAGTTGGATTAAAAAAAAATTTTTTTTAATTTATTTTAGAACTGCAATAAGACAAAAAATTTTAAGATGATTTTTAAAATAATAATTGAACAAGTAAAATAGTTTTTACAGTTAAAAAACACAAAAATTTTATTTTTGTTTTTTGCTCCATTTTTATAGTACATGAGATTTTTCGGATGGAATAAAAAATAATTTTTGATTTAAAGAGATCGAATTTTTTTAATTTAAATAATCAAATATTTATAAAATTAATATTTTGTAAGATTATGGGTTAAAAAATTAAAATAATTTGAATATAAAATATCAAGAAAATCAATTATTAATCTCTATCAGTTATTTTTTAACTAAGACATCGAATTAAAATGTAAATGTTTTTTTTTGCTCAGCGTTTTACACTACAAGAGATTTTTCGGACGGAATAAAAATTTGTAAAGTTTAATACTAAGGCTTGAAATTTTTTTAAAGATAAAATCATTATAAGTATAAAAATTTTAGATAAAAAGTATTAGAGAAATTAGTAATATTTTAAATATTTTAAAATTTATTTTTGCTTTTTTCACTTCAGGAAATTTTAAAGATGGACAAAATTTTTAAGAGATTTATATCAAAAAGAATAAATATATTTAGATATAGTTTAATAATTTAAATCATTTTTATTCTACATAAATTTTTTAATTACATCTCTCTAAATTTAAAATAAAAATATTTATAGTCTAGATTTATTTTATACATTTTTTACTTTTTTAATAATAATAATAATAGTAAACTAAAAGTAATTAAAGTTTAGCATTCCCTGGATTTTCAACCAGGTTTTTGCTACCATTTTTTAGCGTGGATGGATACCACGCCATTTTTTTATGTGGATGGAACCACAGAGGATCTTCTGTCTTTTATGTGAATAGTTTTCTCTTGTAAATCCCTGTTTAGGTTATTCAGAGTCTGCTGAGTATGCTTAACGTTCTTTATTGTTCTTTTATCTAAATTTATCTTCACTAATCGCAATTTTGTAATAAGTGTCACTTTGATTTGCAATAATAGCATTGTTTGCCTTGTTTTTTCTTGAATCTCTTCAGAAATACTTTTTTTTCAAGTTAATCGATTCTTTTGATTAAATCTATATTAATCTTTTAGTCATTCTATTTTTCTTAAACGTTTGCTTATGTAGAAACATTTTCGATAATCATATTTTGTTCTTGCTTAAAATTCGATTGAGATTATTCATATAGTTACTATTCCGTGACTAGATTATTCTAAATCAATTATCGTCTAATTATTAGAAGCTCATTATTTTAATCTTCGATAGTATTCATTAGTTCTCTTATTTTTTCCCCTTGGTTGTAAATTGTTTCCTAATAATTTTGTATTATTGTTTTCATTTGGTCAAGCTATATTTATATTTCGGATTATTTTTATACCTTTACTGGATTCGATTCTATTGTTCCGATTATGATTTTTCCTTCAGAGGAGGAACTTGATTTATCTTCTTCTTGTTGTTGTCTCTGCATTTGTTTCGCAGCTTTCCTTTTTGCGTTCTTAATTTGGTTTTTGGAAAGGCGAATAGATTATTCCATTTTTTCTTTACTTTTTTAATATAAGAATTTATTGACTTTGCTATTTTTGATATTTATTATAGGTAAGGATGATAAATTTAATAAAAAGACAGTTAGAAAATATTTAATTTTTTCATGTATATTTATGAATTTAGAATTGCTAAATAGCAAATTATGATTAAAAATTTATTTTTCATCATAAAATAAATTAATTATAAATTATTAGCAAAGAGATGAGAGAAAATAATATATTAAATAGTAAAGAAATTTAAATCTTTCAAGTTAGATCTTTTGAATGTCTGTTGATCAACTAATAAAAATTTAAAAGGTTTACTTTTTAATTTGAGAAAACAATTTAATTTTTTAATTGAAGATATTAAAATTATTTATTTTGATATTCATTAATTCTAAACAAAATCCTAATATAATAATTTAATATCTACTTATTAAAAAATTTAAAGTTTTCATTTAAATAATTTTAAATTTATACTTAGTGCATGATAATTCTAGCTCTAAATTTATATCTAAAACAAAGATAATCTGAATAATTTTACAAGCCATAAATTTTAAATGTTAATATTAAAATAATTATTCTATAATTTTACTAAAAAAGATTACTTTTTTTATCTATAAGACAAAATTTTAAATAACGTTGATTTTTTAAGTTAGAATTAATTCTGTTTAGATTTAATCTCATAGCATAATAAAAGTTACTTAATAATTTTAAATTAAAATTTTTAAACTAAAAGAGTTTTTAAAATATTTATTATTATAAATACTTTATTTGCCAAAAGATGTTTGTAAATTTTTTTAATCAATGAAGTATTAATTTTTAATGTTTGTGAAAAGTAGTTCTCATCATGTTTCTTTTTCTGAATGAAATTTTAAATAGTTATAACAGATATACTTTTAATCAGTTTTTGCAAACAGAGTATACATTGAGTAATGAATATAAATTCGAAAATCATAACTTCTAACCCTTATAAAGCCAGATAATTTTCAAACAAACTTTCTTCAAAATCTTGGAATACACCGGCGAACTCTCTAAGATTAAATAGTGTCATTATTAAAATTTTACTTACTTCATTTTTTTTATTATGCCTTAAATCTCATCATTTATTAATAAATCTTATTTTATTTTCACCTTTTACTTCTTACTTTTAAATTTTCTCCGTTTCCAACAATTAAAAGCTTTTTGAATTTAGAATCCTGTGAAATATTTATATTTGTAAGTGTATATTTAAATTAATTATTCTTGCTAAACAAATTTAAATAATGTCATTATTAAAACTAATCTTTATAAATAATAATATATGTTTATTTCACATATGAATAAGTCATTTTATAATATAAATATACTAGTTAAGAACAAAAAAAGAAAGCTTGATGTAAAACTACAGAATGAGGTAGCTGTAAATATAACAAATAAAAGAAAAAATAAAAAGACTAAATTGTATTATTTAAACTGATTAAAACACATAGTAAATAATATTAGAGGCTTAATCATTAAAGAATTGGCTCACATAATATATTAAAGTAAAACAAAAGCACCAAAATAAGAGATTATAATAAAAAGAGAAATAAATGAACAATTTATATATAAAAGCATCTTTATAAAAGCTTTAATTATATATAATAAAAAATTTAAAAAAGAGAAATAAAAAATAATGATAAGAAAAAAAAATAAAAAAAATAGTTTTTAATAAATTAATAAAAATTGAATATAAAAAAGCTATAACTTTGATATAATATCATAAATTATAAAAACTCAGACATCAATAAAAGAAATAAATCTTAGTCTAACATTTTATGTCAAAATTTTACTATTTTGTTGATTCTTATTTATTAGAAATTTTATTTTGTCGTATTATAAAAAATAAAATTTCAAATTTCAATTTTTTTAAGATATTCATTGAGTAATTTTAGAAGAACAAAAATGAAATAATTTTTTAACTTAACGAATAATTAAAGAAATTAGCAATAAATTAGTTTAAGAATAAAATATAGATCTTTAATTAGTATTCTATATAAAGATGAATAAATATTTTATATTTATTTAAAGTAAGTATAAGATATTTAATTAAATCATAAGAAATAATAAAATAAGTTTATATTTCATAGCAAATTCAGTTTATAGTGAGATTAATTAAGAAATAAGTCTTTAATTATAATTTAATATACCTAAAACTATAAAATTTATAATTATTTCACTTTAATAAAATTGCAATTAAATGAAGCTTCTTTTTTATTCAGAAACATCACTTTATTTAAGTTTATGTTTAAAAATGTCAAAGTTCTTTACTCATTTGGTTTCTTAAGTTCTTCTTGATTTTTTATCATCGCTTATAAAATTATCTTTTAATTATACCTTTAACTCTATTTAATTTTAATAGATATTTTAAAATATTTAATTTCTTTTTCTTTGTAAAATCTTAATATAAATTTATTTGAAAATATATTTCTGATATTTATTAAAAATAAATGGTTAGTTTAAGTAGATTGTGTCTTATATTTGTATTGTTTACAAATTATTATAAGGAAATGTATAAAAAGTAGAGATGATTGAAAATGTGTGTATGTATTTTGGTGCACACATATATTTAGTATATTTATGTGGGAAGTATTTAAAGTATAAGAATAAATAGGTAATTTGAAGATTGATATTTTGGTATATTAGTAGTTGAATATAGTTAATGAAATTAATGATTTAAAATGTTGTATAGTTTTGATATCTGTAGTTAGTAAAATTAGATAGTAATTTGAAATAATGTTGTTAAATATTTAAATGTTTATAATTATTGATTCCAACTAAAATATCTTAAAATTTATAAACTAATAAATAATTATATAAACATTATATTTAAATACATACTTTACTAAGATAGACATTACCAGATTAACCTAATAAATCACCTTAGATTTTTATTTAATATTAACATATACTATCATTAATTACAATATATTGATAATATAACTTAACATAACATTATTTATTTACGAGGCGTCATCTTTATTTGGTTTGCATCTAATCAAAAAGTTTAAATTTTTAAAATTATCTTAAATATTATTCTATTTTAAATCTTCTTCTGATTCTTCTTAGGATACATATCTTGCAGTACTCCTCTGTTCACCCTTTTTAATTAAAGATTTCTTGCTTCAATCGAGTTCGATTCAAAATATATTCAATATTCTTCTTTATTGAGCAAATGCGATGTTTTTCAAGAGTTCATTTCCTATGTACATATTTTTCTGTATAAATAAAAAATAAATAAATAAATAATAAATAAATAAATTTGATTATAGAGTGCGTAGCACTCCCATTGGTGCGCAGCTCTTTAAAAAAAATGTTTCATACTGACAAGAATGTTTGTTAGTGATAAAATTATCAGATACTCGTAGACCTTGTTCAATACTGATATAATTTAAGAATACTCGTAATCTTTAATACTTGTTGGAGAACCAAGGACATGGCAGGATTGTGTCTCATTACATCACCACAGCAGAGGACGACATGTGTCAATTATGGATACTTAAATTCCCCACCTCTGATGAAGCTCGCAATATTATTTCTTTTTCGTTCCAGAATTAAATCTAAACTAAGCCAGTACCAAAGATCTAAGAATCTTATGTATCGAGACCAAACCAAAGCAGAGGAAGACATAAAGTCGATTATGGGTACTTAACTTCCCCAACCTCTAATGAAGATGACCTTGTTGCTCACTTTCGAAAAACTATATTAATAAAAATATATCCTATAATAAACCTTCTGGAGTGCAGTATAAATTATTTATGGATTTTCATAACTTATAGCTTTCAAACTTTTATTTTATAAGAATTTTCAGCAATATCTTAAAATATGACCATATTTCCTGCAATACCAGCATTACTTTCTATTCTTTACTATCAGAATTTTGCTGGTTGGATATTCGGTTCCATATCCATGGGATCATTCGTTGTTGTATTTTTTAGAAATAAGCTTTCAGTCAATTCTGCTAATTGATTGAATTTGACTTCCATTTGTTCAATTCTCAGATTGACTGGTTAGAAATTTTCATTTTTTAGTATTGATGTGTTAGACATTAGGTATGCGATTCTTCCTTCAAACTCTTATACGTTTCTTTAAAGTTTAAAATTTTCCTATTACATAGCTTTGAATTCTTAGAGCATTTTTTGCTAATCGTAAATGAATTGGGATGGATCCTAAGAGACTTTTTACAAGAAATGTTGCATTTTTTAATAATAGATAGCGTAAATAAAATAAGTTTAGTTTGATTAATGGTTTTTTCAGTTTGAGTAGATAATTAAATAAATAATTTGGAAATTGGAATTAAATTTGTAAAAGTGGTGTTTTTTATCTGGAATATAAAGATATTTTGGGTATTGTAAATATAAGTAATGATATTAATGGTATAGTATAATGTTAATCTTGAGAGTATTAGTTATTATATTATGTTATAATAGATTGAATGGTTGGTATTAATGGTTGAAATTAACTTGTTTGATTATATTAGTTTGAGAAATTTTAGAGAAGAACTGTTGATTATTGATTTAAATAATCTGTTTAGATAATACTATCTTTAGTTTAAATATTTGCATATAATGTTTAAGTTTATGAATTTACATATTACTTCTTCTAAAATTACTAATTCCCTTTGTATGTTAGATTGGAAAATAATAGTTTAATAATTTGAATTTGGTGATTTGAATAGAATTGAATTTAGAAAAGTGATATTAATTTGATAATTGATAATGTTTACTAATGTAATTAAAGATGAAAAGATTTGCATTTAAGCTTTGTATCTATAAAGTTATTTTAGTTTTATAGAATATTAAGAATGATACAGTATGAGTTAAGGTTATTATTAGTTATTAGGTAATTTGTTGTATTAGTTGTATTCTATTATTAGTTTTATTTAGAAAGTGATCTGTTTAGTAAAATTTCAATTTTATTAAAGTTTTATCATTATGAATTATTTGCTGCTATCATTTAAGCTTAGCTTTAATTAGCATTGGCTTCAATTTAAATCTCTTAATTAGATTATAGTTCATCTATTGAATTTACTTAATTCTCATAGTTTTGCTATTACATTTCTTAAACTATACTAATTATTTCATGATTTAGCTACTGTAATAAGTGGAGAAGTTAGTTTAAGTAATGAACTAGTTATTTTGGTAGTTTTTTGTGATATATATCAGATTTGAGTGACTAAAAATAATTCTATAATAGTTTATATTTCTAATACATTTTATTTATATAAGTTTTACAATATACTTTTGATATTTCTTAGTTACTTATCAAAGTTTAAATATCTCGTTCATATTTTGTTTTATATATTTAATGAAAATAGCAAATATAATAAAATATATATATTTATTGATAAAATTTAATTTAACTTATGATGCTTGATAAATTTTATCATTTATAATTGTAGACAACCTAGAACCTTAATTATCATTTATTTTCCTCATGCTCTAACTATATTTTTTTAACTCACTAATATACAACTTTCCAAATATCATTTAAATACACCTAATTAACCAAAATTTAATATATCAACTATTATACTTTAAACCTAACAAATCACCTTAAACGCAATCCTCTATTTTTATTCAAGCACAGCGCCAATTCCTAATATCAGTGTGTAGATTCTTTATTGCTAAAGATGGCTATAAAAGTAAGAATTTAAACCTTAAAACTATTAAATACTATTAATAGAAATAATATCCAGTTTATAAAGCCTAAGTTTACTTATTTTATAAAATTGAAACACAAAATACAATCAATTATGATTTTAATTAATTATACTATTTTATAAAGCTATTTAAATTATTTTTATCCTTCATTAATTTTATATTTTTAAATCTATTTAATTTAAATAAAAGAGCTTTTTGAAAATTTTATACTTTTAAATCATTTTTTTATTTAGTTAATTCGTTTAATTTGGTCAATTCGGTTAATCTGGTTAATTTGGTTTATTTTTTTATATTTTGGTTAATTTGATTAATTTGATTAATTTTTTTATTTTGGTCAATTCGTCTAATTTGTTTATTTTGGTTATTTTGGTTAATTCGTATAATTTTGTCAATTTGGCTAATTTGGTTGGCTTGGTTAATTTGTTCGATTCGGTTAATTTCGTTAATTTGGTCAATTTTGTTATGATATTTTTTTGTTTTTTATTAAATTTTGCTTAAAACATTTACGAAAATTTTATTTTGTTTTTTTAACTTATCGATTAGCACAAATTCGATCTTATTTAACGGAATAATAAAGTAAAAACTGGATAAAAAGATGCAAGTCATAATAAAATTTAAAAAATGTAAAGAGTGCTAAGTATTTATATAATTTTTCTAAATTAAAATTTTAAATAATGACACAAAGTTTTCTAATTGATTTATTTTCTGCTATTTTAGGTCTATATATGAAGAAGTTAAAATTTTAAAAATGTTTTGAAAGGGTGGTTGTGGTGTGTGAAAATTTGTTTTGAAAAGGCATATATTTAAAATTAAATTTTTTTTTATATATTATATGCAAATAAGATAGAAATATTTTAAGGATTTTTAATTTCAAAAAAAGAGAAAAATTTTAGTTTTATGTTAGAGTTAAATTTTTTTTCAATAATAAGCATAAATTGATATGCTTTTTATTATAGAATTCGAAAATTTTTAAAGATAATGTTCGAATTGCTGATTTAAATTTTTAAAAGGTTTAAAATAATTAAAAAATTCTTAATTTTTTTGGAAATTAAAGAGTGGATAAAAATTATTTTATAGTTGAGAAATCGAAAAGTTAAAAATCGAATTTTTTTAATGTTATGTGTTAGAAAACTTGAAAATCAAAATGTCATTTTAATTCAAAAGAAATTATAAAGATTTTGTGAAAATAAAAGAAAATTTAAAAAAACTGAATATAATATGTCTAATAAAGTTTTTTATATTCACTTTTAATTATTTTTAAACTAAACAAATAATTTTCGCTTTTTGTTCAGCATTTTATACAAAAAAATATTTTTGTACTGAATTATTTAATTTTATTATTTAGGCTCAAAAAATGATAATAAAAATAAAATAATGATAAAGTTAAAAATTATTAGATAATAAGTATTAGAGGATGTTTAATATTTAAAAATAGTTATAAGATTAATTTATTGTTTTTGGTAAGAATTTAGAAAGATGAAGAAAAGGTTAGTGTTTTAATAGTAAATATTGGATATATATTTGAATAATGGATTTGAAATATTGATCCTATTAGTGATTTGATAGAATGTTTAGTTTTTTTAAAATAAGAATTGATGAATTTAGTTATATATTTAATATAGGTAAAGATAATGTAATAAAAAGACAATTAATGATTTGATATGTATATTTATGAATTGAGAATTGCTAAAATTATAACTAAAAATGTATTTTTCTTTGTTAAATAAATTGAATATAAATATTTAACAAATAGATGAGTGAAAAAACATATTAATTAGCAAAAAAGTTAAAATGTTTCAAGTTAGAACTTATGAATATCTGTTGATCCACTAATAAAGACTTGGTTAGTTTTTTGATTTGTTTAAGGAATTTTTGAATAGAAGATAAATTTAGAATTTGGATATTGATTAATTCTAAATGTGAATATAGTAATTGAATATCTATGATTTAAAAATATAAAGGTTTGATATAATTTGAAGTTTATGCTTTGTGCACAATGATGTGAGCTAAAAAATGTATAATTAAGACATAATTTGAATAATAGTTTTTTAAATGATACAATTGTTAATTATAATTATATTTTATAATGTTACTAATAAATTACTCTTTTTAATTTATAAAACTAAATTTTTTAAATATCCTTAATTTTTATAAATTTGAACTAGATTAAATCTATTAACATAATGAAAGGTACTTATTTTAAATTTAGATTTTTGAACTAAAATTAGAAGAAAAATAATAATATTAGTAAAAAAATTAAATTGATTTAGTAAAATCATTAATTTAATATTTATTGTCTATAAATCAAAATATACACCATGCTAAAATCAATAACATTTTCAATACTAGAAATCAACAAACCTCAACAAGTAGAACACCAGAAAGATCCAATTATTAATTATCAGATATAAGGCATAATTACAAAAATTACCATCATCAAAAAATTGTGATACAACTATTTTTAAATGTGATTATATTTCTAATCTAAGAGAGTTCTCTGATTGGATCCAAGATTTTGAAGGGTAAATGTTGAAGATTATCTGGTTTTAGTAATGGTTATATATTAAAATTTTCTAATTTATATTTATTACTTAATGTATTCTCTGTTTGCAGCAATTAGCAGAATTTACATATAATGACCATTAAAAATACATGCAGAAAAAAGAGTAGGAAGAGAATTATTTTTCTGGAATATTAAAAGTTAATAGTTAAATGATTAAAAATATTAGCAAAGATCTTTTGATAAAGAAAGTATTTATGATAATTAAAGTTTTCAAAAATCCCTTTTTTAATAAAATGATATTTTAATTATATTTTTATTGCTTAAGATTAATATAAAAATTAATTCTTTTTAATAATTATTATATAGTAATAGATATATAAAATAAGATAGTAACTTTAATATTTTATTATTCTTTTTCTTTAATTCTGCTAATTCTACTCATCTAAGCTAACCATTCATTTTCTAAAAATCATCATCAAACTAATTACCTTAAATGTCTTCCAACCCAGATATCGATAGATCAAAGTCCCCATGCTTCTTCCATGTAACCACAATATTTCTCTCACTTGCGCATCTTATTATTTCTAGAAAAATTTGAGCATCAAATGTTTAGACTAATCTTGCTAATTGATCCATAAGACACATACTTTTAATTTACAGAAAGATGAATAATTACTTAAACCTTTAGAGCAAAAGGGGATACAAAGTACCATTACTTTATTTTAAGCTTATTAGACTAAAATCCCTTCAGCATAGACGTTATTGTTTAAGTACCAAGGAAATCTTATTTTTTACCTAATAAATAATCTCAACCAATATGTTTTCAAGAATAGAGAGAGTTAAATAGAGAGAGTTAAAATACTTGGCTAGATAGTTAAGTTAATAGTCAAGTATTAGTAGCTATAGATCACTAAATAAGGTTATGTTTAATAAGCCACCTAAGAAAGTAGTATTCATCCTAGAGTGGAGTAGTTGGTATCAAAGTTAGTTAAGCAAGCTTAAGAAATCTTTTAATAGATCTCCTAGGTATTGGTTAATGTGTTTGAGGAGAGGGATAGAATGAGAGTCTAAATGGATACATTAAGTCAGGTTAACGGTGATTATCTTACTTAGATTTAGTAGTTAAGTTAGCAAGTATCGAGTATTTAATAGGAGAGAACATAAATAGTAAATGAGCTGGTTGTTACTAAGGATGCTTTGAGGAAGCTTAATTAATTTTGTGGTGATAATGACAGAAAGATTGTGTAGATGGGATAGTAATTATAGGATCTATAGAGTTAGAAGATGGGTGTTGAGAAATAGGTTTAGGATTCGTTGAATGAGAAATAGGTGCTTGCGACATAATATCATTAGTGTTAATAATAATTATCTGAGGTTAAGTAGTAGAATATCATGAAGTCGGTTACTCCTTAGGAGTTATAAAAAGTTAAGCCATAGTAAGCTTCCTAATCTAAATCGACAAAGGTTACGAATAAAGAAATCTAAATATCGATAATATCACTGAATAATAAATATGTGAAGCTTACAGTAAAATAAGATACCTCTATCCTATAACTAAAGAACATGATATAAGAATAAACAAATTTATGATGATGGTAATTGGACATCTTTAAGAATGACAATAAGTTAAAGAACAAATAGACTATAGAATCTTATAATATAATGGATGGGGAAAAGGTTGAAATGGAGTTAAATTTGGGAAATAATATGATGGTAAATAATGTTATTAAAGGAGGTAGATTTCTAAAGTTGATATTTAATATAGTTAAAGATTGAATATTGTTAACATATAGAAGGTAAGATTGAATATTATTAATACTATAGAAGGTAAGTAACATTGAATATTTTGAAAACTATAGGTAGATTTAATATTCCTAAAACTATAGATAGTAAATAAGCATTTAATATTCTTAAAACTATAGCATGTAAGTAAAGATTTAATAATCTTAAAACTATAGGCTGTAAGTAAAGGTTTAATATTCTTAATTACATAGTCCGTAAGCATCTACTAATAATTTTAGGGAGTAATTTAAAATTTGACATATGTTTTAAAGTTGGTAATAGTTATTTATTTAACAATATTAGATTATGGTATTTTAGCATTACATATTTTACTAGAATGTAATTGGAATTTAATTAATTTAGAATGTAAGGTGTCTTTATAGGATATTTTATTTATAGATGGTAATTGTTTTATGGCTATTTTTAGTTGGTACCATAAATTGTAATTATGATAGAATGTATGAATGTAAAAATTAATAAGGGGGTAAGTTTGAATGTTATTGGAAATCAAGGTTGTAAGAATAAATTTCATTACTGTAGTGATTGATGATTCTGATTCCTGAGTCTGAGAGTGGATTACTTATATACTTAATAATAACTCTTATTAATTAAAGAGCTGCGCACCATTGAGGTGCTACGCGCTCTATAATCTTAGTTTTTTTTTAATGATAATAATAAAGATATTTATATATTTATATGTCTATATTTATGTATTTGATTATATATTAGTATAAGAAATAAAAATAGAGAGAAATGATTATTGGAGTTGGGTAAGGGTAGATTATATGAATATATTAAATAATGAATTAGTTTTATTTTAAGTTTTATTATGGTTATTAGAAAGTGTATTTACTGCATTTTATATATTCTTAATGAAAATAGTAAGTGTATTAAAATATATTAATTTACTTAAGTTTTATTTATATATCATTTATGATAATGTTTGATATCTTTTATTAAGAGTAGATAACTTAAATAAACATTTCTGTAGCTACTGTAATTATATACTTTAATCAATTTAGTAGTATACAACTTTGGATATATAGATACCTTTTATCTTTTCTCTTTTGTTATTCTATTTCTTCATTTTATTATTTTTAATCTTCACTGTCTCCATTTTCCAATCTATCATTATTTCATTTTAATCCTTTAAAACATAAATTATCCTTTTAATATCATTACCATAAATTTACTTACAATCCTATATGTTTAATTACCTTAACTTCAAATATCAAAAATGCTTTAATTCACCAAGGAATTTCTCGCAGTTCCAAAGAAGTAGGGTCCAGGAACCTATCAGCAGTGTGAAGAGGTCAAAAAGCAACAAAAAGCAGCTCTTGTTACTATAGCATCAATTTCAAGGGGAGAAACCGAGGAAATAGATAAAGTCCGTCCTACGATAGGAGATATCGGAATTCAATCTTTCCGAATGAGCATGGAACAGTTCATCAAAGTAGTACTAAACCTCCAAGAAGAGGTTAAGAAGCTCAGCAGGAAAAATTCTAATGAGCTCTAAGGTACGTTGGATTTAAGAATGGCCAATAAGGAGAAGGAATTGACATTTTATGGAAATATTAGCGAGAGTAGTTCAGCCGGACAAACTCTAAGCTATAGAAAATTCAAGAATTAAGCCAATAGATAGAAAACCAGTTACAGAGCCAGAAACAGGAAAGTTAAAATAAAGAAAATTTCTGGAATAAAATAATGGAAAAAGAGTAAGTTGGAATAAATTAATCTCAAATGAAAAAATAACACAACGCCTATCAAAGACAAAAATAAAAATAAGAATTAGGAAAAGTTGCTGCTTTTGCAAAAGTTAATAGAATCTTCAGAATAATTCTGAAAATTTTGGAACTTTAAAAAAATATTAAATTTAGGAGAAAAAAGAGAAAAAAGAGAGAAAAGCTCTACCGTAATCCCGAAGGAGATGTATACAAGAGAAAAGGAACTCAAGAATTACTGAGACTGATTTTAAAAAGAACTGAAGGCAAAATAAGACAAGAATTGAAGTAAGTGGATTGGAAACTGAGCTTAAAAACTTATTTTATATAGCGAATATGAGCTGGTATACATTTTTAATAAAATTAAACAAATCTTAAGTTAAATTATTTCTATCTATTTTAACTGTTAAAAGCAGTTTCATATTTATTAAAACAACTTAGTTAAATAAATTTTAAAATTTTCTTTAGAACATAATATTTAAAACATATTTAGCAAAATTAATTAAATTCTATCATTAATATTTTTTAAATTAATTATTTTAAATTATTTATTTAATTGTTATAAATTTAATTAATAAATAGATAATAAATAAAATATAGTTTGTAGTTTTATTTAAATGAGTCTAATTTATTTTTTATTTTTTATCTTTCTTATTTAGTAACTATCACCATTTTTAGAAGTTATACCATATAATTATTTTTTTTTAACTATTTCTAAATTTATATGCTCATATTTTTTCTTCAGATAGTAAAATGTATAAAAAATTTAATACTAGCTAAAAAGCATAAAATTATATTAAATAATTATTTAAAACTAATTACTAAAAGGAGTAAAAAGATTGGTAATTCATTTTCTCTTGAAAAATTTAAATTTAAATTCCTTCTAAAAAATAATAAAAAAGATAAAAAAAATAGAAAAATTAAGAAGTTTAAATTGGATTAAGATATGCAATTTTATATTTAAGAGATCAAAAGAGTTACATCTTGAATAAATTTTATAAGCTAGAAAATAAGCATTTATTTTAAGAGTTATTTTCTATATAACTTATCTTTTATTTTTAAATTAATCTAAAATATTAATTTATTTAAAATTAATTTTTATCATTAATCAACACCTTAAAGAGTGAAATTAAATAAAATTTGAATTATTTTCTGTTATGTAGAAAATTTTTGATTTATAAAAGAATTTTCATTTTTTATATATTCAATTTTTGTTTAA
The DNA here is from genome assembly GCA_946699065.1 of Loxodes magnus. Classification (NCBI taxonomy): domain Eukaryota; phylum Ciliophora; class Karyorelictea; order Loxodida; family Loxodidae; genus Loxodes; species Loxodes magnus. The sequence goes on from CAMPDV010000278.1 coordinate 108,610, forward strand.
TTATTTTCATTCTATCATTTATTTTTTATCTTATTCTTTTTTATAACCATAATTTTTGCCATTTCCTAACTATTTATTAAATTTTTTATCTCTTTTTCTTTATAGTTATATTTAATGTGATTTCTTCTTTTTGTTCTCAAACTTCTTTTAGTAATATAAATATTCTTTTTTGAAAATAAGAAATTTCTAGCATCTTTTACATAGAAGCTTTCGAGAGTTAAAGTTATAGCATCTTTTTACTTCTTTTTTGATTTAAATCTTTAATTTTTTCTCTTTCTATAATAATTTGTTAATTTTCTTATTCTGATAGTTCTTTTTAAAACTGCAAATTTTTGTTGATTCTCTTCTATTTTTTCTATCCTAATGTTCAGTTTTTTCTGTTTCTATTACCAGCTTTATGATTGGGTATTCTAGTCTTGTGAATATTTCGGAAGATATTAAAGTCTTTTTCTTAGCTCTTAAATTAATACTTTATTTCCTCTACTATTAAAGTTTTCCATCATTCTCTTATTAATTTCTTCAATTAGCCTCTTCTTGAAGACCATTATACAGAGAAAAAATATACTAAGGGAGGGAAATCTTGATGAGCATTACTTTTACTCAACAAAGAAGAAATTTTATTATGATTGGAATTGAACTTGACTGAAATAAGAAACCTTCAATAAAAAAGGGTTAACAAAGTACTGCCTGTTATATATTAAAAGAAGATTATTTTAAAGGAGACTGGAAACGGAATGTTTAGCAAAACTAATAAACTTTACAGTGATAAACCTGTCTGAAAAGTGGAATCGCTATAATTAATAATAATTATTATTATTACTGTATTAAAAAAATAGCATCAAAGAAATGGTCTTCTCTTGACTCATTCCTAAAAAACAAGAATAATAATATAATCTATCCAAATAAGAGCCTCAAAAAGCTTAATAAATATAAACTAAGGAATCATATGCATAATCGGTGCAATAAGGAATAGCTTACATATAATAGGAATTAAAATAACAAAGATAAAATATAGAAAAACTAAAAAGTATGCTAGAAAATCTGATTGAATAACTATACTTATAATTTCCATCCATAGAAGAAACTTTTAATAAAATTTAATCATAAATAGTTATCAAAATGGAAGAAATTGACAAATAATTTAATGAATTCCTCAAATGTTTTAATCCAATTTTATAAATTATAATAGCAAATAAAATAATTGTAAGACAAGTAGCAATAATAATAAGCAGTAATTTAAAAAGCATTATATTAGTAATCAAGTATTCTAATGGAAATTGAATCTGAATATTAATAATAAGATACAAAATAAAAAAAAGTATAAAATAAAAAAATGGAAAAAAACCCGGGAATCTAAACCTTGAATTCTAACCTTAAAGATCAATCTTAAGTCTCAGTTAACTAACAAGAACCAAGAATTCAAAAAAGATAAATCTACTCCTGTTAAGGATTGGGAAATACGGAGTTTCCTAGCAAACTGAAAAAGCTTGAGAAACCCCACGAGCAAGGCATTATTTAGCTTTATTCATTAATTGAGAAAATGAATACCGAAATATAGATCCTGAAGGCGGAAAACTTGAATCTTCGGCTTCTTTTGTAAGATAGAAAAAAGGAAGATCAAGACTTGGTAAGTAAAATTTAGTTTTAAATTGAAGCCTTAACTTCCTAATTTGAACTATTAGAAAAAAACCTAGAAGCAAATCAATAGAAAATTAAAGAAGAAATTCGATTACCAATCAAAAAAACTAACTTCAATCAGAAAAGATGGAAATTAAAAAAATGTAAACAGAATAAAAATTTTAATTCAAGCCCTTAATAAAACGTTGCCATTGTTGTCAAAAGGCTGGACATTTTTGGAGGTAATGTCCGAAGTGAAGAAGAGTGCCAGAACAGCACCGTAAATAATTTGGAACATCGAGGAGGCTATATTGTAACTACTTTGGAGGTATTTACAGAAAGAAGCTGATATTAGATGATTCAAGTGTGACACTAATCAAACAGGATCTTGGTAATTAATAGTAACTGAATAAATAGCTTTAAAAGGACAACAATGACCTTAGAATTTGTTTAGAGAAGCTGGAGAAAAATTACAAGAAGATGGAAGAGCAATTCTATGAGCTTATTGAAGAGAAAGAAGAATTATCTCAGTTTGAAATTGATTTAGATGAAGACATGTACAGCTGAGTATTGAATATAAAAACTTTTATTGTCTTTAATTTGAGGAAATATTTCCTCTAATTAAAGATGGCCCTAACCCTTATAGTTAAAATTAATTAATTAATAATAAGATACAAATAAGATAAATTTCTATCGTATAAAAATCAGTTGCTGCATATATTAGAAGAATCACTACTGATAAAAATGTTAAAAGAAAGCAGAAATTGAAATAAATAATAAGAAATAATAAGAAATAAATCTTAGAAAAACTTTTTTGCTTTTGACCAACAAAGACAGGATATATATACAGAAAGAAGTTCTATAACTCAAGAACCAACGAATAGAATAACAATTGGAGAAGAAACCAGAAGGACTTTATAATATAGGGGAAAGATAAGAATGGTGGACTAATGAAGTCCTACGATATCCAGTAGTTTAGGAGAGAGCAGGAATAAATATAAGTTAACTATGAAATTCTTCTCTAAGACTATAGACTTAATTTTATTCTTTATTTTTATCCTTTTTTTTATCTTAAAAATTCTATGATTCCCAGGTAAACATTAATAAATTTATTTTAATTTAAGCTTATGTAACATCTTTTATTTATTTTAGTATTGCTAACTAAGAATAAATAGATTTATAAATATTCTAAAAGATTCATTTACATTTTAGAAAGCGATTTATAAAAATTATGAATATTATAAAAATAATAGACCTAAAATTGATTTAGAGACTTAATTATTTGAAAATTATATTTAAAAAATAAATAAATGCTATTTAAATACCTAAGATTCATCTATCTTATTATTATATAATATTTTTTAAATGGATCCTCGGCTCTAGTCAGCTGAGTTGATAATCCGGTGCAATCATGTCTGTATTGCAAGTACTCTTGCAATAGGTGCCACCACAAGCAAGAAAGGATATATCCATTGTGTGATAAACCTTACTTGTTTTTGAGGGTTCTCCCTATCAGTAGAGAATCTGACTAGAGCACTGATGTCCAGATCTTAGAGTTATCTTGATTCAAATGTCATTAATCTGATTAGTAATTTGAACGCATCTAATACATGGTTGAGACAATTATAACTTTTATCTAGGATAATTTATTTCGAATACTTCATTTAAAGCAATTTCGGAATGTTCTCTTATCCCTTCCAAATCCTACCTTAGGAAAGGATTTCAAGAATTAGAGATTGAAGGCAATCAATTTTGATTTTAAAGACGGAGTGAAGAAGAAGATAATCAAAGAGACTAGGTGAAACAAGAAAATTTTCAAGACTAATACAGATAGTAAATTTAGGTTTCTTTATTAATCGTAATGATCCAGACAATGGTGGTTGGTACCACGCTTATTTATTTATTTATACTACTATATAGTAAAAACCTTCTTGCAAAATGAATTAAATTAAAAAAAACTTATATTATAGGAGAAAATAAATGTGGACCTTGTCTTGACTCTTAAACTAATATAATAAGAATATTCATGATTGTAGTAGTCATTATTGTAACTCTTTTTGTTATAATAAAAAGCACTGTAGGTACTGTTAAGTGACTTGAATAATTATATTCAATATATTTCAAAATTTTTATGAATTACTTGTAGATATCAGTGTAAACAGCATCGTTTAAGTTTAATTTACCTGATTCAGTTATATCGCTATTCAGTATACAGAAACAAACAGGAAATACGAGTTCATCACTTTTCAGTTTTGATTGCTTTATGTAATCTAAATCTTAGGAGCAAACTTGTTAAGTGTTTTATAGAAAATTAATCCTAATGATGCTTTTACCCATTTTTATCTTTGTTATTTAAACTATTTTTAGTTGTATTAAAAATTGTACTGTTTACAAAATGAATGGATAGGTAGCATAGTAGTTGGAGATATGATAAAAGGATGATATGAAAATATAAGTAATAAGAATGAATTAGTTTTAGGAGTTAGAGTTAAAATAGTAATAAAATGAATATAGAGAGATTAATAATGATGAATTAAGTATGACATAGATATGATATCTATTAGATAGGTAATAATAATAGGTATTATTAAATATGATTGATATCTTGGGTATACTTAGTATATAAAGTAGTTAATTAGTTTAGTTATAATTAAGTAGTTAATAAGCTATTTTTATTAATAATTATTACTATTTATCTAAATAATGTTCTAAGTATTTTAATACTATAATACAGAGTATATTATACCAATCAGTTAGGAGTCTTATTACTATATTAGTTATAACATTTAATACCATATCAAATCATAGGTCTAAACCATATTTTAGTTAATCTTATAAAGCTATTATAGTTATTATAAGTGGGATACCAATTATTACCTTCATTACTTCCTATAATTCAATACTATCTAAAATTAATCCAAACTATCTACACTTAAACCAAACTAATACCTCCTTTTAACTATATCAAACCTTTACTAATACTAACTAATCAACAGAACCTAACAACATTCTAATTACTTCCAATATTACTACCAATATACCCACTAGTATTATAATAAAACTAATATATCACTTTAAATACTGCTTTCTACCTTTAACATTGCTCCTCTTTATTACCCTTTATTACATATTAACTACAACTAATTATAATTCATTTCTTTTTAAATCACATATATCAAGATAGCAACAAACAAACCTATATCCTAAATTACTAAATTAAAGAAATACAAGATGCTAAGTTACCTCAAACCTATTGTTTAAATTAATATTTTAGAAAGGGCTATTGAACCTACATATAAGAAGAATGTCTATTTTAGTTAGAATTTGTCAAGATTTGCAGTCATAAGAGAGCAAAGCTGAGTTTATTCTCTATGCTATCAAAGAAGTAGATATAGAAGAGCCGAAATAAGTTCTTCTTATTGAAGATTAATTTATGCTAGACCTAACAAGATACGTAGCATATTAGTTCATTTTTTTATATTTTAGGAGTAATTATTTGGTTAAAGCTCTCAAATTGTAGAATTTTCTATGTCGATATAATAAGAAATGCTAGCCATGCTTATTGCAGTTAAGCTATATTCTGCTTCTATTAATTGCTTATAATTATGATAACACAAAAGATTTCTTTCGGCTTTAAATTTTAGCAGGAGTTTATTATTTATCCAAATGTACAGGGATTTTCACTAAACAGAAGCAAATTCAGCTGGCTTTATTATTAATAAATCTATATAATTTATAGGTATAAGTTTTATAATCCTGCTAAGCTTAATTTCATAGCTTAATACTTAATATATAGAATTTCATCCAAAACTTTGTTAATTCAGGTTAAAAAATTAAATTTTGTCTTGCTATTGCTTAAAATCAGGTCCTAGCAGAATTGCTGCTTAAGATATCGTCGATTTTATTATTCCTTTACCCAACATAAAAGAGGGAAGAATTTCGCTTTCTATACAAAAAATGAGAGATTCTCAAAAGACATTATTAGCTTGATTGAAGAAGTAATTGAAGGGGAATATGTCTGAAATCTTTGCTGGTAAGAAAATAGTTATTAAGATTAGGTTAACTCATTTCTAAGCTTTTGAAATTGAGAAAATTATCTACTAGTCTAAGCACGTTTTGGTTCATGAAATAGGTCTTATTATTTTCTATAAGTTTGATGAGTAATTTATTAGCTGATCATACTTATTGAAACTACTTCACCTTTCAATCTAATTATTAAAATTTTTATTCAAGACCATCTCTGAATTTAAAAGCTTCTTTGCTCGTTTTTTGCTGAACGAACTGGTTTATTCTCCTTTTTCGAACTTTCAAAAATGATTATAATAATCGTCATTTTATTTCTATCTCAAAAGTTCTAAAACATCTTTAAATACTAATTTTGGAGTTATTAATCAGATTAATTTAAACTCTCCTACATATTACTCTTCGACCTTGACTGCTCTTTTCACTTTTATTTCCTGTTTTCGACAAATTATCTCAATTTCATTTCCTTAATAAACTGCTCTTTAATCTTTTTCTTCAATTTTTTTTAACTTTTCTTAGTCTTTCTATACAAGTACTTACTATTGTAGTTTAGTTAATATGCTTTGAATATTTTTCTAGATACTAAAGTTTCTTTTAAAGTGCTTTGCCAATTCCTTATAGCTTTATTTTTTGTGGTATTATCTTATATAGAAAAACGAGGAAATTAATATTTAGGCTTTTCTTATTTGATTTTGTGTTCTTTAGCCAAATCTTACTATTTATTTCTTTTTTCTTATCATATTTAATCTAAGACACTAATCTTCTTCCTAAGTAACCCTGATTTCTAGGATGTTTCTCTCAAGTTAATAGAGAAACTTATTTATTCCTTAAGCTCTTATATTCATTTCCAATTACTGTTTTACATATCGCTAATATCTTGATTATTCTTTCTTTCTTGATTAAATTTATAATTTTATTTTATCTAGTGTCTTTGAGCAGATTTGAAGATAGAAAGTGGGGAAAATTGAAGTGAGATAAACATTTATCTTCAAGATGTATCTACTTGCTTACGGCAGTTTGGTCACCTATCTATTATTATTCTTTTAAGTTAAACTTCTTTTGGACTCGTTAATTTCAAGCAAAATTTAAAGGCATTCATTTAGCTATTTCTCCAAGGATAGCAAGGTTTATTTGCCTTATTTCTAGTTTTTTACCTTACTAATTTTCATTTATTTTTACTCATTTACTGTATCTTAGTTTAGCTTTAATTATTGGAAAAACTGTTGTGTATATTTAAATTTATCTACTCTATAAGTTTATCAGAAGTATATCTTTCCGATGCTTTAAATATTCACCTGAAGATAGAAGAAGCACCATATCTATTTTAAGTTTTTTAAAGATCTTCTGTCAAGCATCTGTTTAAAATTCTGCCTCTTCAGTTCTATTTTTCATCTTAAATCTATGAAAAAAAATTATTCAATTTAGATTCCTTGATTAATAAAGCTGCTTTTACTTTATTGGTTATTAGTACTTTAAATTACTCCCTGTGATTAAGATTTAGACTAATCTGAATATCTTTAATTCTTTAAATATTTCAGAAATGTCGAATGGATTACCTTTACTCCATTGAGCACTTCTTCTTAATTTGGAGCTGCTATTTCGAGCTATTATTAAGTTACTTTCATTTTTTTTCTTAGCTAGAATAATGATAAATTTTTTTACCTATACGGAGCTATAAAATTATAATACTTTTATTATTCTTAATAAATATGAGGTGAGATACAGTTTTTCATACCTGATGAATGGATCTTAGCTAATAAGTAGGAATTAAGAAGAATTTTGCACTTCTCTGTAAATTAACCCTGGTATTTTACATTAAGATTAATAGTATTTTTAATGGCTAACTATAATCATTTTTAAAGTTGTTTGAATTTCTTCATACGAGCTTTTTAATAACTTGTGATTTTATTTTCCTCACTTAAGAGATCTGCATTTTATCTAACATGCTAACTTAAGCTTTAATTTTTCATATATTCATTAAAATTAGAACAATCTAATGTTTGTATCTTTCCATGCTACTATAAAATAATCCCTATGCACTTATTCTTTTTTGCTAGTTGCTTTAAATTTTTTTTCTTCTGTTACTCTTACTTTTCTAGTGTTAGTGACTCTTAATCTATTCTTAAAATTTTAATTTATATTCTAAATATAGGTAATACTTACGATTAAAGAGGTTCTATTTCAAGTCTATTTTTTGAGGATAAGTCAAAATTAATATGCTATCTTGCGTTTTCTTTTATGACTCTATTTCAATATAGCAAGTATCAAGTACTAAATGAAGTTCTTCAGCTTTCTAGGTTTTTCAACTAGTTTCAGGAAATATCATCTTTCTGTTAACTCTAAGAGATCCGCATTTCAGTAAACTTGTTAAACTTAGTCAAGACTAACTACTAGCTTTCTCAGTTATTTGTAATTGATAAGTGAGAAGTCTTGGATGTGATTATAATTTAAGTTAAGATTCTGTAATTATTAGAAATATTTGTTATTTTTCTTTGATATTCTGTCACGTGTATTAATTTAGTTATCTACTAGAGGCTAGTATAGGTATCATGTAGCTATTATACTAAATTTTTATTTAAGCTTACTAATTTCGCGATATTTTCCTAAAATTATCTTATCCCTTGGCTATGTAACAAAATATTCTATCTAAAATATTTTAGAGGGAAAATTCTTCCATTTTATATATTAATTTTAATAGTAATTATTCTTCTATTTACTAAGTATTAAGTTAATAAAATAATACTATTAATATCTAAGTATCTCTTAAGCCAAAAATTTAGTTTCTTTTAATTTTTAGTTTATTAAAAAAATAAAATGTAAGCATCTTAATGTATAGCTTGTGAAGAAGAGTTCAACTAAGAGCTTAAAAAGCCTAGAAGATGTGATTGTGGATGTATTCTTTGTGAGAGATATTTGAAAGGTTTCTACAAAGTTTAAAAGAATTTCGTATGCAACAATCACAACATTATCACTGATAGACCAATTGAAGAATTAGAAATACTAGATTTACATCTTTAAGAGGAGTCCAAATAAAGTTAATTGAGTATATGTTAGTAGCATAATGAGATTCTATCATTGTATTGTCTGAGTGACAGTACATTAATATGTGAAAAATGTCAATAGGAATCTCATAAGAATCATCAATGTGGTAGATAAGAGGAGATCGTTCTTATTATGTAAGTTCGTATGTAATGACTTTGAGTGTTATAAAGGAGAGGTTAAAGCAATATTCTTCTGTTTTAGGTCAATGATAAAAGTAGTTGGCTGAGGATTATGTGATAAATAGAGATAAGATAATGTAGATCTATGATAAAATCAAGAGAAGTTTAGAGTAAGCATGTGAGGAGATGGTGATAAGAGTATAGAACTAAAGTGAATAGTGTAGGTAGGAAATGGGTTAAAATAATCTTTTTGAAAGACTAAAGAGTATCGGGTTAATGTAATAGGCTACTATATAGTAATGTGAGAAAAAGAAGGTGGAGATAGAGAGGTTGGAGGTATAGTTTAAAGAGAAGTGAATAAATGATGAGTAAAAATATTCTTAGTATAAGACTATTCTTAGTTTAAAGAATATGGAAATTTAGGTCTTTGAGAAAATTTAAAGGAGATTCAGCCGCTATAAGAGTTGCGAGTTAGAGAATAGAAATAATCTTTTTAGAGAACTATATAACATTTATGAAAGGAATTATAGTTGTAGGCTAAATCATATGAGAGTGTAAAAAAGGAAAGTGAAGAATAAATATAAAAGTTGCTTTAGGTTATAAGAGATAAGGATATGTTGTTGACTGACTTGAGGGAATAAATATCTCGTAAATAGAAAGTAATAGAGGATCAATAATTATAAATAAAGAGTTTGATCTAGTAGTAGAATACTATCTTATAGTAAAAGGATTTCGAGTTTTAAGGTTATAAAGATAAGTTAGAGGAATATTCTAAGAGTTTGAGTGAGTAAATATAAAATTTATCGAGTGAGGGTGTTTAATATCAATTGCGAATAAGTAAGTTGTTTTAGACTATTTAAGAGAAGGACTAGAGGAATTATCTTAATAGTAGTAGTATGAAAAGCAAGATTTATAGAAAGAGCAAAGGATAAGAGAGTTGCAGAGTTAGTTTGATCTTTAGAGAGAGGACAATGATAATTTAAGGATTTAAATCAATAGATTGAGTGAGTAAAATAGTTAGAGAGAGAGTGATTTGAGTGAGCTTGTTGAGGCTAATAATAATAATATTTCATTAAATCGTGAGTTGGGTTAGTAGATAGAGAGTTTACGATAGGAGAGATCTAATTTGGAGAACTAGATATAAAGTTTATTGGAGGAAAGAAAATAGTTAACGAGATAGATGAATGAGTTACGAGCAAGGATAATGAAATATGAAACCATAATATCGATAGTATCTCCGAATAATAAATCTGTGAAGCTTGTGGTTAAGCAAGACACTACTATCGGATAACTAAAGGACATGATAGAATAATAAACTAAGTTATACGAATGGTCATTGGATATCTATAAGAATGGCAATAAGTTAGAGAAATATTAGACGATGGAATCTTTAAAGATAATGGATGGGGAATAGTTAAAAGGTTATACTTGCATTTGATTACCTTGATGGGGATTTATCTATGATGATTTGTGGAAATTTGGTTCTAAATATGATTTAAAAGGTTTAGGTAGAAAATCTAATGAATGGGAATGTAAGGTAATAGTAATAGATAATTGGTAGTTAATTTGAAGTTTGAAGCATATGAAAAATAAGATAGGTTTAAATAAAGCAGAAAGAATTAAAATTAGAAGCTAAGTAAAATAATAGATAGTTAGTAACTTAAACATGTTTTGCATCTATTATTACATTTCCAGAATATACTAATAAAGATTTAGAAAAGCTTAATTTAAATTATAATTAACTTAATCTTGCAACTTCAAACACATTTTTCTCATAGCAGCATAGATCTTTACTCAATTTAAGCTATAAATTCATAAACTTTTGTGATTGTTTTTAAAAATATGACTAGCTACGAACTATAAGGTAAAACTAAGAAAAAATAAAAAAGAAAAGTAAATTGAAGTAATTTAATAAGTGCTAATATCATTTGGTAATTAAGACAGCTTATTCTTTTTAATATGCTTCGTCATTTCTTTAAAAAAGAATGGATTAGTAAAAGAGATGATTAAGCACTAAATAAAAGCTTAATTAAAAGCTAATAAAGTATATAAATTTAATAGATAGTAAAATTAAACCTAAAATAATCCTTAATATTAAAATAATCCTTAGTGTTGAGAGGCACACAAATATATTTCCATTTTTCTTAAACAACAAGATAGATTTATTATAAGTAAAGAACTTCTATTTTATTTCTAAAAATTAAAAGAAAGCCCATATATAAAAAGTCTTTAGTGCTAAAATAATAATCTTAATAGGTTTTTTAATAACTATCTGATTAAATAGTTTGAAATATGCTTCAAATATTAAATAGAGATATGAATAAAGAAAGCATATCTATTTATACTTTTAGTTATAGTTATATAATCTCAAACTTATTTAATAACTAAAGCTATTAATTCACTAATCCCTTCATAGTTAACTATAATCCTTTTATTTATAATACTGACTAACTTTCTTTTTATGCTTTAGAGTATAAAATGCAGGAGTAATATAGCTTCTTATTCATTAAATTGGAAAATAAAGGATTATTTATTAGTATTAATAGATGTAAATTGTCTATCTAACTTGTTAGCCTAAGAGTAACTTAGAGCTTCATTCTTTAATACTCTTCTCTATTTTTAGTCTAACTTAAGCAAGTCTAAAAAGGCTTACTTCACTTCTTGAAGCATTAATTTTTACTTGATATTGAAATAAGCTTTTGCTTAGTTATTGCATTTTCTATCCTTCATCATTTGGTTGATTTTATTCATTTACTTAGACTAAATGTATCTTGCTTCACTCTACAACTAAGCCTCTTAATCTCAAGTCCTAATTTGGTAAAATATCAAAAATTTCTAAAATACCTTCAGTATTACTAACTCTCAACAGATCTTCTTTATTTTACATCCATGAACTAACTAACTCCTTTCTTGAACTACCAGTTTTCAGACTTTTTTCCCTTTCAGCCTAATTTATAATTATTAAGCTTTTACACCTTATACATTTCTTCTTTAATACTCTAATATTTGAGCACTTTCTGTTCATTTTTAGGAATTTGCTGATGCTTTTGCTTTTGAACTTAGTTCAGAAACTTGAATATTTCTAGCTAAATCTAAGAAATTAAGTAGCTGATGTAGCTATATCAATTAGACTGTGTTTATTGATAAGTTTTTATTTAGCTTTTTGATATTCACGCATTTCTTGCTCCATCAAAAGCTTAAATTAAAAGAGTAAGGCATTCACTTATATCTCATAACTGTAGCTTTATTGTCATGCTGATGTATACCAACAACAGACTATTAGAAGGATTTTCCCATTTAAATTCTTTCTTACACATTACCTGAACTGGAAAAATATCTTAGCCTAACCTCTTAATTGCTATTTACACTATCAATTCTAGAATAATCTAACACTCTTTTCCATACCAAAGCTATATAATTTTTCCTTTAACTAAAAAGATTATACCCTTTACCCTGTAATCAACAAAGAATGAAAAATGAATGAAGTAATAAGCAAGCTAAAAGGATTAAAACCTTAAACTAGTAAAGTATTAGACATAAATAAGTGTATTTAATGCTTAGATTATTAAACTTAACTTTATTTTACTTTCTAGTTAGCCAATTAATAATACCTAATTTAATAAATTAAATGCCTTCTACCAAGCTAATTAGTAAATTATTGCCTGTCCTAAACAGTTTAGTCGCTTTAGTGATGCTTGCAGCAAAAAATAACGGAAGAGCTTTGATGGGAAAACTTTAGTTTCAAGAAAGAGCTGAAGAATCATAGATTTAATTCCAAGCCTTCGATAAGAAATCCAACAAGACTTATAGTTCTTTCTAAGAGATATAGCAAAGCTACAATATTTTCCATGACAACTATTACTGGATTAAAATCTAGAACTAGAGAAACATGATCATAAGATTCGCTGTTAACCACTTCACTGATTTGACTAACGAAGAATTCTGAAAGACTTGCTTAGGATACAAGGATACTTAAACAGGGTATAGAACGGAATATATGAATATGAATAAAATGCTGATGATTCTCTTGATTGGGAATTGAAGGGAGCTTTAACATCTGTCAAAGATTAAAACCAATTCATAAGCTGCTGTGCTTTCAGTGCTGTAGAAGTTGGGAAGGAGCTTAGTATGATATCAATTTAGTGGCTAATCTGCTTTAGCTCCTTCTATTAAATCTCTAGGATAGAGTTATTTTATAATTTTATTTTTAAATTTCACATCAAAATTGCATAACTTTCAGTTATCAAAAAATCCCTTCCTCAAGTACTGGTACTTAAGCCAGTTGATTTAATTTTAAAAATTAAGAGGAAATATTATCCTTTATCTAAAAGAGGAAATTCAACTTCATAAGGAATTTTGCTAATTTTAGAACTGTTAATATAGCTCTAGAAGGTTAAGATAAAAGACTGATATAAACTTTAAGACTAATCATCTTTGTTTTAGTTTCTCGATTTAAATTTAAATTATATTAATTATTAAATTAGATTAACAATCTAGTCTACTTGCTATGCTTTATTAGCTTCTATAATTTAGTTTTATTGATTAAGGTATTAATAAAATTATTTTGGCACTTAATTCTAAATTTAGTTCACTCTTCTATAATTTTTTTAAATATTTAGATTTTTTTAATTTAGATAACTATTTTTTCCAATCATAGATTTCATTGCATTCAAATAGCGGGTTCTCTTAAATTCCAATTTTGATAATAGTAAAAGAAAAATGTAAAGCTTAAGAAGTATATAAGCAAATAAAGTGAAACATTAATAAACTTGATTTTCTCTTAAATTATAATAAATTAGTTATTTTACTCTTATAGTTAATAACTGCTTGCTCTTATATATCCAGGATATTTAATTAATTTAATTTAATTTATCTTTATTTTATAATAATTTAAGTTAATTAATGACCATTAAAGACTTGCTTATATCCTTCAATAGAGATACTATATTAACTAGATCATAATAATTTTAACTTTAAAATAATAATAAATAGTTATTTAAATAGATTTTCATCCAGAGTAGTCACTTATAATAAAATGAATTTTACCCCTAAAATTAGTTAAGTTTTATTATTAGTTTAGTTATTATTTTAATTTTATTTAATACACACATTGCTCATTATATTTCTTTTAACCATCTAAAAGTTGTAAATAATATTTTTGCACTTGGTCATATAAAAATGTTTAGATAGTGAGAATTCTGAAATAATATTTTTATTATATGGTATAATAGTTTTAATTTTGTATATGCTCTTAATTCTATTTAATATAGCATTTATTTCTCTTAAGCTTTTTGAATTTAAGTTTTAATAATCCTTAAACAGCTAACTGTATGTCTACTTTTTATTTAATATTAGATAAATTAATTATTAATGAAAACTAGTTTACTAAAGAATTTTATATTTATTTATATGCTTAGATAGCATAAGGGACTTAACCTTGATATTATTATTTTAGTAACTCTTAAATTTATAAGTAAATACTTTATAATTTTAACTTTATTTAGCATATACTAATAGATATTAAAACAAATCTATAAATAGCTATTCGTTGTAACACTTTACCTTATGATATTCAATTATTATTTCCTTTATGTACTATTTACCTAAACTAATTATTTTATTATTATAAGTGCCTTTCATATATTATTCAGTCTATCCTTGCAATTTCACTATAAACTTTCATTTTCTTGGCTCTAATTATATTATTTAAACTAAATTACTATTATACCATAAATTAACTCAATTTTAGATGCATAAATCAAATATTCAATAACACTAATTTAAAATATGTGTATAGTTCTTAGAAATTACAAATGCTTTTATTGCCAAATCATCTTTTTGATGCAATAGATTTATTAATTTAACTTACCTATTTATCATGCTTTATTTCCTAATACTTGGCTATACTAATTTTAATTTTATTTTTATGCTTAAAACTAATATTTTAGTTAATATTCTTAAATACTATATCTTATTGCTATTCCTAAATAAACTCGTAAAGAAGATTAAATTATTTCATTTATTTTACTTTTCAAACAAGTATAACAGTCTAACTTTGATATTCTAATATATAATTTATATATATAAAATTACTCCTAAGAAATCATCTACCAAAAACTAACACCAAATCTAACCATAAAACTCTCTAATCGAAATATACTCCCTAGAAGCGGGGAAAAAAAATCCAACAATCACTTCTAGACTTTATTTAACCATTAGATTCTCTAACTTTTACTGTACAATAATTATAAAACTAAAATTAATGGTTAAAAACGGAAATAAGCATTAAAACCTTGATGGTGCAAGGTAATTAAAAACTGGAAAAACAGAGCAAAAAATAGTAGAAATTAATAAACCATACAATTCTAATCTTAATAATGATCCTATAATAATAGAAGAACAAAATTTAAATTCTTTTTCGGATCGGAAAAAAATTGTCAATTTTTAAAAATGCTAAAAATGCTTAAAAATAGGACATAACTCGAAATATTATAAAACAAGACGCTTTTATTGTTAAAAGATTGAACACATCTTAAGAAGATGCTGGCATTTTCAGAAGAAGCAAGAATCTAATAATTGAAAGATATGAAATAATATGACAAAATTATACTGTTCTCCAGAAGGAAGACTTTACAAGAAAAAATTATTCGGTGAAGATTAATTACTATTGGATATAGTAAATGCTCAAAAAAGAAGGACAAGGAAGATATTGGGACCTAATTGAGATTGAAGAAAAATTCCTAAGATCAAGAAAGGTTAAATCTGTACAACACGATATGCAATAGAAGAAGCAAGCTTTTAAGAATACCTGAACGATTCATTTACATCTTAAAACTCCTAAACTAATTAGTGGTAAACCAAATAAAAGTGAAGTCACTTTAATAAATTATGTTATGTTAAAATTTTAAATATAAAGAATTTAAAGACTGAGGGATGTAAAATTATTTATAGCATGCTTTTTACTTAAATTTCCAAAATATCTCATGACTATTACTTTGAAGAAACGTTCTTTGAGTAAAAATGAAACATAAGTTAGATATATCTAGATTTCTTTTCTGTTTTTAACTTTAATGTTTAAAGTTAAAATAATTTTGCTTTTGTATTTTTGATTTGAAGGTAAAAATAGAAAAGAAGTGTTTATAAGTAATATTAATATAATAGCCCATATTAAATATTTTCTAAGATAACTATTACTTTATGATTTAAAGTAATTTAGTTTTTCATTTATCTAAATTAAATCTTTTTATATATTATCACTTTCAAGTTTTCTATTTGGTAGAACTAATTTTTATTTAATTAATAATTAATTTCTTAAGTTATCTAGAATTTGTATAAAGAGAGATATATTTTAAGGGAAATTAATTATCAGCTTAAGATTTATTGGCAATGCTTTAATATTAACTTCTAAATATAGAAATGCTTTATAATTTAATAGCAGCTTTCTTAAGCATTAATACTATATTTCTTTTACTAAAGAAGAAAATTAAAAAGTCTAAATTAAAAGATTTTTATTAATTAAGAAATAACTTAGTTAAGCAGAGCAAGTATACACCTTTCTTTTGCTTTAAAGTATGATTGATAATTTATTTTTAATTGGCTAAATTTTAAGTTCATAGTTCAAAGTTAGATTTATGAAGACAGTAGGAGTTAGATTTATCTTTCCTCAGTAAAGTAAATAAATGTATTGAGTGCCTTATTAAAGGTTTAGCATTTGATTTGAGCAATATTAGCTTAATTATATAGATAATTTATTATTAAAGCACTTAAGTATTTATTTATTAATACTTTAAGTCTTCTTTCTATAATTTTGCATCCTACTAAATTTAATAATTACTAAAGTCACTATCAATTATACAGAACTTGAAGCAAGAAGAAAATAACTATAAATTAAATAACTGGAAATAAATAAAAATATTAGCATCTAAATTTAAAATTAGCAAGTTTTTATTTATTTCTTATAATAGAGCTAGTAGCTATAAGGTTCATATTTGTTATGCTTTTATATTTTGCTTTAATAGAGAGAAATATAAAATATCATTATAACCATCTATTTAAAAATCTAATATTTTATAGGATATAAAGTTTATCTATTTTCCTTTATGAGATTTATTTTTAATGTAGAACTTAGTATAATTATAACATTTTTCTTTAAGAAAAATAGATTGCTAAAGTTTTAAAATGCTGCTTTATTTCTCTTTCTACATTTTTTTCTAAGTAAAGCGCAATTAAATTTTAATTTATTTCTCTTGCTGCAGCAATATATTTCTAAGTTTATTAACTAAATTTTCTTTTCTTTATAAAAGCTTTCATTTTACTGAGATGTATTCTAAATCAGGTATTTAAATCCTTACGTTTTTCTTTTTTATCATTTTATTCACCTAATTGTAAAGATCTATTATTTGTTGAAATTAAAAAAATACTAAATAGAGTAATCATCGTTTATAAGCGTTGAAAGATTTTTATTAAATTAATAAAAAGTTATTAATAATAGTACTGTTCTTTAGTCTAATGTAAATTCTTTATTTATATAAGCATAAATTTTAATTTTATATATAAATTCATTTGTTTCCTTGTATTTCCAAACTTTCCTCTTCTAAATTTCCTATCACGTTTTTAGGTATATCAAATAAGGTAACTCAACCTTGCTTGAAGACAAGTATTTTATCATATCCTTGAATTTTATGAATTCTATGCTCTATAGTTAGAACTGCTCGATCTTAGAATTTCTCTTTTATTAGTTACTGTATAAATTAATCTGCTTTATAATCAATTGAAGCTGTTGCTTCATCCATTACCAATATTTTGCTGCATCTGAAGTATAATAAATTACCATAATATTGCTCATCCTATACAAATTAGCTGCCTTTCTCCTACACTTATGTTTTTTCCTTACTCCTGTATTTATTTATCGAGTACTTTACATTCCATTACATCTTTACCACTTTATTTTTTATCCTCTTTTTCACTTGATAGATTATCATTTTAGCTTTAAAACTTTTCCAATATATTAATTTATGCAAGTACTAATAATTGTTTAATCATCATAATCATCAAAGGGATCTAAATTCATTCTCAAACTTCCGGTAAATATTATGGGGTCTTGAGGAATAACACTTAACTATTTCTTAGTGAATGTAAAGATATGTCTTATATGTTCATTCTGTAAATAATAATTTTTCCATTTTCTACTTCTACTATTCTAAATAATCATAAGAAAATGGATGATTTTCCGATCCAGTTCTGCTTGCTGTTCCTTTTTCCTAATGAGCCTAAACTATGAAATAAACTAAATTGAGTATATTAGAAAGCTAAGGTATATAATCCAATTATACGTTTCTATACTCAATTTTCCCTTAGCTAATTTAACCATTTTCAGTTTCTTTATCTGAACGAACTGATTTCTCTATATCAGCTTAAGCATAATAATGACATCTTTCTATACTTATCATTAAATTTCTGTTTCTACTATCTGTTAAACTGACTCAATCATCGATTCAGGTAATGGATAAGCATATGCAACAATGAGAAGCTAAATTCAGCTGGCTTTATTATTAATAAATCTATATAATTTATAGGTATAAGTTTTATAATCCTGCTAAGCTTAATTTCATAGCTTAATACTTAACATATAGAATTTCATCCAAAACTTTGTTAATTCAGGTTAAAAAATTAAATTTTGTCTTGCTATTGCTTAAAATCAGGTCCTAGTGGAATTGCTGCTTAAGAGATCATCGATTTTATTATTCCTTTACCCAACATAAAAGAGGGAAGAATTTCGCTTTCTATACAAAAAATGAGATATTCTCGAAAGACATTATTAGCTTGATTGAAGAAGTAATTGAAGGGGAATATGTCTGAAATATTTGCCGGTAAGAAAACGGCTATTAAGATTAGGTTAACTCATTTTTAAGCTTTTAAAAATGAAGAAATTATCTACTAGTCTAAACACGTTTCTGCTCATGAAATAGGTCTTATTATGTTCAATAAGATTGATGAGTAGTTTATTAGCTGATCACACTTATTGAAACTACTTCACCTTTCAATCTAACTATTAAAATTTTTATTCAAGACCATCTCTGAGTTTAAAGGCTTCTTTGCTCGTTTTTTGTAGTACGAACTGGTTTATTCACTTTTTCGAACTTTCAAAAATGATTATAATAATCGTCATTTTATTTCTATCTCAAAAGTTCTAAAACATCTTTAAATAATAATTTTAGAGTTACTAATAGATTAATTTAAACTCTCCTACATATTTATCTTTGACCTTGACTGCTCTTTTCACTTTTATTTCCTGTTTTCGACAAATTATCTCAATTTCATTTCCTTAATAAACTGCTCTTTAATCTTTTTCTTCAATTTTTTTAACTTTTCTTAGTCTTTCTATACAAGTACTTACTATTGTAGTTTAGTTAATATGCTTTGAATATTTTTCTAGATACTAAAGTTTCTTTCAAAGTGCTTTGTCAATTCCTCATTGCTTTATTTTTTGGGGTATTATCTGATATAGATAAACGAGAAATTTAATATTTAGGCTTTTCTTATTTGATTTTGTATTCTTTAGCCAAATCCTACTATTTATTTCTTTTTTGTTATCATTTTTAATCTAAGACACTTGTTTTCTTTCTATGTAACCCTGATTTCTAGGATGCTCCTCTCAAGTTAATAGAGAAACTGATTTATTCCCTAAGCTCTTATATTTATTTGGCGTTGCTTTAATTCCTTTTTATTTTAATATCATAGTAGGATTTTTGAAACTTAAGTAAGTTTTTCTGCTTACTTATAATATTTGCAAATTAGAGTTTTAATAATTTTCTAAATTTGACTAGTATTTGCAAGTTCTTTAAATTAGAAATTTTTGAGTAGCCTGGCTTTATATCCTTTGTCTAATTTACTTTTACTATTTTTTGCTTTTACTCCGATTACTGTTTTGCCTGTCGCTCATATCTTGATCATTCTTACTTTTTAACTTAGTTTATCACTTTACTTTAATTAGTATCTTTGATAAATTCTAAAGATTGAAAATGTGGATAAATTGAAAGGAGATAAAAATTTATCTTCAAGATGTTTCTACTTGCTTTAAGCATTTTGGTTACCTATCTATTATTATCCTTTTAAGTTTAGCTTCTTTTGGACTCGTTTATTTCAAACAAACTTTAAAGGCATTCATTTAGCTATTTCTCCAAGGATAGCAAGGTTTATTTGCCTTATTTCTAGTTTTTTTACCTTACTAATTTTCAGTTATTTTTACTCATTTACTGTATCTTGTTTAGTTTTAATTATTGGAAAAACTGTTGTGTATATTTAAATTTATCTACTCTATAAGTTTATCGGAAGTATATCTTTCCGATGTTTTAAATATTCACCTGAAGATAGAAGAAGCACCATATCTATTTTAAGTTTTTTAAAGATCTTCAGTCAAGCATCTGTTTAAAATTCTGCCTCTTCAGTTCTATTTTTCATCTTAAATCTATGAAAAAAAATTATTCAATTTAGATTCCTTGATTAATAAAGCTGCTTTTACTTTATTGGTTATTAGTACTTTAAATTACTCCCTGTGATTAAGATTTAGACGAATCTGAATATCTTTAATTCTTTAAATATTTCAGAAATGTCGAATGGATTACCTTTACTCCATTGAGCACTTCTTCTTAATTTGGAGCTGCTATTTCGAGCTATTATTAAGTTACTTTCATTTTTTTTCTTAGCTAGAATAATGATAAACTTTTTTACCTATACGGAGCTATAAAATTATAATACTTTTATTATTCTTAATAAATATGAGGTGAGATACAGTTTTTCATACCTGATGAATGGATCTTAGCTAATAAGTAGGAATTAAGAAGAATTTTGCACTTCTCTGTAAATTAACCCTGGTATTTTACATTAAGATTAATAGTATTTTTAATGGCTAACTATAATCATTTTTAAAGTTGTTTGAATTTCTTCATACTAGCTTTTTAATAACTTGTGATTTTATTTTCCTCACTTAAGAGATCTGCATTTTATCTAACATACTAACTTAAGCTTTAATTTTTCATATATTCATTAAAATTAGAACAATCTAATGTTTGTATCTTTCCATGCTACTATTAAATAATCCCTATGCACTTATTCTTTTTTGCTAGTTGCTTTAAATTTTTTTTCTTCTGTTACTCTTACTTTTCTAGTGTTAGTGACTCTTAATCTATTCTTAATATTTTAATTTATATTCTAAATATAGGTAATACTTACGATTAAAGAGGTTCTATTTCAAGTCTATTTTTTGAGGATAAGTCAAAATTAATATGCTATCTTGCGTTTTCTTTTATGACTCTATTTCAATATAGCAAGTATCAAGTACTAAATGAAGTTCTTCAGCTTTCTAGGTTTTTCAACTAGTTAAAGGAAATATCATCTTTCTGTCAACTCTAAGAGATCAGCATTTCAGAAAATTTGTTAAACTTAGTTATGACTAACTATTAGCTTTCCTAGTTATTTGTAGTTGATAAGTGAGAAGTCTTGGATGTGATTATAACTTAAGTTAAGATTCTGTAATGATAAAAATATTTGATATTTTTCTTTGATATTATGTTACGCATATTAATTTAGTTATCTACTAGAGGCTAGTATAGGTATCATCTAGCTATTCTACTAAATTTTTATTAAGTCAAACTAATTTCGCAATATTTTCCTAAAATTTATCTTATCCCTTGGCTATGTAACAAAATATTCTATCTAAAATATTTTAGAGGGAAAATTCTTCCATTTTATATATTAATTTTAATAGTAATTATTCTTCTATTTATTAAGTATTAAGTTAATAAAATAATACTATTAATATCTAAGTATCTCTTAAGCCATAAATTTAGTTTCTTTTAATTTTTAGTTTATTCAAAAAATAAAATGCAAGCATCTAAATGTAAAGCTTGTGAAGAAGAGTTCAACTAAGAGCTTAAAAAACCTAGAAAGTTGGACTGTGGATGTATCATCTGTGAAAAATGTTTGAAATTTTTCTACAAAATACAATAGATGTTCAACTGTAGAAAGCACAACATCATCACTGATAGACCAATTGAAGTATTAGAAATACTAGATTTACATCTTTAAGAGGAGTCCAAATAAAGCTTACTTAGTATATGTTAGTAGCATAATGAGATTCTATCATTGTATTGTCTGAGTGACAGTGTATTAATATGTGAAAAATGTTAATAGGATTCTCATAAGAATCATAAATGTGGTAGATAAGAGGAGATCGTTCCTATTATGTAAGTTCGAATGTAAATGACTTTGAATGTTATAAAGGAGAGGTTAAAGCAATATTCTTCTGTTTTAGGTCAATGATAAAAGTAGTTGTCTGAGGATTATGCGATAAATAGAGATAAGATAATGTAGATCTATGATAAAATCAAGAGAAGTTTAGAGTAAGCATGTGAGGAGGTGGTGATAAGAGTATAGAACTAAAGTGAATAGTGTAGGTAGGAAATGGGTTAAAATAATCTTTTTGAAAGACTAAAGAGTATCGGGTTAATGTAATAGGTTACTATATAGTAATGTGAGAAAAAGAAGGTGGAGATAGAGAGATTGGAGTTATAGTTGTAAGAGAAGTGAATAAAGGATGAGTAAAAATATTCTTAGTATAAGACTATTCTTAGTTTAAAGAATATGGAAGTTTAGGTCTTTGAGAAAATGATAAAGGAGATTCAGCCACTATAGGAGTTGCGAGTTAGAGAATAGAAATAATCTTTTTAGAGAACTATATAGCATTTATGAAAGGAGTTATAGTTGTAGGCTAAATCATATGAGAGTGTCAATTAGAAAAGTGAAGAATAAATTTAAAAGTTGCTTTAGGTAATAAGAGATAAGGATATGATGTTTACTGACTTGAGGGAATAAATATCTCGTAACAAGAAAGTAATAGAGGATCAATAATTATAAATAAAGAGTTTGATCTAGTAGTAGAATGCTATCTTATAGTAAAAGGATTTCGAGTTATAAGGTTATAAAGATAAGTTAGAGGAATAGTCTAAGAGTTTGAGTGAGTAAATAAAAAGTTTATCGAGTGAGGGTGTTTAATATAAATTGCGAATAAGTGATTTGTTGTAGGTTGTTGAAGAGAAGGATTAGAGGAATATATTTTAATAGTAGTAGTATGAAAAGCAAGATTTATAGAAAGAGTAAAGAATAAGAGAGTTGTAGAATGAGTTTAATCTTTAGAGAGAGGACAATGATAATTTAAGGGCTTAAATCAATAAATTGAGTGAGTAAAATAGTTAGATAAAGAATGAGTTGAATGTGGTTACTAAGGCTAATAATGATAATATTTTATAGAATCATGAGTTGGGTTAGTAGATAGAGAGTTTGAAATAGGAGAGATCTAAATTGGAGAACTAGATATAAATTTTATTGGAGGAAAGAGAATAGTTAACTAGTTAGATGAATGAGTTACGAAAAAGGATAATGAAATATGAAACCATAATATCGATAGTATCTCCGAATAATAAATCTGTGAAGCTTGCGGTTAAGCAAAACACTACTATCGAATAGCTATGTGAAATGATAGAAGAATAAACAAATTTATACAAATGGTCATTGGCTTTCTATAAGAATGGGAATAAGTTAGGATATAACTAGACAATACAATCTTTAAATATAATGGATGGTGAATAGTTATAAATGAGATGGAGTTAATTTTTTATAATAATGTAGATGGTACATAATCTAATTAAAGGACGTACGTTACATTTCTAAACTTTTATTTTTAAAATAGGTAAGCATTTTATATTCTTAACTTATAGATAGTAAGTATTTTAATATTCTTAACTAATAGGAGGTAAGTTATTTTAATATTTCTTAATTTATAGAAAGTAAGCATTTTAATATTTCTTAACTTAGGTAAGTATTTTAATATTCTTAACTTATAGAATGTAAGCATTTTAATATTCTTAACTTATAGATTGTAAGTCATTTTAATATTCTTAACTTATAGCATGTAAGTCATTTTAATATTCTTAACTTATAGCAAGTAAGCATTTTAATATTCTTAACTTATAGTTTGTAAATATTTTAATATTCTTAACTTATAGTTGGTAAGCATTTTAATATTTCTTAACTTATAGATTGTAAGGCATTTTAATATTCTTAACTTATAGGATGTAAATATTTTAATATTCTTAACTTAGGTAAGTTATTTTAATATTCTTAACTTATAGCATGTAAGTCATTTTAATATTCTTATCTTAGGTAAGTTATTTTAATATTTCTTAACTGTATAGAAAGTAAGTATTTACTGATCAGAAGGTAATATACAATTTGACACATATGTTTATAAAGTTTCGGATAGTAATATATATTTAATCAATATTAGAATAAGGTATTTTAGGTTTAGATATTAATTTTAGAATGTAATAATTGGAGTAAATATTAGTATGTAAGGTTGTTTTTTTACGGTTTAATTAAATAGATGGTAAGTTTTAATTAATATAAGTTGGTACAAATGGTTTAAAGATAATGTAATAGAGTGTACGTTTTGTGAAATAAGGGGGTGAGTTTGTTAATGTGAATTCAGGTTGTAAGAACTTCATTATTGTAGTGAGAGATGAGTCTGGAAACAAACTATGAGAGTGAACAACTGATATACTTAATAATAACTCTTATTAATTAAAAAAATTAAATTAATAACTATATGTTTATATGTTTATATGTTTATGAGTATATGAGTTTATATATGAAAGATTGGTTATAAGTTTAAATAAAGTTGGTTATAAATACTATTTAGTGTGTGTATGGTTAGTAAATAAAAGTTGCTTATAAATACTATTTGAGTATAAATACTATTTAGGGAATATAAATATTATAAAGAGTGATAAGAGTATAAAGAGTATAAAGAGTGTTAAAGGTATTTTTTTTAGTGCGTAATTTGTTTTTTAGATAATAAAAGTTAAATGTTTGTTTATAAAAGAAGGAAGGTAATTATTTATAATTTTAATTTGATGTTATAATTTTAATTATTATTTTAATTATTTTAATTTTATAATTTTAAAGTTATTATATATTATTTATTTTAAAGATTATGCATTTAATAATTTAAGGGTGTGTAATAGTTTTATATTTAAATTAATGTTTTTAAATGTTTAAAAATAATTAAAAATAATGAAAATAATGAAAATAATGAAAATAAAATATTTGTATTTGTTCATTGTTTTGCACTAAAAAAATATTTTCTGTTGGAATAAAAGTGTGAAAGTCTGAATAAAAAAATTGAAACAAACTAATAAAAGGGTAAAAAGGATGGGAGTGTTGATAGAATTTTATTAAAGAGTGAGGTTTTTTAAGTTTAAGTTAACAAGATTAAGAATGGATTAGTTAAAAAGGGAGAAATGGAATTAGTTGAAATTTATACTTTTGTTTAATTTAAGAGAGGAGAGTAAAAAAATTTCTAAATGAAAAAAATAGTTTGCGTTGCAAATAAAAAAAATTAGTTTTAGAATTTTTAATTTCAGAGAGTGGAAAATAATTTTTTTGTTAATTAAGTAGTGTATTTTTTTTAATGTAAAATATTATTTTAATTTAAGAACATTAAATTTTTTTAAGACAATTCTTAAAATAGTAATTGGAAAAGTAAAAAAGGTTTATATAGTATAAAAATTGCGAAAATAAAATATTTGTTTTTTTGCTCAGCGTTTTGCACTATAGGGAAAAGTGGCGTCGGAACAAAAGTGTGAAAGTTAGGACAAAAAAATTTGAAATGGAACTAAAAAAGTGTAAAAAGGGATAAGGGATGGGAGTGTTGATTAAATTATTAAAGAGTGAGGTTTGTTAAGTAAAGGATATGAAGGAGAATGGATTAATTTTGAAAGAAGAAACGGAATTAGTGAAAAGTTTATATTAATATTGGGAATAAAAAGTTGGATTAAAAAAATTTTTTAAATTAAAATGTTTTTTAGAACTGCAATAAGACAAAAAAATTAAAGATTTTTTAATTTCAAAAAATATTCGGAAATTTTTTTTCGTTTTAGTTTGGAGTTAATTTTTTTTTAAGAACAAAGTATATTTTTGGTTTCAAGAATTTAAAAATTTTTTAAGATTAATTTTGAAAATAAATATTTAAAAAGTAAAAAATGTTTTTACAGTCAAAAAGCGTGAAAATTTATTTTTGTTTTTTTGCTCAGCGTTTTACACTACAAGAGATTTTTCGGACGGAATAAAAATTTTTAAAATTTTAATGCTAAGGCTTTAAATATTCTTATAAAGATAAAAACGTTAGAAGTATAAAATTTTTAGATAAAAAGTATTAGAGAAGTTAGTAATTAAAAAATATTTTTTAAATTTCTTTTTTTTTATTTCAGGAAATTTTAAGGATGGAAAAATTTTTAAGGAGATATATATTAAAAAGAATAAATATATTTAGATATAGTTTAATAATGTAAATCATTTTTATTCTACATAATTTTTTTAATTACATCTCTCTAAATTTAAAATAAAAATATTTATAATATAGATTTATTTTATACAATTTTTACTTTTTTAATATAAGAATTTATTGACTTAACTATTTTTGATATTTATTATAGGTAAGGATTATAAATTTAATAAAAAGACAATTAGAAAATATTTAATTTTTTTCATGTATATTTATGAATTCAGAATTGATAAATAGCAAATTATGATTAAAAATTTATTTTTCATCATAAAATAAATTAATTATAAATTATTAAAAAAGAGATAAGAGAAAATAATATATTAAATAGTAAAAAAATTAAAATCTTTCAAGTTAGATCTTTTGAATGTTTGCTGATCAACTAATAAAGCTTAAAAAGTTTAATTTTTTTAATTTGAGAAAACAATTTAATTTTTTATTGAAGATATGAAAATTATTTATTTTGATATTCATTAATTCAAATCCTAATATAATAATTTAATATGTACTTATTAAAAAATTTAAATCGTTAATTTTAAATAATTTTAAATTTATACTTAGTGCGCGATAATACTAACTCTAAAATTTATAATTAAGACAAAGATAATCTGAATAATTTTTAAAGTAATACAATTTTAAATGTTAATATTAAAATAATTATTCTATAATTTTACTAAAAAAGGTTATTTTTTTATCTATAAGACAAAATTTGAAATAACGTTGATTTTTTAAATTGTAACTAATTCTGTATAGATTTAATTTCATAGCATAATAAAAGTTACTTAATTTAAAATTTAAAATTTTTAATTAAAAGAATGTTTAAAAATTTTAATTATTATAAATGCTTTATTTACCAAAAGATGCTTGTGAATTTTTTTAATCAATGAAGTATTAACTTTTAATGCTTGTTAAAAGTAGTTCTCATCATGTTTCTCTTTCCTTAATGAAATTTTAAATAGTTATAACAGATATACTGCTAATCAGTTTTGGTAAACAGATAATACATTGAGTAATGAATATAAATTCGAAAATCATAAACTTCTAACCCTTATAAAGCCAGATAATTAAAAAAAAAACGTTCTTCAAAATCTTGGAAATACAGCGGAGAACTCTCTAAGATTAAATAATGTCATTATTAAAACGATCTTTAAAAAACAATAATATATGTTAATTTTACATTAAAACAAGTCACTTTACAGCATAATAATGCAAGTTAAGAACAAAAAAAGGAAATCTGAGGAAAAAACGACAGAATGAAGTAGCTGTAAATATAGCAAAATAAAAGAAAAAATAAAAAGACTAAATTGTATTGTTTAAACTGATTAAAAGACATACTAAATAATATTGGAGGCTTAATTATTAAAGAATTAATGTTCATACTTAGAGTAAAACAAAAGCATTAAAAGATTATAATAAAAAGAGAAATTAAAAAAATGTATAAATAAAAATATCTTTATAAATGCTTTAATTATATATAATAAAAAATAATGATAAGAAAACAAATATAAAAAAGCTATTTTTAATAAATTAATAAAAATTAAATATAAAAATAGTTTAAACTTTATTATAATAGCATAAATTATAAAAACTCAGAAATTAATAAAAGTTATAAATCTTAATCTAACATCTTATGTCTATTTTTTTTAATTTTGTTGATTCTTTATTCTTAGAAATTTAATTTTGTCGTATTATAAAAAATAAATCTTTATTTTAAGATATTAATTAAGTAATTTTAGAAGTTATAAAATTAAAAAATTGAAATAATTAGTTTAACTTAACGAATAGTTAAAGAGGTTAATAATAAATTAGTTAAAAAATAAAATAAAAGATCTTAAATTAGTATTCTATATAAAGAAGAATAAATGTTTTATATTTATTTAAAATAAGTACAAGATATTTAATTAAATCATAACAAATAATAAAATAACCTTATATTTCATACCAAATCTAGTTTTAAAGCAGATTGGTTAAGAGATAAATCTTTAATAGTCATTTAATAAACCTAAAACTATCAAATTTATCATTAATTCACTTTAATCAAATTCCTATTAAATGAAGCTTCTGATTTAATTCAGAAGTATCACTTTATTTAAGTTTATGTTTAAAAATGTCAAACTTCTATTCTCATGTTGTTTCTTAAGTCTTTTTGTTTTTTACCATGCGTAAATATCTTAATTTTTAATTGGTTTATATAATATAAAGCTTTTATACGTAATTAAATACATAGTATGCTTTACCTAATAGTAATAATAAACTTCTTAAATTGTAAAATTAAAAGTCTTAATAGTTATTACTTTCTCTCAACTTATTATTTTCCGCTTTCTCACAGTATTATCATATCCTCCTGATACTATTTATTTCTTGTCCTTACCCAATGCTATAGAATTTAGATCATTTTTTAGCCTTAAAGAGTTTATATACATTCACCTATATAAAAGTTCCATATCTACATGATCCAGAAATTGAAACACTTGAAGCATTACTAAATTGAATAATTGATACATTATTTGAATGACCTTGAAGAGTTCGAAGTAGCTGTCTAATTATGGATCCCCATATATTGATTATCTTATCAATAATTCCTGATATGATCAGTTCTGGTCACTTGAAATCGCTACAGAAAACACAGAATCTTTATCTCCCCCACAAGGAACCCTTACGTTAGCTAGTCCCATTTATTGATCGATTTATCATAACTTCCCAATAAAATTCAATTCCAATCACTTGATATCGCTAAAGAATTTACACCATTCGTGTGTCCTTACAAAGAACTTTTTAACTAACCAGATGCTAAGTTCCATATCATTATCGTACCTTCAGAACTTCCCGGTACGATTCCTTTTTGGTCTCTTGAAATCGCTACAGATAATAAAGAATTCGTATGTCCCTATAAAGTACTCTTACACTAACCAGTTGTAAAGTCCCATATCTTTATCGTATTATCTCTACTTCCCGATACGATTCAATTATAGTTACTAGATATCGCTACAGATAATACAGGACCGTATGTTCTTGGAATATTTTATCTAAATATTAAATACCTACCTTTAGTTTTATCGTAGTTGATTATATTTTCCAGTTTTAAAAAACAAAATAGGTAGAATTTCATATTTAAGAAAAAAAGTAGTTTTACCTAGAGAATAATTAGGTAATTTAAAATATTAGTTAAACAGATACTCTTAATAAATTATATATTTTTATTTTGATTTATAATTTTATAACTTACTTTATAATAGTTTAATTATATTATCTGATATAAGGAAAATAATATCCTGACTTAGTTTAAATAGAATTAAGTATAAAAGTATTAATTAATTAATTATACTTATAAGTATATTATTATTAAAACATATTTACATCCTTTTAAATCATTTAAATATAAGAAAAATATTTTATTTTCTTATATTTTTGCTATTATTTCTATATAACTTAAATTAAATATAATGCTTATCCCTTTAGATTTTTATGCTATAAGCAAAACTGTTTTACCATTTATTTAAAGAGATCAACGAACTATCCATTAGAAAATATATTTAAGTTAAAATTAAATTAAATAATTAAATATTATATACAATAATCAATTAAAATTTACTATTTACCTTATAAACTAAATTTATCATTCACTTATTTTTATCCTTTCATTACCTACTATATAAAAAACTAACATTTTACGCAAAAATCTCTGCTGAATAGGATCTATCCCAATCTAGATACGTCTAGCAAAATTTACTTTAAGAACTAAAATTATGTAATAAGAGAATTTTAAACTTTTAAGAAATGTATAAGACTTGAAGGGGAAATCGCATACTAAAAAACTTAAAATAAGAACTCAGCAAATATTAGAATCGAATGATTAAAACAAAACTCAGCAACTTTGCAGTGCTAACCGAAAGCATATTCCTTTAAAATTAGTCAATGGATGTAGATCTAGAGATCAACCAGAAAAAATTTACTTATAGAAGTGAAAAAAGAAAACTGATCATATTAAATATAAGCACTACGTTTAAAAGAATAGCTAAGAGGAGTGCAGTATACATTATATCCAAATAATCCATTAAAAAACTTCTGAATCTGCTGTTTAAGTATTAAAGGTAAAAGAAAAATAAATAATGAAAAGCTTAGGTAATTATAATATACCAAGAGCTATTAAGCTTTTTATAAAGTTTATACTTATAATTTGATTAAAAAAGCATTTCTTAATTGAGTAAGGAAGACAGTTTTTGGTTATTATTGAGGTATTTGTCTTGATGCGAGTATATAATAACTAGAGCATACAAAGAAGAATATAAGTTTAAGTTTTGGAAGTTTGAAAATAAATCTATTGATTAATGAATTACTAAAGTAGTGATTTATTGTATCTGTGGTTATTAGTTTAGCAATGCACTCGCTTTTATATTTATTGAATAGATCTTACAGTTTTATAAAATGATTCTAGCTTTGATGTATTGTTTGTATTAATTTAGTGTATGATTTAGTTAATTAAAAATAAGAGGATGATAATTTGATAGGAGGTTTATTAAAGATATACTAATTTGATGTTAAATCTGATATTGAAATTAAAGAGAAAATGTATTAATATTGGGTCTATTAAGCTAAAATTGAATCTATAAACTTATATAGATCAAAATAAATAGCTAAAATAAACTGCAAATTGCTTATTTATCTTAATATTATTTACAATGAAGTTCTATAAAATTACTTATAAATTAAATATTCTATTTAAAGCTATTCAGGAAGAATTTTCAATTATAAAATATGAAAATGTATTTAGTAGTAATTGAATACATTCAAATAACGATTTAAAGCTTATAATATAGAAATCAAATTTAATTAATTAATATTTTAGTATCTGTCAGAAACTCAAGCAACTAATTAAAAAACTAAATCCTTATTTTATTTAAATAGCATAAGGACATAGATTTCTAGATGAGCTTCAAATATAGCTTAAATTTATTTATATAGACTTCTATTTCACATAAATTGAAAAAAGCTACATAAATCTTTATTATAACCATATAATGAAGTATTAAGCTTAAGAATAATAATGAAGGTTATTAATAATTTAGGATTTATCTATATTAAATTTTTCTTAAAAGATTGAAATATGAATAATGATTGCTCCTAGAAACAAAACTTTGAACAAAGAATATTAAAATACTTATAATTATATATTAGTTGGAACCATAAAATATATGATTTTTAAATAAAAACTAATAAAAAATTATTAAGATTATATTTTATAAATATTAATCTCTAAAATAAATTTAGAGAAATGCTTTTTTCTAAAGAAATGTTTATTCTTAACTATAAAGTTAAAGTCTAAATAATTTTAAGCTTAAATTAATTTGATAGAAAAATGTTAAATTTTAGTTAAGTTTTATAATTTTTAAAACATTTTCTATTTAAAGGATTGTAAGTTTATTTAATTAATCTGATCTTCCTTTTTAATGAAAATAAATAGAAAAACCAGATAATTAAAGCTTTATTATATAATTCTTTAAGCTTATATTTATTTATTTAATTTTTATATTAAAGGTTTGATTCATTTATCTTATTTATAAATTTAAACTTAAACAGTTCAACAAAAACTCAAAGTTTAATATATTCATTATAACTAATTAGCTTTCATGAACACTTCATAAAATCTTCTATTGCTTTTAAACACTATTCTGTTCATCTGCTTTAGAACTGATTTATCAAAGCCAATTGAAAAGATTAAATTTTAATTAATGGCATTTTATTACAATATTGGTTCTTATAAGTTCTAATCATTCCAAAAATTATTTTGTATGCACACTATTTTATATATTTCAACTTACTTTAATAATAATTTTTCAAATTAATTAACAGTTTTTAGTAGTTATAAGTAAATACAGCTACTGTCATTTAACTAAATCAAAAAAGCCTAAAAACTGAGAAATATTTGTCTCCTAATTTAATTAAATTAAATCTTTTAGTTGACTGATAGAAATTTTAGGTTCATATATAACTAAGCCTTATACTGTGTAAAAAGGAATGGTCACATTTAATTAAGCAGTTAATTTTTGGTTATAATTTTTATAAATTTATTCTAAAATAATTTTTTATAAATAAACTAGTAAAATAAAATTTAAATTTTACATTTATTTTCTATTTTTATCTTCATTAGTTTATCTACTTTTCTTTTTTTCTCTTTTTTCTCAAATCAACTATTTCCAGAATTAAAAAAATTCCTTTTCAATTTCCTAAAAATGTATTTTTCTCATCTTAAGCGCGAACTTTAGTACAAAGATGTCTAAGTTAATTAATGATCCAAAATTTGATTTATTCACAGATGAGTAAAAACTTTTGAAAGCTTTAAAATGAATTCTAAAATTAATCTTAATTTATTTCTTTAATTTATTTATTTCTATTTTATTTATAAAAACTTTAGTTAAATCCACATTCTATTAGCATGCATTAAATAAACATTTTAGGTACAATAAATAAACATTCAAGCACGTTAATTGTAGAGTTGCTAATAGATTGAAAATAAATGATTCGCTTAAGATATTTTAATAGACTTTATGCTTAATTTCCTCTAATCCTCTAATAAATCAATATAATACTTAAATTATTTTAATTTATCAATCAACTTAAATACTTTATTCATATATACTCTGATCTGTCGTTTTTTTCATATTTTTTCCATTCAATTTTTAAGATTTTTACCTTACAACTATCACAAAACTACAATTTCCACTCTTTAATAACCTGCGAAATTTAGTTTACTCTTTAAAAATTCAAACTTGGGAAATTATTTAATTTACTTCATAAGTTTAATCATTATATAGCCTTTCTTTATTCTATGCAATCAATAGAAAAATAAGGACATTAAAAGGAAAGTTAGTTCTATTTAAGTTTATAAGGCAATAGCTAATAAAATGCCCCTACTCAACACAAAAAATAGATGAAGCTTGTATGCTTCTACATTTTATATTGAAAATATAAAATTAATAAATTAAGTTTCATATCCGAATTTTTAAATCCAGCAAAGGTTTTTAATACAATCAATTTTTTCATCTCATATCTTTTTAGTTTAATTTAATCTTTATAATGTCATTATTCTTTTTATTCCCATTAATTGTCTTTTTAGCTTTTATATACTCCAGCTTTATTAAATACCTTAAAAAATTTCGATTAAGAATTTTCATTCATTACACAAAAAAAAGCTTTCTTTAAGTTTAAACAAACTAGGAAATAAAAAAAGGTAGCCAAACCTTTTATCTTTATCAATTTCTTTAGCAGTACTTTAACTTATTTTCATTTAATATAGCTTTGTTATCCTTTAATGAATAACTACTGCAATATTAAAGAAACTTTTAAAAAGAATTAAGAAATGCATAAAAGTAAATACCTTTGTAAAATGCTTAATTTGTATAGATTATAAACTTTCAGGTTCAATTAATTTGGTCTTCATTTAAAATGGAGCTGGTTAATTTAGTATATTATTTTAATAGAGAAAAACGAGAAGAAACAAAAATAAAAATAAGCTTATAACAAAAAATTCTTTTACTAAGCAATACATAAGAATTCGTTTAAAAGGAAAATGAAATATTAGAATTCATAAAAGTACTATAAATGAATTTTGTTGTAAAAGGAATAAAGTTAATTAGTTTTATTCAAATGGTAATAATTACATAGATCTAAAGTAGAACAAGTAATAACTTAAGGAGAAGAAAAAGAAAATCAAAAAAATTATCTTAACTAGAAGTAAATTTTTAAATCAACTAAGTGTTCTAATAGTCAATTTAATATAGATTGCATCACTAGATAAATTATTTCTAAATCTATTTTAAAGTACCAATAAAGCATAAATATTAGAAAATCAATAATACATTAATAAGAGAAATTAAAGGCACTAATGTGATGCAAGAGTTACTAAAAAAGGCATGACTTCAAATTTTAATTCTATAGTAAATTTTTTTCTTGTATATGTAAATAAAGCATAATAATAGATTAAAATATTTGAAATAAAAATAAAAAAAAGTATATTTGAGTGCCTTTAATATACTTAATCATTTTTCTTAAGGTATTCTGTTTTTTAATACAATTAAAAATTATTTTCTGCAGATAAAGGAATAAAAGCTTGAGTTAAATAATTTTATTTAATAATTATATAAAAAAAAAGTTCTTTTGTAATTAAGTATTCTAATCTTAACTTGAGTACTTTGAATTGACTGATGTATATAATTTTAACAAAAAAAAATGCAATAAAGCAAAAATCAAGGAAAAAAGCACATTAAATAGGGAAAAGCTAAGATTAATCTTTAAGCTAAAAAAGAATAAAAAAATTATAAAAATATCTTAAAAAAAGTTTATAAACAAATGGAATAAATACTAAAAAAAAATTTTAATTAAAATATTCTCAAATTATTATAATTTAATTATTTAAAAAAAGGCTAATCTTAAAAAAGTTAATTTTTTAAATTTTTAAAAAAATAATTAAAAAAAATATTAAATATTTAATGAAAAATAAATAACGGAAAAATAAAAAATTAAAGAGGTTTAATCTCATCTTTGAGTAAAATTATTTTTAATTTATATATATTACATTTCTTTTACTTTTTTCTCTTACTTATTTTAAGATTTTGCATTAAAACTACATTTTTTAAAATGCTCTTTTTATAAACTTTAGTGCTTTAGAAATTTCAATTAATTAATTTTTTCTTATAAACCAATTTAAAACATTTAATTTTTTTTAATTTAGTGAGCTTAAAAATTAATTTCAAATTAAAAATAATATTTTTTAAATAATATTATAATAATATTTTAATTGTTTAATATTAATAATTTATTATATGTTTATATTTATAAAAATAGATATAATTCATAAAATAAGATAGTAAGTTTAATATTTTATTATTATTTCTGTTTAATTCTGCTAATTGTGCTAATTTTTGTCTAGTAATCGTTTCTTGTTTTAAGGGTGAAATTTTCTAAAAATAATAATAAAAGAAATGTCCTAGGTTGTTAAATGTCAATCTTGTAATGGAGATTTCGATGGATAGAGGAAAGTCCCTATGGTCCTTCCATGTTAGCATAATATTTGCTATACTTGTGTCAATGGGTATTTCTAGAGAAACTTAAGTATCAAATGTTTCGACTAATCTTGCTAATTGATCCATAAGTTACGTCCTTCTTAATTACCAGAGGATATTCAGTTGTTAAAACGTTTAGAGTAAAAGGGGATACAAAGTACCATTACTTTATTTTAAGCTTATTAGACTAAAATCCGTTCAGCATATACAATGTTGTCTGAGTAACAGACTAGCTTTCTCTAATAGTTAATAAATAATTCCAACCAATATGTTTTCAAGAATAGTTTGGTTAAATAGAGAGAGTTAAAATAGTTGGCTAGATAGTTAAGTTAATAGTTAGGATATCTCAAGTATTAGTAGCTATAGATCAGTAAATAAGGTAATGTTTAATAAGCCACCTAAGAAAGTAGTATTCATCCTAGAGTGGAGTAGTTGGTATCAAAGTTAGTTAAGGAAGCTTAAGAAATCTTTTAATAGATCTCCTAGGTATCGGTTAATGTGTTTGAGGAGAGAGATAGAATGAAAGTCTAAATGGATACATTAAGTCAGGTTAACGGTAGTTATCTTACTTAGATTTAGTAGTTGAATTAGCAAGTTTCGAGTATTTAATAGGAGAGAGCGTAAATAGTAAATGAGTTGGCTGTTACTAAGGATGCTTTGAGGAAACTTAATTAGTTTAGTGGTGATAATGACAGAAAGATTGTGTAGATGGGATAGTAGTTATAGAATCTATAGAGGTAGAAGATGAGTATTGAGAAATAGGTTTAGGATCTGTTGAATGAGAAATAGGTACTTGCGACATAGTATCATTAGTGTTAATAATAATTATCTGAGGTTAAGTAGTAGAATATCATGAAGTCGGTTACTCCTTAGGAGTTATAAAAAGTTAAGCCATAGTAAACTTCCTAATCTAAATCGAAAAAGGTCACGAATAAAGAAATCTAAATATCGATAGTATCTCCGAATAATAAATCTGTGAAGCTTGTGGTTAAGCAAGACACTACTATCGAAAAGTTAAAGAACATGATAGAAAAATAAACTAAGTTATACTACTGGTCATTGGCTATCTATAAGAATGGCAATAAGTTAGGATATAACTAGACAATACAATCTTTAAATATAATGGATGGGGAATAGTTATAAATGAGATGGAGTTAATTTTTCAAAATAATATATGTAGATGGTAAATAATCTAATTAAAGGAGGTACGTTACATTTCTAAACTTTTATATTTTTAAAATAGGTAAGTATTTAATATTCTTAACTTATAGGAAGTAAGCAATTTAATATTCTTAACTTATAGGATGTAAGTATTTTAATATTCTTAACTTATAGATAGTAAGTATTTTAATATTTCTTAACTTATAGAGAGTAAGCATTTTAATATTCTTAACTTATAGCTGGTAAGCATTTAATATTCTTAACTTATAGAATGTAGCTTAGGTAATATTTTAATATTCTTAACTTATAGTTGGTAAGCATTTTAATATTCTTAACTTATAGCTAGGTAAGTATTTTAATATTCTTAACTTATAGGATGTAAGTATTTTAAAATTCTTAACTTATAGATTGTAAGCATTTTAATATTCTTAACTTAGGTAAACATTTAATATTCTTAACTTAGGTAAGTATTTAATATTTCTTAACTGCATAGAAAGTAAGTATTTACTAATCAGATGGTAATATACAATTTGACACATATATTTATAAAGTTTCGAAAAGTAATATATTTAATAAATATTAGAAAAAGGTATTTAAGAATTAGATATTTATTTTAGAATGTAATAATTGGAGTAAATATTAGTATGTATGTTGTTTTTTACAGTTTAATTAAAAAGATGGTAAGTTTTTAAGTTTTAATTTATATAAGTTGGTACAAATGAGTTTAAAGATAATGTTATAGAGTGTATGGCTTGTGAAATAAGGGGGTGAGTTTTTTTGTTAATGTGAATAAAGATTGTAAGAATTTCATTATTGTAGTGATGAAGGAGTCTGATTTCATATACTGAGAGTGAACAACTAATATACTTAATAATAACTCTTATTAATTAAATAGTATTTATATTTATATATATATGTTTTCATTAACATTTTTATTAAAGTGATTTTTTCTTCTATATATATGTATATATAAAAAAAAATGGATTAATCTCTTCGACTCTCAAAAAATTAACTTAGAAACCTAAAGAGAAAAGCGGCAAAATAAATGTAGAAAAAATAATAACAATAGGAGGAGTCAAGCTCTTCTTCAGAAGGTAAAGTTATGGTAGGATAAATAGAGATAAGTTAACCTAAAAACGAAACTAATCAAAAACTTTAAATTTAATTAGACCAAATGTAAAAAGTAATCTCAAATTATGAAGAAACAACTTACAACTTAGGCGAAAAAATACGGGAACTAATGAGTAACATAGAAGATTAGAACAACGAATTACTAATACTTAGAAGATAACTTATTTGTAGCAAATTAATAACGGAAGAATAACTCTGAACTAAATCATAATAAAATTTTAAATACGACACAAAAATGGAAATAGAAAAAATATCAATAGAATTAAAAACAGAATTGAATCCAGAAAAAGAAATGATTGCTACAAGTTTCATTAAAAGATTAGAAAATATAGAAAATAAATTATCATAAAAAAGAACGAAATAAAGACAATAATACAAACTTTGTTGATGTTGCAAATCAAATCAACATATTTTAAAAAACTGTTGATAATGAAAGAAAATAAACGAATAAGAGCAGAAAAGAACATGGAGACAACTCAATAAACTATGAATAACTCCAACAGGGATCTACAAATAAAAGCTTTTTGCAAGACCACTTGAACGGTTACAGTGGCAACCTTCCACTTAATAAAAAGGTCGTGGATCACACCCACGTTAAAAAAACTGTCCGCAGGAACTGGTTGCAATTCCAGAGAATGCAAAACTCTACTAACTTTAAGTATATTATTATTATTATTATTATTATATATGTATATATATGTTTATATTTATATATGTATACATGTATATATGTTTATGAGCTTATATGTTTATATGTTAATATGTATATATATGTATATATATGTTTATATGTTTATATGTTAATATGTTAATATGTATATATATTTATATATATGTTAATATATTTATGAGTTTATGAGTTTATATGTTTATAAATGAAAGATTGGTTATAAGTTTAAATGAAAATATTTTAATAAAATATGTAAGGAGAGTGTGTGGATGGTTAGTGTAGTTAATAAAGTTGGTTATAAATACTATTTAGAGTGTTGTGAGTTCAAGGAGTATAAAGAGTGATAAGAGTATAAATAGTATAAAGAGTGATAAGAGTGATGAGAGTATTTAGAGTGTAGGGAGTGATAAGAGTATAAAGAGTATAAAGAGTATAAAGAGTGCTAAAGGCATTTATAATCTTTTTTAATGAGTAAAAGGTTTTTTTTAGATAAAGTTAAAAGTTAATTTTTGTGTATAAGGGTAGGAAGGTAAAAGTAGATATTTGTAAGTAAAGAATTTTATTAATATTTTTTTTAATATTTTTAATTTTATTATTTTAATTTATTATTTTAAAGTTATTATATATTATTTATTTTAAAAATTTTGTTTAATAATTTAATGATGTGTAATAGTTTTTTTTAATAAAGGTTTTTAATGTATGAAATTTGTGAAAATAAAATATTTGTTTTTTGCTCAGCTTTTTATACTGCATGAGATTTTTCGGACGTAATAAAAATTTTTAAAATTTTAATGCTAAGGCTTAAAATATTCTTATAAGAAAAAATCGTTAGAATTATAAAAATTTGTAGATAAAAAGTATTAGAGAAATTAGTAATATTTAAAATATTTTAAAATTTCTTTTTTATTTTTTTCACTTCAGGAAATTTTAAAGATGGACAAAATTTTTAAGGAGATTATATATTAAAAAGAGTAAATATTTTTATATATATTTTAATAATGTAAATAATTTTATTAAATTTAAAATAAAAATATTTATAATATAGATTTATTTTATACAAATTTTACTTTTTTAATATAAGAATTTATTAACTTTGCTATTTTTGATATTTATTATAGGTAAGGATTATAAATTTAATAAAAGGACAATTAGAAAATATTTAATTTTTTCATGTATATTTATGAAATTTAAAAATGTTAAAAAACAAATATGATTAAAAATTTATTTTTCATCATAAAATAAATTAATTATAAATTATTAACAAAGAGATGAGAGAAAATAATATATTAAATAATAAAGAAATTAAAATCTTTCAAGTTAGATCTTTTGAGTGTTTGTTGATCAACTAATCAAAACTTAAAAAGTTTACTTTTTAATTTGAGAAAACAATTTTAATTTTTTAATTGAAGATATGAAAATTTTTTATTTTGATATTCATTAATTCTAAACAAAATCCTAATATAATAATTTAATATCTACTTATTAAAAAATTTAAATCGTTCGTTTTAAATAATTTTAAATTTATGCTTAGTGCGCGATAATACTAACTCTAAAACTTATAATTAAGACAAAGATAATCTGAATAATTTTTAAGTAATACAATTTTAAATATTAATTTTAAAATAATTATTCTATAATTTTACTAAAAAAGGTTTCTTTTTTCAATCTATAAGACAAAATTTTAAATAACGTTGATTTTTTAAATTTGAACTAATTCTGTGTAGATTTAATCTCATAGTATAATAAAAGTTACTTAGCTTTAAATTTAAATTTAAATTTTTGAACAAAAGAGTTTTTAAATTTTTAATTATTATAGATGCTTTATTTACCAAAATATGCTTGTGAATTTTTTTAATCAATGAAGTATTAACTTTTAGTGTTCGTGAAAAGTAGTTCTCATCATGTTTCTTTTTCTGAATGAAATTTTAAACAGTTATAACAGAAATACAGCTAAACAGTTTTTGCAAGCAGAGAATATATTGAGTAATTAATACAAATTCGAAAATCGAAAACTTCTAATCCTTATAAAGTCAGATAATTTTCAAAAAAACTTTCTTCAAAATCTTGGAATAGACCGGGTAACTCTCTAAGATTAGAGATATTATCACAATTTAAAATTTTACTTACTTCATTTTTTTATTATGCCTTAAATCTCATCATTTATTAATAAATCTTATTTTCTTTTGACCTTTTACTTCATTCTTTTAAGCCTTCTCCGTTTCCAGCAATTAAAAGCTTTTTGAATTTAGAATCCTGTGAAATATTTATATTTGTAAGTGTAAATATAAAATTAATTATTCTTATTAAATAAAATTAAATAATGTCATTATTAAAACTAATCTTTAAAAAACAATAATATATGCTAATTTCACATATGAATAAGTCATTTTATAAGATAAATATACTAGATAAGAACAAAAAAAAGAAAGTTTGAGGAAAAAACTACAGAATGAAGTAACTGTAAATATAACAAAACAAAAGAAAAAATAAAAAGATGAAATTGTATTTTTTTAAACTGTTTAAAACCATAATTAATAATATTGGAGGGTTAATCATTAAAGAATTGACTCTCATAATATATTAAAGTAAAACAAAAGCATCAAAATAAAATATTATAATAAAAAGAGAAATAAATGAACAATTCATAAATAAAAACATCTTTATAAAAGCTTTAATTATATATAATAAAAAATTAAAAAAGATAAATAAAAAATAATGATAAGAAAAAAATATAAAAAAACTATTTTTAATAAATTAATAAAAATTGAATATAAAATAGCTATAACTTTATTATAATATCATAAATTATAAAAATTCGGTAAAGAATAAAGTAATAAATCTTAATCTAATATTTTATGTCAAAATTTTACTATTTTGTTGATTCTTAATTCTTAGAAATTTTATTTTGTCTTGATATAAAAATAAAATTTTAAATTTCAATTCTTTTAAGATATTCATTGAGTAATTTTTGAAGAATAAAAATGAAATAATTTTTCAACTACACGAATATTTAAGAAATTAATAATAAATTAGTTTAAGAATAAAATAAAATATCTTAAATAAGTATTCTATATAGAAGAACAAATGTTTTATATTTATTTAAATTAAATACAAAATATTTATTTAAATCATAAGAAATAATAAAATAAGTTTATATTTCATAGTGAATATAGTTTCGAATGAGATTAATTAAGCGAGAAATCTTTAATAATAATTTAATATACCTAAAACTATAAAATTTATAATTAATTCACTTTAATAAAATTGCTGTTAAATGAAGCTTCTTTTTTATTCAGAAACATCTCTTTATTTAAGTTTATGTTTAAAAATGTCAAACTTCTTTTCTCATTTGGTTTCTTAAGTCTTCTTGTTTATTATCATCGCTTATAAAAGTTTCTTTTAATTATACCTTTAACTCTATTTAATTTTAATAGATATTTTAAAATATTTAATTTCTTTTTCTTTGTAAAATCTTAATATAATTGAAAATATATTTCTGATATTTATTAAAAATAAATGGTTAGTTTAAGTAGATTGTGTCTTATATTTGTATTCTTTACAAATTATTATAAGGAAATGTATAAAAAGTAGAGATGATTGAAAATGTGTGTATGTATTTTGGTGCACACATATATTTAGTATATTTATGTGGGAAGTATTTAAAGTATAAGAATAAATAGGTAATTTGAAGATTGATATTTTGGTATATTAGTTGTTGAATATAGTTAATGAAATTAGTGATTTAAAATGTTGTATAGTTTTGATATCTGTAGTTAGTAAAATTAGATAGTAATTTGAAATAATGTTGTTAAATATTTAAATGTTTATAATTATTGATTCCAACTAAAATATCTTAAAATTTATAAACTAATAAATAATTATATAAACATTATATTTAAATACATACTTTACTAAGATAGACATTACCAGATTAACCTAATAAATCACCTTAGATTTTTATTTAATATTAACATAGACTATCATTAATTCAAATATATTGATAATAAAAGTTTAAATATTTTTACTAGCTTAGATAAAGTAAATTTAATAAGCTTTTATAAGATTGTAAATTAAATTATTTGGATGGTATCTTATGAAGTTATAGGAAGACTAAAGTAAATAAAATTTGTAAGCAAATTAAGAGAAATTAAGATCATAATTATTTAAGATAAATATATCGATCAGATTTTTTAAATAGTTTCACAAGAAAATTTAAAAGTTTAGTTATTTTGAAACTATTTTTTCTATATTATACGCCTTAAAAATAAATAAAAATACTATTTCTTTTAAGGTCACAAATTATTGATAGTAGCTTAAATAAGGAATAAATTAAAATTAATCTTAAAAGTGTACTTACTAATTTTGTAAAAAGGATATAATAAGATTTAAACTTTTAAAATATTAAAATTCTTTTATATACATTTAGATAATTTTATGCCTCTATCAAAAATATTAGAAATTATAAGCTTCTCAGAAATTTAAACTCTTAGCATATAATCAATCAAATCATCCTCCAAAAATTTAAACAAGAGCAGAGATTTAGATAACTTAATTTGTCAAAAACAAAAAGCATCATTACTAATTAAATAATAAGAAACACAAAAAACTACATTTAAAAATATCAGATCTTGCAAATATTTAATACAACAGTTGCTTGTATATCTAATTAAGAAACTAAAATAGCTTAAATTAAAATTTTAAATATTAGAATCTAATTTTTTGAATGAAAGTTAAAAATAATGTATTAAATCAAAAATATCTTATTATTTTATGTGAAACAAAAGTAAATGCTAAAAATAAAATATAATTAGAATAAGTTAAAAATATTAATTTTCAAAATATTTTAAATAAATTCTTAACATTTTTTAACTAAAACCTAAGAAAAAGCGAAAAAAATTATGT
The DNA here is from genome assembly GCA_946699065.1 of Loxodes magnus. NCBI lineage: Eukaryota > Ciliophora > Karyorelictea > Loxodida > Loxodidae > Loxodes > Loxodes magnus. The sequence goes on from CAMPDV010000278.1 coordinate 151,729, forward strand.
AATCAAGATTAAGTTTTAAAATATAGAAAAAATTAAATAGTTGTTAATTAAAAAAATAAATAGAAAACTTAAAAATTGTTATATTTTTATAAAATAACTTATGGAGTTCCCATTTTTTAATTGATACTATCAGTTTATATTAAATTAATTAAGAAAAATTTACTTAAAAAATAGAAAAAATTGCTTTAATTAATCAAAGCTAGGAATTTTGAAAAAGTAAGAATGATAAGATTTCTAAGAAAAATAAAAAAAAATCTTCATTTAAAATTAAAAATTAACTAAATTATAGATCAAAATAAATATAAAAATAATTAAAAGCTATAAAATATACATTGTTTGGCTTTTGAAATATAGAGATATTGTATAAAATAATTATTCTTATAGATTTTTTTATTTAAATATAGATTTAAAAATGTTAAAAATCTCTATAGCTTTCAGTTTTTTAATAAAATTGTTCGTAGATTGGCAATTTTGATTGTTTTCCAACCAATATAGATGCGTATTATGGTAAAAATGGGATCAATTCCGTAATCAATTATTCTATATAATCTTATAAAATTTATTCAAAATTCTTGATATATTATCTTCTTCAAACTTCAAAACATCTTAAAATTTTTAATTAATATAGGATCGAATAATATTTTAACCAAATTCACTCATTAACCTTCCATCTTACAACTTCTTAGATTATATTATTTTTTCTATTTCTTTAATATATATTTTAATTTAATTTTTCAACTTTGATCCTGTTTTAGAGTTTTTCGTTTTATTTACTAAATCTAAATTTCTTTTCTTAATAACTTCAGTTATCTCTAGCAATAAATTTAATTATTCTATGGAATCTTTAATTTTCAACTCCAGTTCATCAGCCTTCTTTTTGAATTTTTCCTGTTTATTACAATCCTTTTTTTATATAAAAAAATAGCTTCTAAGAATTAATCAAATAAAGCTAACAGGACATCGACTAATAAAACTCTCTAATCGAAATATACTTCCTTGGAGCTGAAAATAAAAAATAGTAGCAATCACTTCTAGACTTTATTTAAAGTCTAAATTCTCTTTCTTTTACTGTGTAGCAACTATAAAATGAAAATCAAGAATTATAAATGGAAATCAGCACTAAAGCATCCAATTCTTAACTAATCTATTAACTAGAAAAACAGAGTTAAAACTTAAAGATACTAACAAGCAAATTATTCTGAATAACTTATTTTTCCCCATAATAATCCTATGGTAGGGTAATAGCAGTATTCCAAAACTTTTTCTAATCGGAAAAAAATATAAAAAATATAAAAAATGTTGAAAATGTCAAAAATTAGGACATATCTCCAAAAATTGTGCCACAATATTCTTTTTTTGTTAAAGAAATGGACATATATTTAAAAACTGCTGGTAATTTTAGAGAAAACAGAAATAAACAAATCAAAAGTTATTAAATGACATGTCTAAGTTATACTGTTTCCCAGAAGGAATACTTTATAAGAAAAAGGCATAAGATGGGGATTAATTACTATTGGATATAGTAAACGCTCAAAGAAGAAGAACGAGACAAATATTTGGACCTAATTGAGACTGAAACAAGTTTTCTACTGTCAAGAAGGGATAAATAAACTTGAGTCAATACTTAATAGAAGAAAGCGAGTCTAGTAATTTGAGAGAAGAAAATATTGACTCCATGAACACTTGAGATAACTTATAAACTATTTCCATGGCTAACCTAAGGAAAAAGTAAAGCAAATAGATTATTATTATATTAATTATATATATTCTTTAAAACCGCCATAGTTGTTCGAAGGTGAACAACAAGGTCATCTTCATCAGAGGTTGGGGAAGTTAAGTACCCATAATCGACTTTATGTCTTCCTCTGCTTTGGTTTGGCCTCGAGACATAAGATTCTTAGACCTTCGACGGTGGCTTGACTTGGTTTCGTTTATTTTTAATACTGGAACGAAAAAGAAATAATATTGCGAGCTTCATCAGAGGCGGGGAATTTAAGTACCCATAATTGACACATGTCGTCCTCTGCTTTGGTGATGCAATGAGACACAATCCTGCCATGTCCTTGGACCTCCAGCAAGTATTAAAGATTACGAGTATTCTAAAATTATATCAGTATTGAACATTTTTATCAGTACTGAATAATTATACCAATATTGAACAAGGTTTATCAGTATCTGATAATTTTATCAGTAACAAACATTCTTGTCAGTATGAAACATTTTTTAAAAGGCTGCGCACCAACGAGAGTGCTACGCGCTCTATAATCAAATTTATTTATTTATATTATTATTATTATCTTCTTTAATTTTTTAATCTTCCTCGTTAATTTTTCAAAAATCAGTTGTTATTTGAAGTACTAGATATTTTTTTATTAATCTAAAATTTAATACCGCAACTTAGTGGAAATTTGTACATAATTGAAAAACTAAGTAACTAATTATTTTCTAGTTCTTTTTCTCAATTAATACAAAATCCCTGCTTATTTTTAAAATAGTAAAATAAAATATAAAAAATTTAACTGAGTAAATAAGCAAAATAAATAAAAGTTTAGAATTAATCTGATATTTAGATAAAAGGCTAAAATATGATAAAAAGTATAATAAGAAACTAAGTGTAGTAAAGATTTTATTGTTAATAGATATAAATTTTAGTTATGCTAGTATTAAAGATAATAGTAGTAGTCTTGTATATTATTTATAGTTTAAATATTTTAATTAAACTAGGTTTTAAATTTTACAAGATAGTAATTTATAATTAAAAAAATGAGTGAAAATAATATAATGATAATAATATCATAAATGTATTTAAGCATTTTATATTATAATCTTTTTAGTTAGTAAATAAAATAATAATCTTTTATTTAATAATTAATATCATTGTTTCTAAAATAACCAAATAGAATTACATGGGATACTTTTATAACCAATATTATCAATAACGGAACAATCTCTTCTTATTTTTAGTATATATTATCAAAACTAATATCTTATCTAAATAGACTATATCTCTTTTATTAATCCTATCAAGTAGTAAAACTTATACTTTTAGAGACGTTCTATCCAATTATAAAAAATGCCCCATTTATAAAAATAAAAGAATCCCATTATATGTATTATATTAAAAATAGCTATTATAGATAGTAAATGCTTACAACAAATTTATATAGTAAATAAAGAAATAAATAATAATAAAGCATAGCAATCTTTATATTAATTATGAAAATATTTAATTTCTCTTATTATTTGTTTACTTACTTTTCTTGATATTCTTATAAAATACTTGTCATAACTTTAGTTTAACTATTGTATAATCTTTTAACTCTAAATTGATCCTTAAGCTACAATTAGAAATGAAATATAAGATTTTTGTTAGCTATTTTTGATATAAGTTATTAATTTTAGAAATTGATAGTATAAATAATTTTGGTAATAATAGTATTAATATTATAATAAAATATAAGTAGTTTACATGCTATGATTTGAATTATCTTTTTTATCTTGATTTATTTATAGGTTTATGAATTGTAAATATAAAACTAAGCTTATTATTTACTATTTACGTATTTCATTACATTTATTATAATTTTATTATTAAATTAGCATTTTTAATTTTGCTTATATTTTTAATCTAAATATTATACAGTTATAATGTTATCATAATAAATGATTTATATTTAAGATTTATTAAAAATATGGAAAATTAGAGTCTGTTGAATATTATTAAAGTTACTAAATAATAGCTTAATTTATAATTTTTAGGTTTAAAATAATTTATCCAAATGAAGTAGTTTTAAATCTATCTAAGCATACCTAGCTATGGCTACAATAAAGTTCTACTTGTTATTATTTTGTTTACTTAGATTTATAATTATTTATAATTATTTATAAATATAACTTTATAGTGAAAATATGAAATATGAATAACTTAGAAATATTAAAGGAGGCAAGTTTAATTAATAATATTTTATATTTTAAATAATAGTAATCAAAATATAGACTATCTTACATTTTATTTTACTATAATTAACTAATTCTCAATATCAAATATATTTCAATACCTATAATACAAATCTTTATCACCACATTTCTTATCACTTCCTTTATACATTTGCAATCCAAAAATATTTAAATACTATCGAGGTGGGAAATTTAAGGATAGAAAGGGTAACGACCTTTTAGTATCTAGGTCATATAATAGAAGAGAACATCAGTTTTGAAAAGCACATTGAGAATAGACGAGAAGCAGCATAAAAAATGTAAACATGAATATTGGGAAAAATAACAATTAATAAGGGATTAGCACCATATAATGCAGAAATGAAGATAAAAACCTTCGTAAGCTCAGTTTTCAGTTATGGGACAGAAGTAATCCTATATTGCGAATAATTTTTAGGAAAATAAGTGACGGAGCAATTAGAATTAATATAGAGAAGATTTTTACAAACAATCAAAGATGTCCTTTTTTTTAGTGCAAAATGAGATGTTAGAACACGAATTGGAGTTTATGAAATTTAAACATTACCTATGACATAAAACGTTGAGATTAAGAGGCAAATTAATAGGAAACTAAGGAAAAACATTAGATGGATTAAATGTTCGACCTAAGTAAAGAAGAGAATTTTATATTTGAATAATATTGCACAGCAATAAAATTAGAATTAAAAATTGAAGAAAAAAAAATTATAGATGATGGTAATAACAATTAAAAAGGAAAGAAAAACATTAATCGTGCAATATGAGAATATAGAGTATACGTAGAAGATAGAGAAAAAATGGTGTAAATGATAACAACATTACAATATAGAAAAGCACGATTTGATGAATATGCAGTAGGACCACCCAATTACCTGAGATATAATAAAAATAGAATAGAAGAAATATGTTACCAATTTAGAATAAAAACGAGATGTAATGGGAACTAGGATTACTTAAAAGAAAGATACCTAGTTATGACAAGTCAATGCCCTTTCTGTAATAATGGAAGAGAAATGAAAGGTATATCAAAGAAAACTGTTCAGAATTCAAAAAAGGAAGATAATAATGTATTTGAAATCTTAAAGCAATATGAGTAGAGAGATAAGGAATGGAACTATTTGATCTAATATGAGGTACGGCCAAATTCGAGAAATTCATTATAACCTAAGAAGAGTAAAAAAGAGCTAAAGCTAGCTTGATAATAAAAGATTATATCAAAGATATATTAGAGAACAGGATAAGAGGATATATAGAAAAGAAAATTGAATGAAAAAAATAAAGGAAAAGACTATAGAACAGGAAAAGTATAATTTTTATGAGTAAATAAAAGCTTGATCAAGAAGAAAATAATTAGAAATGAAAATTAGTAAGATATGTAAGAAAAAATAAATTAAGCTTGCAATAAAGATCTAATAAAGCGTAGATAGATAGAAAACAGAAGAACAAGAGATAATGTAGAGGAAAATGAGGAAGATATATAACTAATAAGAGAAGAATTTCTATAACCTAAGGCTTACTTGAAGAAACGGACATATATTGAGATATGGAAAGAGCTACGTACCAACAAGGTGCTACGTGCTCTATAATAAAATTTATTTATTTATCCGATTTTACCTTTCCTGTTAATACATTACATAAATGAATTCTAAATCTCTTATATATTGTCAAGTTGAAGAATTAAATTTCTTAATAGTCTTATTTGACTTCACGATACAATATATTTGTTGCTGCTTGCTACACCTCACAAATTAATATAACTTATATATCCCTGTCAAATTCTCTTACAGGTTCCACTCAGAAAATCACATGCCTTTATTGTAGATGAAACCTTTTTTAGGTATTTTTAGAGATGATTATTAATAAATTATTGAAACTAGATTACGAATTTATTTATTATTACCGATATTAAATTAATTCATGACTAATTATGTATAGGCATTATTTCTTTATCTTAGCATATATTTATGATTTCTTGCTATAGATTATTGATTTTATCTAATGCATTTTTATCGGTGTTCAAAATTTAAGCATTTGCTTAATCTTTTAAAATCACTAAATATTAAGTTTTATATAAATTACTTGTATATGCTTATTCTTCTCCTTTAATTCCTTGATTTCTTTAAGGACTAAATTAATTTAACTGTTATTATTTTAGATTTACTTGCTATTCATTTATATTTGATCAATATTTAAATATCCTTCAATTTGCTTCCTTTATAAAATTATCTCTATACATTTAAACATTTAGGAATCTAAATCATTTTATCACTACTCATTTACATTTAATTAAATATAAAATATTTCTAGTTCCTTCATTTTATTTTTACTTTAGTCTTTACATAAAATATGTAATAAGCATTTATATACAGAAATTTAAATCTCAATTCAAATTGAAACTTAAATTTTTTTTATTTACTACCTATAAATTTTTAAACTTAGTTTTGCATCAAGATAAAAGCAAGTCACTAAAGTATCTATTTTACCACTAAAAAAACCTTAAATTCATTAAAAAAATTTGTTAAATAATAATGTTTATATTTTACTTGAGGAAGATTAAAAGTTTAGTTTTAATAAAGCATTTATGTTCTTAACAAAAAAAACTAATAAAAAAGTAAAAATAAATGATTGCTGAAGAAATGTATTAAAAAATTAACATAAAACTGAAAATGTTGATTTTTTATAAATCTTTTAAGAGAAAATTAAAATATCAAAATCTATTATAAAATTCAATCCATTTTAATTGAAACAATTTTTTTGAAATAATAAATAAGACTCAGAAAGTTTTTTAATTCTAACAAGAAAAAAAGCTTAACTTCAAACAAATATTTCTACTAGTTTTAGCATTTAAACTTTCTGTTTTCTCTTTACTATTTTTTTATTAAATAATTTTTATCATAAACTTCACTTTTAGATCAAAATTGCATTTTTTTTACTTTAAAAATTTGCTTTTATCTTAAAATTTCTCTTATGATCCCCCTGCTCTAAAACGCAGAGCGAAAAAACTTTTTTCCTTTTTAGTTATTCTTTTTTTAAAATACGTAATATAATATCTATAGTTTTTGACTGTAGAGTATAAACTTTATTCTTAACTTTTAATCCATAATCAGCTAAATTATACAAACTTGTAAATAGATTATTTTCATTTTTTTTCGTCCAGCAATTTATATCCTAGTCTTAATACTTCCTTAATGCTCCAATTTTTCATACAGTTCTCATAAATTAAACATTTTCATCCTCTAAGACCTTTACTTGAGATACCCATATGTTTCTTGACATATCTAACTACTCAATTTTATTCAGTTTTAATCTTTTTAAATCTATGAATTTAAACATTCTTATAGATACTTTTTTGTTGAGGCCAATATTATTCAACTAAAAAGTTCGGCTAGCTTTTTAAGCTATAAATATGCTTGCAAAAATTAAAAAATTTTCCTTGCTGCGGACTTTTTAATTAGTTTAATTATTGATTTTTATCTAAAGTTAATATTTAGCTATATAAGTTTAAATACTATAAAATGAATCAAGAAAAAAATCAATTTTCCAAGATCAAAAATAGAGTTTTTTCATTAATATTTAGAAAAGGAATTTAAATACTATGATTAAGTGTAGCAATTATCAGATCATTATAATATCAATCTGCAGAATTATTAGGATAATATTAATCTTTATTTTTTAGTAAATTTATATGAGAAAAATATAAAAATATTTCTATAATGCAGTTACTAAAAATTTAGGAGAAGGAAAACAGCTAAAGTATATATTGAGCAATTTGGTAATATTTAGCAATTTCCATAAATTAATTATACGAAGTTAAACGTATAGTAAAGACGAGAAATTATCAGTATATATAAACTTAGAACTTAATCCTATAATTTTCTTAAGGATCTTTAAGATCTTAATTGTTCTATTGATAATCTCTATTATAATGTGTGGAGAGTATGAGACTTTTAGCAATTCTTTAAATTATATAATATTCTAGTATAAGAGATTGACTATCGGAAAAGATTGAGAATTATGAATTAATGTGTTATACTATAATCAAGGATATATAAACTCATTTTCAATGTTTAAATTGAAGTATTTAAATTTATAAATAAAAGTATTTTACAAGAAGTTAATGACAAGAAAATTTGAGATTCTAGAAATAGAGAAAGCAAAAAATAAATTTAAGATAAGTTGAAAGAAGAAGTAATTGAAGAAAAATTATGAGATCAAGATAAGATTAAAAGCAATTTAAAAATATTTACTAACGTTTATAATTTAAGGATAAATTCTTGCAATTAAATAAGTCAAAAAATTTTAGATTAAGTTTAAATTTAAGATGAAAATATAAATTAATATAATAATATTGGAATTTTTGCTTTTATACTAATGAAACCAGTTTTAAAATTTTTTTTTTAATAGTATTTTTTAATAAAATAAATATAATGAATGAAAAAAAGATTTTATTGATAATATTTATTTTATTAAATTCTTTTTAATCATTTATTCTTTTATTATAGCTTTTTTTAACTTTTTTTGGCTTGTTAAAAGTTATATAAATAAAAATTAACTTTATAGTTATTTAAAAATAAGTTTAATCATTTTTTCTATTTTTCACTATATAGATATAATTAATATCTTTTTCAGATTAAATAAATTTAAAAAATTTAAAATTAGAAGGAAAGTTAAAAAAAGAGTCTGAAAATCAGATTCTAAAAGGTAAATATTGAAGTTTTCAAATAATAGTAGTTTAAAAAATAAGAATGAGAATATTTCAAAAAAATAAGAAGATAAGGAATCTAAAAATTTATAAAATCAAATCATGAAACAACGCTCTAAAAGAATTTTAATCAAAATAAAATAAATTTTGTATCCAACAAAAGATTACACTAATTTGAAATTTTGTTTAATTTTTCATTTCAAAATAAAAAAAGACAGAAATTTATTATTTTGATTTCATTTAAAAAACTATTGTTAAAATATTGGATATATAAAATGAAATAGCTCTCTTTTATAAAATCTTGCATTTTAAAAATTTTCAGAAAAATAAGTGAAATTTAACTTATATGAAATAAAATAATATAAAAAACTTTAATAATAAAAAAAATTTAAATAAGTTTAAAAATTAAACATTCCTTCCTTCACATTATATCTTTTCTAATTATAATTTCTCATTTTCTCATTTTATTTCTTTTATTTAACTTATTTTTTTAAGATTAAGTTTTTCGGTAATTTATATATTTTTATAGTCAGATTATTTTTATTTTACAACATTTTGTTTTTTAATATTTTTCTGATTTTGTTTTTTTATTACTAATAGTTGATTTTTTCAATTAAACAATTATTTTATAAATTTTTATATTTTTATTTATTAGGAAAATCAATTTCTTGCTAATTTGGCTTTTTATTAATTTTTAAATTAATTTTCTACTTTCTTTTAAGACCTCAGATTTTTTATTGAATCGAAATTTAATAAATTAATATTTTTTATCTGATTTTTTATATGTTTTAAGGGTATGAAAATTTGGTTATATTTTTTACTTTTAAACATTTTTAATCATTATTTTTGTTTACTTTCATACGTTTTTCAATTTTTCACTTTTTATATAATTCAATTCAAAAGTTTTTTTGACACTAATTTTAAAAAAGCTTAAATTTACTCAGCTTCAGGTTTGATTATGATTTTTTTTTTTACTTCAAAGCTAAACTTTCTTTGCATATAGTTAACAAAATATTAATTTTCTTTGCTTTTAATAAGAAAAATCTGTTTTATTAATTTTTTATAAATGATTTGTTAAAACAGATTTTTTACTTATATCACTTTAAACTTTTTAAATTTATGATGCTGGACTAACTATGGAAATTTTTTTTGAATTAATTTATAAATTCATTTTATTTATTTGGACTTTAAACCAATGGGTTACGTTATTTTAAAATTGTTGAATTAAATTACAAAAAATGCATAGCTAATCTTTCATCATAAAAATATAGAACTTATTTAGTTTTCGATGCTTATGAATAAACATTTAATAGTTCATGCTTAGGTTATTTTCAATTATGTTATATCTAATTTAACTCAAATAACAAATTTTTTTAGATTATATCATTTTTTATGGGAAATAGTTTTAGGTATAAGTACCATTAAATTAAAAGAAAAATTTACTGTAGCTATACAAGTAAGTTATGTAGCTATGACCTAAAGATTAAGAAAAATATGTTTCTAATTCAGAATCATAAACTAACTTAATTAGAATTTATATAAATGTAGTAATCTTTATTTTTGCTCTTATCGCTATAATAAAATTCAAAATAAGTACTGCTAATAGAGCTTAGTGATTGCATTAAGTAAATTTAGAAATTTTAAGGAATGTTTTTCTTTTATCAGGATTAGCTGTTTGTTTTAGTTTGATTAACCTAATTTGGTTATATCACTGTTCCGCAAATAAAAATAAACTGAAAATGCAAGTTCATCACTTTCCAGTTTTAATTGTTTCATTTTGCTAAAATTTTAAGACTAAGATTTTATAGTCCTTATTACTAATAGTGTTCTTTTTTATTTTTGTTATTTGAATTATTTTAGTTAAATTTTATTTATCATTAAAATTTACTTTTTATTTTAAAACCAAATACATAAATACTGTTATAGCTGTAGTTTTCACATTTCATCCAAATTTTACGTAGAGTATACATTTAGCATTTTTTTTGAATGTTAATAGAAAATTATTTCATAACTATGAACTCCAGAACATAGAATCCTTGTTGTTTAAATTTTTTATCTGTCTAATAGTTTTGGATATTGAAATTATAACTCTATTTCTCCTAATGAAAAGATAGAATAAAGATGCTCTTAGTCTAATAAGGATAAAATTAAAGTATGGATTTCTTTGAGTAGTTTATAAAAATAATTTTTTGGTATTGGAGATTCATAAATCAATATAGTAAATTAGCATCTCCATGATATCAGTTTTTTTCAATCCTTTGATGTTCGCATTCATTCTTTAACTATTCTAATTATTTTAACCATAGTCTTTAATTATCATCACTGATATAACCTTATTATGTAACTATTCTTTAAAAATGGGAATAGAACATCATCTACTGTGTTTTTTTCGCTTTTAGAGGTCTAAGCAATTCTTAAATCTTAGTTCTTTTCTTTTTAGTAATTTTAGTTAATACAATATTCTTATAACTTTGGGCAAAGTAAATATTACAAGCATAGAACAAGTAATAATATTCAAATCTCATTATAATAATAATAATAGTAAACTAAAAGTAATTAAAGTTTAGCATTCCCTGGATTTTCAACCAGGTTTTTGCTACCATTTTTTTAGCGTGGATGGATACCACGCCATTTTTTTATGTGGATGGAACCACAGAGGATCTTCTGTCTTTTATGTGAATAGTTTTCTCTTGTAAATCCCTGTTTAGGTTATTCAGAGTCTGCTGAGTATGCTTAACGTTCTTTATTGTTCTTTTATCTAAATTTATCTTCACTAATCGCAATTTTGTAATAAGTGTCACTTTGATTTGCAATAATAGCATTGTTTGCCTTGTTTTTTCTTGAATCTCTTCAGAAATACTTTTTTTTCAAGTTAATCGATTCTTTTGATTAAATCTATATTAATCTTTTAGTCATTCTATTTTTCTTAAACGTTTGCTTATGTAGAAACATTTTCGATAATCATATTTTGTTCTTGCTTAAAATTCGATTGAGATTATTCATATAGTTACTATTCCGTGACTAGATTATTCTAAATCAATTATCGTCTAATTATTAGAAGCTCGTTATTTTAATCTTCGATAGTATTCATTAGTTCTCTTATTTTTTCCCCTTGGTTGTAAATTGTTTCCTAATAATTTTGTATTATTGTTTTCATTTGGTCAAGCTATATTTATATTTCGGATTATTTTTATACCTTTACTGGATTCGATTCTATTGTTCCGATTATGATTTTTCCTTCAGAGGAGGAACTTGATTTATCTTCTTCTTGTTGTTGTCTCTGCATTTGTTTCGCAGCTTTCCTTTTTGCGTTCTTAATTTGGTTTTTGGAAATGCGAATAGATTATTCCATTTTTATTCAAATCTCATTATTTGCTTAAACATTTGTGCTCATACTTCTAAATATCCACTATCAGACTTCAAGATATTACATGAGAAATTGATTTAAAAAGCCAAGCAGCGGAAAGATACTTTCGAAGATTCATAAGTAATAATTTAGCTTCTCATAAGTACCTAGATAAGCTACTCAGCTATCTAATGTAAGTCAAGCTTTAGCTAAATTTGAACATTATAGACATTAAAAGGATTGGTATATTAATCTATTTAGACATAGAAAAAAAGAAATGTAAGCTTAATTAATTAAACTAAAATGTTTGATTGTCAGAGGAAATCTTCAATTAATTTTAGAAGCTTATAGGTATTAGAAGTAAAGCTTGCTAAAGTCTAAAGAATGTTTAGGATTTAAAAGAGTTTAATCGTTCATTTAGAAGAAATGAGCTTGAGATGAAGTTGATAATAAAGGTAGGAGTAACAACTAATTTAATGCTTTGCAGATCAAAAGTTAACTCTTAAAAGCTCCTAAGTCACTAAGTTCATAATCGAAGATTATTAAAGATACCTTTTGTGAAAAGCAAAATCAGGGGCATAAAGTAAAATTTGGGAATAATAAGAATTTCTTTAAAGCGAATAAAACTCTTAAGAAGAAAGAAAGAGCTAATTGTGAATTAGGGTGAAGAAAATTAATATCAGATATATGAAGATTAAAGTGAATATTAAAGTATTAAACAAAAATTGACTTAAGCAAAAGAAAATAGCATCTTTTAATGGAAAGATAAGGAATATTAACTCACTTTAAAGTTAACTCGAACAATAAAGAGATTCAAATATGTAATCATTAATATGGATAGTTTAAGGTAAGCAAAGATTAGAAAATATAGCAGGAAGAAATGCAGGAAATTTTCTAATATAGAAGAACATTCAGAAGAGATAAGAAAAATAGAAAAATCCTTAAAAAAGGAAGCTTTCTCATCTTTTATTAAGCTCCTTTAGTCCTGAAGATTTCCAATCAATTTATAAAAAGTTAAGATGATAATAAATTTAAAAAGAAGAGAGATTTGATTTGAGCTTTAAAAATTTAAAAGTACTTTGAGAAAGTAAGTGGAGATTAAGATTGAGATTAGATACGAAACCATAAAAAACTAATCAAGAAGAACAACAAAACAAAGCAAATTAGAATAAACTCATCTTTATCCAGATTAAAATTCTTTTGTAGCAGATGTTTAAGGACATGAAAAAAGAATCCTAAAAATAGCTCTGGAGTGAGAACAATATTTGAATCCTTGTTATTTTTCTAAATTTTCTCTTAAAAAGCATTAATAAAATAGCTTATAAAGACTTTTCGAAATTAATTTAAAAAAGGAGTTGAAGCTAAATAAAAAGTAATAATTAAATAAATAAATATTCATATAAATTAAGCAAGTTAAATTATCTTTAAACTAAGCCTTCTCATTTAATTATAATAGAGAACTTCGTTCATAAAGGTCTTTATAAAATTAAATTAATATTTTTCATAAACAAATTCTATCTGAAGAGATAGTTGATTTGCTATTTTCTTATTATATCTATATCGTTATGTAATAAAAGCAAGAAGATCTTTACATTAACTTCATGAAAGAGGTCTAAAATTTTATCTAAATTTTAAAGTCCTTTTATTGGAAATATTTCAGCAAATTTAAGCTATTAATTACTAAAATCTCTCCTATACCCATATAATATCAAGAAAGGTATACAAATTCATATACAGATGTTTACATTATAAGTAGTTAGGTTTTTTATTTTATCCACTTTCATCCTTTTCATCAAGATAGTTCATCAGCAATGCAAAAATATTTGTTAGTCTATTTTTTTGATTAATAGCTTAACATCATAACTAAATCCTAACTTAGAATACCATTATCTTAAAAGAACAAAAGGGCTAATAAATAATTACAGAATTATAAAATAAAGTTATTTTCCCTTCTGGTTGTTTATTTGTTTCCTTTATATTAGTGAACAATCATAAGTTGTATAATGACTATAGCTCTAATAAAAATTAATAGTAGCATCTCTATTTTCTAATTGTATCTAATAACTAAAAGCAATTTTTAGCTTTTTATTTTATACTCCTTTGTATAATTTCTAGTCATCTTAGCATTTTTATTCTTTTTATAGGTTACTAATTTGGTATATCATATGTGGTTATTATGATTCATCTCTATCTTTTTTAAATTAGATGAAAGCATTCCTAAATATTCTTTTTAGAATGTTTGCTTGGATTGCTAAGAAATAGAATTAAAGCTATGATACAAAAATATAACTACGGTATATTTCTAAATTGGCTTGATATAAAAAGTGGCAGGACATAAGGTAACAAACTACTTTTATTCCATAAATCTGGCAGTTCATTCTTAAATAACCTTGTTCAGTTTATCGATTAAAGAGCTTTAAAATAAAATTGGCACATTAAAAACTTCAAATGGGTCTGTTTATAATAGCCTAGCTATACTCAGAAAACTTTAATAATACTCAAAGATAAAAGAAAGAATAATTACTTTCGATATAAGTGGTAATGAATAATTCAAGCAGAGATATTAAATATAATCTCTTTTTCTAAACCTTTTACACTATATATAAGGTATTGTAAAATGAAAGAACCATATAATTGAAAATAAGAGAACATAAAAGGAATATAAATAGATAAAATAAGTATAGAACCATACAATATAAGAATACTAGACTTGCTTTAGTTCTCTATATCTAGCAAGTATTAAAATCATTATATTAGCAAGAAAGAAATTTTATAGATTCAAGTTAATTAAGAGAAAAATTTGATTTATTTTAAACATATCTAAGGCAATGTATACAAATATTTAAATCTTTGATAAATTTAATGAAAATAAGTAACTAAGAAATCCAAAAACTTATTAAGTTGATAAACTTAAGTAATGGCTTAGTGAAAAATAAATAAGAAGAAAATTGACAATAAGTAGAGAGAGGAAAATGTGAGAATGCAACTTAGAACTAACTTAGTAAAAACAAAAAAACAGAAGCAGGAAGAATTAAATAGAGGTTGGCTATAAACTTACATAAACTCTTATAGTTTAAAGTTCTCATAAAGCAAATGCGCTTCAACTGTCCTATTACAGAATAAGACAAAGATGGAGATAGAAAATGCTAGTTTTGTAGTGTAGTCTTGACTAGTTGTTTAGAATGCACTGAAGACGGAAGCTAATGTTCAAAATGCCCTACAGCAAGTGTACTTGAAGCTGATAAATTGTGATACTCTTGCAATGCAATTGATGCAAACTGTATAAAATGCTCAGACAAGTCTACGTGTACAGAATGTAACAGTCTTTTAAAATTCTCACAAAATAAATGTGTTTCAAACTGTCCTATTACAGAATAAGATAAATATGGGGACAATATATGCTAACTATGTAGAGTAGTTCTAAATTACTGTATTAAATATACTGAGGATGAAAGTAGATGTACTAAATGTAGTGTAAACAGTATTCTTGAAGTAGATGGTATTTGCTACCATTGTAGCGATATTGATTCAAATTGTATACGATGCTCAGATTAATGAACATACCCTTAATGCAACTATCCTTTAAAGCTTTCTAAAAGCAAATGGTTAGCACTCTGTGCAAATGATGAATAAGATAGTAATTCTGATGGAGTTTGCAATAGTTACAATGAAAAAAGATTGATCATTGCAAAAAGTGTAATAAAGATGGGATTTCTTGTTTACAGTGTTAAAAAGGATTTTGAATAAATGGTCAACATTAATGTGATCTATGCTCTAAGAAAATTTAGAATTGCTCTACATCTCTAAAAGTGGATTAGAATGCTTCAGTTGCTTTTCGCCTTTAAAGCTTTAGTTTAATAAATGCATTGAGAAATGCTTTTAGAACACTATTATAATGATAAGAATATTTGTTTGTATTGTGATAAGAAGTTATCTTAAAATGAGTTTATAGATTAGTGCCCCTAATTTGAAAAGGACTTAAATAAAGATAATATTTGCTAGCCTTGCAGATAAGAAATAAGCCATTGCAAAGAATGTCATGAGAAGCATAAAAAGCTGATATGTAATGTTTGTGATACTAACTTTGTTATCTAAGACAACAAATGTCTTAAGTGTGATTCTAACTTTCAAGATTGTGATAGCTGTTTAAATCCAAAAGTTTATCTGAACTGTAGAACTAAATATCTTTCCTAAAACTAGTGTAAGGAATGGTGCATGGAAACTGAACAAGACTATGATAATGATAAAATTTACTAGCCTTTCAGTTAAAAGATAAAAATTGTAATAAATGCGATAAGAATTAAAGAGAATGCTAAGAACGTTTAGATGGTTTCTTTTTGAACGCTAACAACGTTTGCAAATCATGTAAGCTAATACATCAAAACTGTATTTCCTGCTAAGATAAAGATAAATGGTTAAAATGTGAAAATAAAAAATTATCTAAGAATACATGTGTAGATGACTGTCCTAATACAGAATAAGATTATTAAAACACAGGAATTTGTGACTCTTTCAATAAAGTTATATAAAAATGTAAAGAATTAACTGAAAATGGACAGATTTGCTAAAATGCTTTTAACCTTATGCTGCTTCAGAAAACTATACTTGTGTGCAAGCAAATACAGAGAAAGATACATAAAAAAGGACAGTGTTAGAGACATTAAAATAGACCATTGAGGAGACTATAGAATAGGTGAAAGCAGAAACTTAAGAAGAGGCAAAAGAAGAGAGATAGGAAGTGTATAGTATTTAAAATGAAGACTAAAATGCATAAAAAATACACTAGATAGTTTTAATATAACAGAAAATTAAAGAGAACTAATCAATTAAGTCTCATAAATCTAAAATTATGATACAATTGGAAGTGGAACTATTTCTATAGTCAGCCTATTTATACCAGAAAGCATTTCTCTAGGATTCTGGTTTTAGTTCATGGTGATGACAGAATTTTTTAAACAAATACCTATGTTCAGTCTAATAAGCCAGAGATTTTGTCAGCTTATTATTTGGAATCAAGCTAAAACCCCTTAAAAAATATAAAAAAGCTTTCAATTTGACCACAATAAGCAAAAGTTTCAAGATAGAAAAAGAGAAAAACTAGGTTATAATAGTTACGCCCTTTTAGAGAATACAATAGTATATTTAACGCTTATTCTTTTGATTTTTCTTCTAGATATGTCACTAAATCTGATATAAAGAGTAGCTTTCATAAAAAATCTTTCTAATTTCAGATTTTTGTATTTACTCTACCGATTCCCACAACACTATATTTGTTATTTAGTCTTCAGTTATCTCTTTCTTCCTCCAAATTAAGTATTCAAGTTTCGAAGATGAGCTTTGCACGCTGAACACGCTTGTTGGTATCTTTTGCTTGGTAATTTTATTTTATTTTTTTAGGTTTCACAAATTGCCTTGATACCCGGATTTCTCTTTATCTTAAAGAATTATTTTACTTAAAAAAGTAAAGCGAATCTTGAAATTTAGGATAAAGACGAACAACTAAAAAGATACACTTAGATATATTTTTCACTGTTTGATGGGTTAAAGCAAGAGAAGAAAGCATTGGCTTTCTATCCCTTATTTTTAGTTTGAAGACTGCTAATTTCTGTTATCTTAATAACCCTAAAAGACCTAGCTCTAGCTCAAATAATTTTATGCTAAGCCTTAAGTTTTTCAATGCTAATCTATATCCTTAAAATAAGGCCTTTTTAGTCAATGTTGACTAATGGATTTCAAGTGTTGCTAGAGTTATGATCAATCGCATTATACTCTCTTAATTTCTAATTCGATTCACTTAATAAAGACGAAACATAAAGAATCTAAATTTCATTGGATTCTTAAACATCACAATATAGGTGAAAGTATAATAGCCATATAAAGTATAATCATACTCGCTAGCATACTGCTTGGTGCTATAGTTCTGATTTAAGATTTAGTGAAGCAAATAAAAATAAAAAAGATAGAAAAGCTTAAGGAAAATAAAGACCTAACACAAAGCGAAATTCTAAAGAAAAGTACTAGAGTTTTAGAATCAAAGGAATGAAAGATGCAAGACTTAGAGATAAGCTCGAATTTAAATTATGCAGGAGCTAAAGATTTAGATCGTACTGATCGTATTCTCGAATCTGAAAAATAAAATTCTATCAGAGGATCTAGTTCTAGTGACTTATTAATCGAGAGTAAGAAGGAATAACTACTTCAAATTAACTTTGCTAAAATAATGGAATTTCCTTTATTTATTCAGGAGCTATCTAATAAATAAGATAATCGAGTAAATCCAGAAGGCAACTATAGGAGATAAGGAGATGAAGCCTAGATTCCTAAAAAAGCCAAATAAGAGAAGTAAGCACTTGAACAATAGAAATTAATATTAGAGAAGTTAGAATGAGCAGCATGAGCAATAATAACTTTATTACCTTTAAATGATTTTAAAAACTAAAGTAAATATTTACTAATAAAATCCCTATTTTCTCTATTCTCTAAATAGTTCTATTTAACAATTCATACAACATTATATTTCTAAGGAATAATAGCATAGAATGTACTAATAGAAATGATAATTAGAAGAAAGTGAAATTAATTTAGCTTAATAGATACAACTAGCAATATATTGGGTTATAGATACTTATATGGTAAGTATTAAGTTAAAAGCTAAAGTTTATATTAATCAAAGCAAATATACTTAAAACTAAAGAAGCAACTTTGTTAGGCTTCCTTTATTCAATTTAAAATCCTTAGAATAATACTTTTAAAAAAATTTAGACAGGGCTAATTTCTCGTAGTCGTGTGAGTAGAATATAGAAAGATGGTTTGAACATGCTAGCTGTTTTTTAAGGTAAAGGAGACTTTTGGTTGTTAAAGAAATAACTTCCTTTTATTTTATTTCCTTTTAAGCTTAAGGTTAACTTTTCTAAGATAAACGTACTTCTAATTTTATGGGCATTAAGTAGGACTGAGATAGGGATAAAAAATGTTAACTATGAGAGCTGCACTAAGAAATTGTATTGAATGCTCTGAAAAAGCATCAAAGCAAACTTTTGGTGATAAAGGTTAGTTGATAATAGCACTTTCAATGTGGTCCTTACTTTAAAAAGCATTAAATAATTGATTTTTTTAATTAAAAAGGCAAAACAAGTGAGAGTTATCTAAATTAATTAAAGCTTTAAGAGAATTAGAGCCTAGATAGTTGCTGGGATAATTACTGCTAGATTCATGAAATATGTACTTATTGTAGTAAAAAAGATACCAGAGTCTTATGTACTGATAACTGTTTAGAAATAAGCAAAATATATATAAAGATAATATCTAAAAACCTCGTAGATTACCTAACGACAATTTATAGAAATATCATGTGACAAATGAAACGAAAATATGTGAGGCTTACTTTATTAACTATGAATTAGAAGAAAATACTTGCTTTTTAAGCAGGGAAATCCACTAAACTGCGTCAAATGTAAACAGAAAGACATTAGTCTGCAATTTAGAATTTTTATGCCTTTTAATAGTATAAGGTAAGCTTAACATGAGGCTATAGAACAAAATTTTTATTATAGCTAAGCTCAAGTATCTAGTAATTAGTAACTGCAAAAATGTAATAAAAGTAAATAGCAAACTAGGTAAGATTAGGAATGATAATATGGTTTTTTCTAGATAGCAGCAATTGATATAAGCTAAGTTCAGTAATTAATCCTAATTATATTTAATCCTCAAATCCAACTGAATGTAATTACTTTAAGGCTAAAATATTTAAAGAATATTGTGCCAATTTTTGTTCCACTACTGGGTCAGATTAATTATAATAGGAGTTTGCTGACTCTTGTAGCTAAGCGATAGATAATTGCGAAAATGTTCTTAAGATAAGAGGATATTTTTCTCCTTTTTTAGGGATATATTTAAAAATAGCAAATAGCATTAATTATGCTTAAGAAAATAAATAAAATGAAGAAAAAGAAAAATCAACTTAAGAAGAGGAATAATCTAATCACTAAAAGGCTAAAAATACGTTTAGAAGTATTTATTTATCCAGCATAATAAAATTAGAAAAATATGCTAATGTAAAACTACACAGATATAGGATATTGGAATGAGAATGAAAGTGAGTTTAGTCACAATGATTACTCTTGTTCAACCTTCAAACTTTTCTACAGGAGATAGTTCTTAGTCATGCTAGCAAATTTTTTTGCTTTAAAATGCTTAATAAATGTCGAAAATCCTGAATTTTTAGGCATATTAATACCAGTAATATCAGAGTTTGTTAAATAACTTATCAAAGCATATCAAGGCAAACATAGGTTTAAATCAAACCTAAAAAGATTTATTTGAAATGAGGAAAATGGGAGTGATCGCTCATTTTTGCCAGACACCTCAGTAAATTTTAAAGTATTCTAGCAATTATTGAAATTAACTTATTATTTCAACTCATTTAAATATATTTAAAGAAATAAACTCACTAATTTAGACTCAGCTCTTGCATTATAGTTTGGTTCAGGCTATTTATTTCATTTTAGTTTTAATATAGTTAAAGCCTCTAATTTTAAACTTATGAAGCTCATATGCTACAGAAATACATTAGCTGGAGTTTAATTCTGGTGATTCTTTATTTTAGCTTTTATTGCTTCAGCCAACTTATACTTGTTTCGTCTAGTAATTAAATTTTTAAAGTCAAAACATAAAAAAAATCCTGAGAATTAGGACCAGTAAGGAATACTTTTTCAATATCAGATTAAATATTTTACAATATTTGTAGAACTTATAACTAAAAAATTGGCTTTGCTATTCAACTCTCTATTTTTGGTTCGAAGACTCTTGCTAGTTTACTTTCTGATAGGGCTTAGAGAAGTTCATTCACTCTAAATGACTCATGCTTAGTTTTGAATTAATTTAAGCTTATAATTACATGTGGGTCTTTCGAGTCACTTTGGTCGACAAAGCTCATATATACGCTGAAAGATATGAATGTACATTTTCTGCTAGTTTGACTTCTATTCATGTACCTTAATCGATAACACAAAAGTAAGTAGTTTAGAATTCTGATAGAGCCAAGATAATAAAGGAAGTTGTAGTGCTAGAGTTAGATGATATCTCATATACTGCTTTCGATTTTTTCATTTCTAAGATAAAAGATTTTACAAGTACCTTAGACAAAGAAGAAGTAAGAATCTAGAGAATCTAGAGGTATAAGAAAATAGTGTAATAAACGTCAAATAAAACAAGCTCAATGGATTCTAAAAATAGAAGAATGCTAAATCTAAATTGCTAGAAGCTTAAGCACTTACAATCATAAGAAAGATTTGAATTACAAAGAATAGTTTATAACTATAATGAATAGTTCTTGTCTATTATAATAAAAAGGATATTAGAGAAAACAAACAGCGAAATGAATTTCGAACACTAAGCTGTGTGAGTTTTTATAA
This sequence comes from Loxodes magnus, assembly GCA_946699065.1. NCBI lineage: Eukaryota > Ciliophora > Karyorelictea > Loxodida > Loxodidae > Loxodes > Loxodes magnus. The sequence goes on from CAMPDV010000278.1 coordinate 173,165, forward strand.
TGCAAACAGATAGAAAAAGCGTGTGATGAAAATTAAAATGGAGAATGCTATTTATAGTTCTAGAGTCAGTTGATAAATCAGGAGAAATATCTGAGGTATAGCAAAAAATAATTTAGATCTTTATATGACTGGTAAAAATTATATAATCAAGCTGATTATAAAAGAAGTATAATTTAGAGTTCCAAAAGTAAATAGCCCAGCATATAGTAAAGAGTTATGAATAAACTAATAATCCAAATTTAAGCTACCTGGTAAAACACTTAAGGAAGAAGGAAATTCTTAACAAATAAAAGGAATAAGACATAGAAGGTAGGAAGATGGCAACTACTTTTATTTATTCTTTATCAACCAAATTTATAATTAAACTCTCTAAAAATTCCTTTATTTGCAATTATTTTAGCAATAGAATCTTATAGTTAAAAATAGAGAAATTAGGAAATAGAGAAGAATATAAACTTTTTAACTATTCCTCTTTGATCTTATTTGCATGTTCTATCGTTTTAAAATTAGTTAGAACAATTGAGAGAGTATAAATAACGAGATTTATCGATCAAGTGATCATATAAAATAAAAGAAGAAAAGAGGGTAATTTATATGAAATTAGCTTTATTATGAGTACCAATACCAGCTAGGCTAATATAAAAACGATATACTGAAGATAAACAATTAGATTCAAAATTAAGTTAAGATCTTATAAGATAAAAAGCTTGTAAATATTGCAAGTTATTATATAAAAATTAAATAACGAGAACTAAAACTTTAATAATGATATAGCACTGAAGCTTAAAAGATTAGCTAACTCTAATTGTAACTTCTTTATTTTAATTAGTATTAAACTTATTACTTATACAGGCATTTAGTCACTTGCTTAAATTTAGTATAAGTCTAATTTTAGTAAAGATGAAAAACTATTGGCTGAATGTTGAATAAATTAGAGAAAGATCATAATGAGATCTTTCTCTATAATATCAAATTTTAACTCCCGTTTGCTTATAAAGAAAGTAGAAAGAAAAGTGTCATTAAATTAGTTTGATAAAAAGGAAGAATCCTAATTTGTCCATTTTAGGATAAATTTCTCTTGGAATTCTTAAAAGCATTTGATCAATATAGAGCTTTAGATAATTAAAATAGCTATAATGACATAGAAGAGCTCTCAAAATAAATATCTAGTTTTAGCAAGTGAAAAATAAGTTATAGATATTCTGCTTCTTCTACTTATAAAGCAAGAAAATAAATGATTTAAGAATAAATAGTTTAGAGACAACTCCTTATATAGTACATAAAAAATTATAGCTACTCTAAATCTTTCAAAAACCAATTTTGATTTAAAAAAGATATATAAAAGATAAGAAAAACAAGGTAAAAAGAAAAAATTAAAAAAAGTGTAGAAAAGAATAATTAAAAGGAAAAAGTAAGAATAAAGACAATAAAGCTTAATCCTTAAATTAATTCATATAAAATATTAGACTCAGATAGAATATAAAAACTCTCCTTCAAATTAACTTTAAAGCTAAATTGAAAATTATTTATAATAAAGATTAAAAAATTATTAATTCTGTGTAAATCAAAGTCTAATATTATTAAATTTAATCAAATGGATAGAAATTCTTTAAATTATAAGTATATTTATTATTTGAAAATTAAAGTGCAAATAAAGTAAAAAGTTCTAGCTTTTGAGTATGGAGTCGAAGAATATCAAATAAGTAAATATTCATAATAAAAAAGATAAGTTATTTACTTTAGGCTAAGCTTACTTAATTTATTGTTCTCTATAAAATAAATTAAGTTCCTAGGCTTTATCCTAGCAGCATAGTTTATTCATTAACTTATTTTGAGTTCAAATTGAAATTTCCTTTATTTCTAGATCAGTCTCTTACAGCTCTTCCTTTCTTTCTAATTTGATAAGCTTTGGAAAATTGTTCTTCTCCTTGCTGAGAAAGACTCGATATTTAGCTTATTGAAAGAGATTTAGAATAAGACTTATTTATTTCCATATAGATAGGCAATTTATCTATCTTCTCTCCTTGATAATAAACTAACCAACTAACTCTAGATTTAGTCCAGCTACTCTTAATCCTTTTACTATAGCATCTATTTAACCTACCTATAGTCAAAACTATCCTTCTAGTGATTCTATCCTCACTAATCTAAAACTTACTCCCACTCCATACCAACTTATTCCTGAAGCACCAGCGAATACAAGATTTGAGCAAACCCAAATTTCTACTTAAGCATAAAAACTAATTATTTTTAAAGCTCTTAAAAAGTCTTCACTTGCTATCATTTCTATGTTACTAGTTCTCAGTTTAATTAAGCAAAGTTCAATTTATTATTTGACTGAATTTAATTTTAAGTTTATAAAATTAAAACCTTGAGTCTAATATTATTTATCAGAATTCTATTTTCTACTCTTTAGCTTTCTAATAAATCCTTATGCATATTCAACTGCCTTTCTCTTTTACTTTCTTCATTTTTATCTTCAGTGCTTTGAGAGTTGAGGGCTTAAGTGTATTCTATTTGGGTGCTTTTTTTAATTAATTTTCGTTTTTTTCTAGGTTTGTAGTAGTGAACGTTTAGTCTTCAAAGGACTAGATTGGAGAGTTTTAGGTTTATTGCTAGAAAGATTATTGATCTACTTCTAATCCTTTATCGATAGATTAATTGCCAGAATTTTATTCTTCTAGTTCCCTAATACCGTTTGAATTTCTCATCTAGCTGATTTCCTAGGACAGTATTAATTTTGAGTACTAAAGCTATTTACTCTCTAAATAGCTAACTACTATCCTTTCATCAACTAGCTTATCAGTCATATACCTTTCTCCTATCAGAAGATCTAGCACCTAATATTCCTTTTTCTTTTGACTGCCTTCATTTACTTCCAGTCTTAAAGTCTAAGATTCTTATTACTTAGTTATTTAAACTAGCCTTTTTACGAAGCTATTACTTTGTTCCATTTTATACTAATAAAAATTACCAAAAAGACTATAAATAAAAAACCTAGAGAGTGTGAATTAGCATATCTAGTAACATCCACATAGTACTAAAACCAAATGTATGCATGTCTCTATAACTGCTAGTTTTAGGACGAATTAGACTACTTAATATAGATAGATAGCAGTAATAACAGATAAGAATAACGCTAATAAAGCTAAATTTACTAACTAGCAAGTTAGAGTCTTTTAATAAAGCTTAAGCATCTTACAATCAGTATCTGATATTTAAATATTAAAGCTTATTAAATATTATAGCTTTGCTTCTAATATAGGCTTGTATAATCATATAGTTATTATATGGTTTAAATAAATTACCTCTAACTAAAATATTTCTAACTGGATTAGAAAGTAATAGGAGTATAAATACATAGACAGTTAGGTAAAATAAGAATAAATGTAAAGGAGACACTTATACTCCAAATTACTTAGATACAAGGGACGAAAAATATATAATTACCTTTAGTTAATATCGTGGAATGAAACTAGAGATGTTTAGTCTATCTAAATCATTTAATGTATTAAGTAAGGATCATTTTCTAAAATTATCATACTAAGCAGATGTTTTATTTATAGAATATTACTAGAGTAAAAATAACTAAGTATCTTTAATTAGGTTCAATTAAGAATCCTATCACAATAAAGTCTCTATATGAGTAGATATATCAAAGCACTCCTAAATTTGATAGGCAATCACTATAAGGATACTACTAAATGTACTAGCAACTTTATTTCTAGGATACTAGAAAAGATGAATAAATTTAGAGATTCGAATCTTAAATCAATTAGATATACAAAGGCAAGAGCAATGCTAGATAGCTATTTTTTTATTTTACTTAGAACTGTGAAATATATCACTAAGCTTAAGCTCGATTCTTTTATGAACTTCTCCCTTATTCATAGGAAAAGTTTATAGGTTTAAGAAGAGATGAAAACCAATTTAAAAGTAGATAGGATAATTCAGCCATTTAACTTAATGATATCTACCTACTTAGTTTATAACTTGAACCTGAAATATTTTCCATTTTTCAGTTATTTTTATTATATAAGACATTTTATAATTCGTTTGCTTATCTTTCTGAAGGTGAATGAAATGAGGAGATGAAACATAAAATGTAGTACCAAACGTAGAAGTCTACACCTTATATTGCTAGCTGCGTAATATATCCATGATTTGTGGAGTATAACGAAAGAAAAGCTCTTGAGCTTTAATTTCAGATTTAAGAATAGAGCTAAAAGACTCCAATATCAAAATGCTATTTAGATTTTCTCACAAAGCGCTATAGAGTATATTTCACAATAAATTCACTAGCTAGACTAGCAAACAATCATCATTATTATAGTGCTTATTATACAAAACAGAAAGGTAAAAAAATAACGAAAAGCATCTTACCAAATAAAACTAATGATGTACTAGTTCCAAGATAAACTTAACATAAAGTGAGCTTTACCTGAAAGAAGCAAAATTCTATCTTTTAATTAAACTTAGTGTTTCATACTTATCTCTAGCCTCCTCTAAAAGTAGAGGATAATTAAATAGTAGATAGAAGATAATGATATAATTAGCTTTCTTTAATTAATTAAATATAAGCCATTAGCTTTTAATCTTAACTAATATTTACATGAAGTACATAACTAAATACCTGTATGAGTAAAAAACTTAAATCAAAAAAAGAAAAAAACAGTCTAAAATATAGTTACTTCTATCTTTGATGATTAAGTGTTTTATTATATAGTTAAAGTTTAGAGTCTCATTATGTATTTGCTTTATTTAATTACTTAAGTTATTTTATAAGCTTGTATTGATAAAAAAGAATGATTTGTTCTTTTCATTCTATATTATCACTTTATAGATAAATTGGCTATTCATTCTCTCTCACTTACTCTGACTATTTTTCAATTGATAGAATACTTAACTATGCTTAAAGATAAATATAGCAAGAGTAATTACATCTCTCTCTTCTACTTTATTATCTTGCATGGTGATTCTTTAGTTATAAGATTATATAACAAAAAATAGCTATAAAGCAGCTTTTAGAAAGTATAGATACAAATTTAATTATTAATCGTAAAGCTAAAAGTAGTTTTCATCTATCTACTCTTCTTTTTTCCCTTCTTTTAATCTCTTTCTATCTGGTGGATTTAACTTTGCAGTATTTCCCTTCTTCATATACATTTAATACTTGTGGGATAATCCCTTTATTAAGCCTTTATCTATAACTATTTTATACAGTTGCTTTGCTTTATAACTTCTAGCCAGTTATGTGATTTTTTAAATTTAGATAAATATCAATTTTTATTCCTGATCTTTTAGCTGAGACTTGAGTTATATTTTATTACTTAATCTTGCCTAGTTCTAGTTTTCATTATACACAATATCTACCTTTTAAATCATAGAAACTTGCCTGTGAAGTGTTCCGATCTTCAGATGGTTAAAATTTATAATTAATATCCTTCTTTAGTAATGAGCAAAAAATTTTGTCTTAGACTTGAAACGGCTCATCGCTACTAAAATCTTTCAGATGCTTGTAAATATTTGGATTTTAGGAAAATTCATTTTTATACTCTTCAATCCCTGAGCCTTAGTTACGCTTTGTTTCTGATACGTTTATGACCAGTGATTTTAAACATCTTACTTCTTTTTCCCTATTTTCCTTATATACCCTATCAGATCTTTTATCATTGAAAAGAAAAAGTAAACTAAGCAAATAAATGAGATGCTATCTTACACTAGCACTAGCACTATCACTTTCCCAATTGTCTTAGCTCTATCAGAATTTATTGGCTCTAGATTTCTTGTTTTTTTGCTACTGTCTAGGGCTAAGAAATAGAAATTAAAAAAGTATAGAAAGGACATTCATATCTCTTAGAATATGTAAGCTTTGTTAACCGTGTGTGACTCTAAAGGCTAACATGCAAGTAAAAAATAAGCTTAAATTGAGTCTAAACTAAACATAGAGTCGTTTAGAGTGAGGAATTATATCTAAGCCCTTTCAAAAAGTAAGCTAACAAGAGCCTTCGAATCAAAAATAAAGGGTAAAGCAGCAAAGTCAATTTTTCAGTTTTAAGCTCATCAAATACTTCATCTGATATCGCAAAAGTAGTATTTTCTGGTTCTAATTCTCAGGGTTTGTTTATTCTTAATCTTCAAGAACTTAATTATTGCCCAAAGCAAGTAAAAGATGACTGATATTTGCAAAACCTAAAATAAAGCTTACTAAGCTTAAGCAGGCTGATATTAAATTTACAGCAGTTCATGATTTTTCTAGGCTATAATATTTAGCTTATAAACCGAGGAGTAACCTATCTTTAAGCTAAATACGAAATAAAGAGTCAAAACCAATCTGTAATGTAAGAACTTGAGTCTAAAATTACTTAATTTTTTGCTTTAAGTGTATTTAAAAACGAATTATAATAACAAGTCACATACAATAACTACAAGTGTTACTATAAAGTAAGCTGAGATGTTTGGTAAGAAAAAATTCTCCTCATTTACTTATTTCAAATAAGTCCTTTTAGAGTGAATTCAAATAAGCATCTTGATTTAGTTATTTTGATAGCTCTTTCAACAAACTCTGATTCACCTGCTAGTAGTAGGCTAACAATATTGCAGACTTTTCGACATTTATTAAACCATTTGAATAAAAAATCGTTTGCTAATATGAATGTAAAGATATTTCCGGTTGATCCACTCGAAGAAAGTAAAAGACTAATTGCTGTTGCTGAACCAACTCCCACATTATAGTAGTATCCTACACCTGTGAAATTTTCTTAATAGCTTGTTTTTCTGAAGTTGCTATATTAAATATGTTAATAATTCGTTACTTATCCTCAACCTTCTATTGATTAGATTATTCTTCTTATGTCATATTTGAATCGCAACTGATGCTTTAAGTTAAACTAAACAGAAAGAAGTAGGAGAAGCAAAAACTTTCATCTTCAGAACTCTCTGAACAGTTATCTATTGTTTAGCTGCAAGGACTACAAACGCCTTACATTGATTAATCCTTCCTGTCGAAACGCATTGTTCGACACAATTTCCATTAGATAACGTTTAGTCTAAGCATAATATATTTTCATTTGAATTTGAACTCTAAATTAAATTTGGATTAATTACTGAACAAAAATTACATTAATTGACGTTATCTAAGAAAATCCTCTTTAGCCCTCAAAGCATTATTTATTTTGTTATTTGCACTTATTACAGTTTTATAGCTACTAACTACAAGGTAAACAAATTCAGTCATAATCATAATCTTGCTCTGTATCACCACACTAAGTTTAGCATGTAATATTAGAAAGCATAATAGTATTACATTATAGACAAATGCCTTTCTATTTACATTTGATACAGTCTTAATGTATTTCACTGCATAAGAAGCACTTATTTTCTCCTAGTCCATAGTTAGTAAAGTAAGCATGAAATATCTGATTCAAATCAGAAAATTCATATAATAACATTTTTATTGAAGAGAGATATTACATTACTAGTGCAAAATAATCATTCTTGGATTTTATTCTCTTATTTGCTTAAATCAATCCAAACTCCATAGTTTTCTTTTGAATACTTCAATGAATTATTTACCTTCATATTTTACTTTAAAAAGTATTAAAGCTCCTTTATAGAAGTAGGAAGTACCAATAAGTTACAATTATATAACTCTGCAATAAAAAGCAACTTTTTCTCTGCAGCTATTTAATTGAATGTAACGTTTTAAAAAAGTAAAATTAATTGCATCTATTGATGCAGAAGTAGTTGCTAGCAGATCTTTAACATTATAAAGAGTTTAAAAAGTTTGAATAATGCCTAGAAAAAAGGCAGGAACTATATTTTATAAAAAGGGTTAATAAATTAAAAATAGCCAGAGATTTATCTAAAGTATAGATTATATGACAACAGTATTGAAAATACAACGTATAACATAATAAGGGAATAAATGTGATCATAGAAGTTTAAAAAAATGTTTTTAAATGTATAAGAACGAAGCTAAACTGAGTATGTGAATTAGCTATAAATGTAAGATATTAGAAATTTACTTTATAAATAAGTGACATTGATAGAAATGTATTAATCAATGTCGTATATAAAAATCTAAAGTTTTAACATACGACCAAATAAATTGCTCTCAAAAAATAAACCTCATATTTCAGAAAAGTACTTAAATAAAAAGGATTTTTAAACATCTAAGAAGAATGTCTATCTAATCAACTAGCTTGATATTTAAAAGGTGCCTGTTATAGCTTATGCTTATCTAGGAATTATTTTGCTATTAAAATTTTTTTCGAACTAAAACGATATACAGAAGATTACTAAAAATACAAGGATTAAAAATATGTTTATCACACTTCTAAAACATTATAAAGTAAACTATTAGTCACTGAGTGACTAAACAAATACTGATTTAAAATATTTTAAAGAATATAAAGTTTGAATGCGCTATCCAAAAGGTCTAGATTACTCAAAAATGTATAAAAAAGAGTTAAAAAATTTTATTTTGGCCATTATAATTTGATAATCACTTAACTTATAAAATTTAAATTTCTCAGCTTATATTTTTAAATAGAAGCAACTGTATTTAATATAAAATTTAACTATTTATTTGAGTAAAATTAATATGGATTTATTAAACGTATAATGTACTCAAAGAATAAATACATATCAACATAACTTTATTAGAAGCAAATAAGCTCTATGAAAAATAATTGGCTTAGAAAAAACTTTTAGTTATTCTTTACAAAACCAATAATTTAAATAATCAGAACTGTAGGATTAAAAACTTAGTTTAGATCTTCAGATATTTAAATCAAAAACAAGGTATAAATCAGAGAATATAAAATTATAGATATTATATGTGAAACAGAGGCATCAATAAGTGATTTTTGAAGCTTATATACGTTAACCTTACATTTAATAAAAAAAATAGAAATTTACTCTTTCAAATGAATCAGACGATAAAAGTTAATTTTCAAAGTTGGGGATTATAAGGGTTTGTAGTAGAAATAGTAATGAAAAATATATGAATATTCCAACCTTTAGAAATTTATATGTGAAGATATTTATTATGGACACAGAAAGGAGAAACAAAAAACATACATTTAAGAACTTTAAAAAAGAATTTTTATAAAGAATTCTCCATTCTAACAATAAATAGAGCAAATATTATATATTTAACATGGATTATAACTAAAATTATTTGTTAGAATAGTATTTAGAAAATGTTTATAAGAGGAAATACTATAAAATTATTCTGCATAATTTAGAATAAAACTATTCAAAATAAAAACTTAGCACTGGACTGCTATACAGAGAAATTTAAGAAATAAGAAAATTCTTAAAAAATTTGTTATAAACATAAATGCTCGAAAATATAGAAATCATACTCAAATGTTTGAAATACGTCTAAAATGTTTAAGCTTGCTAATAAAGAATATTCAGGTAAATATTTTTGCAATAAAACGTAGGTATAGACTAAATACAGATTTATAAATTTAGCACTCAAAGCTGCGCTTTTTAAAATTTATATAAGCTTATATGTTCTTTTTCTCTCTTTCCTCGATTTTTATGACTAGAGAGGGATAGCTCAATTTCAATTCATCTGTTTTAATAAATTTTTAAATTAGAAATTTGATGGGTATGTTACTAAAGCTTCGAATCTTCTATCTTGTTTCTCAGTTAAATCACTTTATATCTTAATTGGATAAGAATCTAATTTCATGAAGAACTTTAAAAATATAATAATTTAGTATTTTGTTTTCATTGAGATGATAGAGAACATTAAACATATGTTTTTTGCCTACATCATTTACAATTAAAAATGATTTAATTTTCTTGTTTGGAAAGAAAATAAATAAGTTTTACTATCTTTGCTTCTATTATTTGTTATTTTAATTAATATATCAATTCTAATGTTTATAAGCATTTCTTTATTCAAAGTAAAGGCACTTTTAATTTAAAAATTACATCTTAGTAAATCAATGGATCATTTACTTCTGGTATCTATTATAAATGTAAAAATAGCATCTAAATTTGATTTTATATAATAGCTACATTTTTTAAGTCAATATAGTCTCACAATTTATACTTAAATTTTAAGTTTTATAATTCTAGATAATATAGAAATACCTTAAAATCTTATAAATTAAAATAAAAACTACTAAAATTTTAGTTTCCTACCTAAATATAAAATACAAGAGTGATATAGATTTACTTAAAAACATATTGCTTTCTATATTTGTAGAGTTTTAAATTATTGTATTTAGTTTAGTTATATTAGTCCTTAGTGTGTTTTCATTCTGTTTACTAGGGAAACTAATTTATTTATGTCACTAATATTTTAACTAGCTTTATATTATTTAATTATATGAATCTAAATAGTTAAGCATCTTTTTAAAATAGTGTAAAAATTAGAAGTAGAAGCATGTGCATTTATGACTATTTATTTAATTTAAATTACCATTTAGTTAATTAATGATTACTGATACTATCAAAACAGTTAAGAAAATGTTTAAGGAGAAAGAAGCTACTCCTGTTGAATAACAAGTCTACGTTTATATATGAAAATAAATGAAAAATGATAAGACGCTTGAATCATATGGAAGAGCATTAGAAGCGCTATTAATATCGTTCAAAGATTTCCTAAAGGACTAGTATGAAATTAATTTTTAATTTAACTCCTACTTTGATTCTATCATTTTTTCCCTCTCATACTTTGACATTTTTTAATCAATTTTATTAGAGTCCGCAATTGAACTTATAAAATCAGTTTAGTAAACTTAAAGAATAATTTTTTAAGTAAAAACATAAATTTAACTCAAAACACTAAAAAAGAGAAGAAGAAAACTAAATTAAATAATGCAAATATTCAATTAAACGAATCTAAAAAGCCATCAAGTTACTATTTTTCCTTTTTTTAGCAACTTAATTTATATGAAATTATATTCATTTAAAAGATAAAATTCCTTAAGGATAAAATAAGACTTATAAAGCTACTTAGTTTAGAAGATTTACTAAATCTATTATAATACTTAAAATTAAAAGACTTTATAAAAGTATTATATTAGTGTAGATGATATCATTTACTAAATACATCAGCTATCATAACTTTTAACTATAAAAATATATATGATTATTTACCTAATCGAATGGAATATAAGGAAAATTTCGACCAAAGAATTAGTTAATTAGAGCAAATCATGCTTAACTAATTTTCTAATCCAGAATCAAGAAGAGTACAGAACCCGTCGCTTTTCTATCAAAAAATAGAAAAAAGATGCTGATATTGTAAAAAATATGGTCACAAGGTAAATCAATGCTACAGATTCAAGAGTAAATAATATCAAGAAACGAAGAGAGGAATTTAAAATTGATTTAAGATTTATTGCATACCAAACGGAATTTTATACTAGAAAAAAAGATTTTAACCTTTCTAAGAAACTCCAAAGATTACAGATTCACTAAGACGATATGAGAGATGACAAGTAGGATTTGATTTTCAAGTACTAACACGAGAGGATAAAATAAACAATTTATAAGAATTTATGATTCGGAAAAACCAGATGAATATGATGTTGAAGGCTTTTGATTTGGATAAACTTTTACAAACTCTAATTTCGTGAATAGCCAAATAAAGGTGAATTCACTTTAATAAATTATGTTATGTTATTATTATTTTTAGTAAATGATTATTAAGTTCTAACAAATATATTATACTTCATCTATCATTATAATAATCTATTTAATATTTGGAATCTTAATTTTAGAAATACTTTATGAAACTGCATTCTTAAAATTAGGTTTGGAAATATTTATTTTAAGATTCAAATTTTTTAATTTATTCTTTAGTATTAATGAAATAGCATTTGGAATATTATAATGCTATTTAAAAATTTATTTTAAATAATTTTGGATTATAAATAAAATAAAAAAGCTAGAAGCCCATTTTAATAAATAAAATAGCTTAATATTATAAATTTATTTCAGTTAATTTTTTTTATTTATACACTTACTTTAATTTAGTTAATTTATTTTAAATAACTATTTAGTAAAAATTGTTTTTTCATCAAATGAATAAAAATGCTAAAAATAGTGTGAATCTATATTTTTAGAAGTATTAAATAAAATTTAGTTTATTCTTTATCTAAAAACTGAAATAATTCAACTTTTAAAATATTATAAATTAAATAAGATAAAATTGTGAAATTAGTGAGCTTTACTGTGGATATGTTATTATATTTAATAGTTGTTCGAAGGTGAACAGCAAGGAACATCTTCATCAGAGGTTGGGGAAGCTAAGTACTCATAAACGACTTTATGTCTTCCTCTGTTTTGGCTTGGCCTCGAGACATCTGCTAATTCAACCTTCGACACTGGCTTATTTTAGTTTTTAATTCTGGAAATAAATGGAAATTATTTTTGCGAGCTTCATCGGAGATGGGGAATTTAAGTATCCATAATTGATACATGTCGTCCTCTGCTTTGGTGATGCAATAAGACGCAACCCTGCCATGTCCTTGAATCTCCAACAAGTATTAAAGATTACGAGTATTCTGAAATTATATCAGTATTGAACATTTTTATCAGTACTGAATATCTATACCAGTATTGAACAAGGTTTATCAGTATCTGATAATTTTATCAGTAACAAACTTTCTTGTCAGTAGGAAACATTTTTTAAAAGGCTGCGCACCAACGAGAGTGCTACGCACTCTATAATCAAATTTATTTATTATAAATTAATTAATTTTTTAATAGATAGTATGATTTATTTACTTTAAAGTAGATATTTATTATTATTATTATTATATAATATATATAAATAAATAGGGAGGAGCAATCCTCCAACTGAAACTGACTTAAACTCTGGTACCAGGAAGTACCCCATAGATGAAGAGCCAGCCAAGAGAAGAGAAGACAAGATCGAAGAGTCATCAAATAGTATTAACAACGAAAGATGCCAGATACTAAGGTCTCTTAGGGTAGCATTTTATCGCGGCCCTATAGAAGACAGAACTCACAAGGGAATGCTAGCACTGTGGAAGACTTCAACGAGGAATTTTTTAACTTTAAAAATCTTTATTAAAGAGCTGCGCACCAACGAGAGTGCTACGCGATCTATAATCTCATTTATTTATATAATTTAAAATATTAATTTTATATATTTTCTTTTAGAAAATAGTTAAAAATATTTAATTATACTTATTTTTCTATTCATAGTATTACTATGTGAACAATGTAAAATTAGATATATTGTAAGAATTTTATTTAATTTTCTAATTTATTAAAATCAATAATAAAACTAGATTAAATCTATTACTAAATTCTGCTCTTTTTTGATTATAAATGTTATAAATTATCCTATTTCTCCTTAAATTTTTAATATATTGCTTTATTCTACTTGAGATAGATGAGAAGCAGTATAATTAAATAATAGGCTTTAAGTTTTAGTTTAAAATTCCCTTATTCTATAGTGATTAAATATATTTTCATTTTATTTTAGTTTAGAATATTAGTTATAAAGATGTTTTATTATTAGATGCAGAGTAAAACAAACATTAAAATAAATAAATTTATCCTAAAAAATAATTGAAACTTAATAAGAAAATCAAAATTTAAAGAAACATAAACATAAACAATATTTTAAAATTTTCAAGAGAACTTAAAAGAAGAAGTATATCAAGTCTAGATATCAAGTCTCAGTGCTATAAAGCAAATTTTGTTTTTTTAATTTAGTCTATTTAATTAATTAGTTGAAGATGCTTCATGATTAGAAAGATTTAAAAGCTCAAAAAATTAAAAGAAAATTTTGAAAAAATATAGCATAATTGTTTAAAATAAAAAAGCACTTAATTATTTAAGTATTATATTAAATAGAACATTTAAAAGAACAAATCAAGGCAAATAAAATTAATTTTGGAGTTATTAAGTTAGAAGCTATAAATGTTTAATTTATGTATATTAACTTCTTAAAGATTTTTATATAATTATCCTATATTTATACCAGTTCAAAAATTTAATATATATTTGAAAATTCCTGTGAGAGTAACTTGGTGATGGAGTACTAATATATACAAAACTATGATAGTTCTTTACATCAATTTAAAGACTTAATTTTAATAAGTAAATGAAATGAACGTCATTATTTAAAATATTTGTAGTCAAGAATAGGAAATTAGTCCAAAATATGGTATTAATATCTTCGAAATAAAATTTTTTACTAAAAACCAAAAAAATTATTTTTAAAGAATTCAAATTTAAATTTATAGCATATTTTGAAAGAAATTCATACAAATAACTCAATTCTTAAGGAAAAAAAATTTGAAGAAATTATATTTTATAAAGAAAAGCTTAAATATCATTAAATTTATTAAGATAAATATGATAAATAAAAATTAGAATCCTTTATTTTTATAAATTTTTGTTTTATTTTGGTGTGGCTATATCCAGTGATTCAGAGTTCGTCGTATCGGGAAGTAGAGATAATAAGGTGAGACTATTGGACGTCAAGACAGGTAGCTGTAAGACCATGAGTGGTCACACTAGTAATGTATATGCTGTGGCTATATCCAGTGATTCAGAGTTCATCATATCGGGAAGTAGAGATAATACGGTGAGACTATGGGACGTCAAGACAGGTACCTGTAAGACCATGAGTGGTCACACACATTATGTATATGCTGTGGCTATATCCAGTGATTCAGAGTTCATCGTATCGGGAAGTAGAGATAATACGGTGAGACTATGGTACGTCAAGACAGGTACCTGTAAGACCATGAGTGGTCACACACATTATGTATATGCTGTGGCTATATCCAGTGATTCAGAGTTCATCATATCGGGAAGTAGAGATAATACGGTGAGACTATGGGACGTCAAGACAGGTACCTGTAAGACCATGAGTGGTCACACTAGTAATGTATATGCTGTGGCTATATCCAGTGATTCAGATTTCATCATATCGGGAAGTAGAGATAATACGGTGAGACTATGGGACGTCAAGACAGGTACCTGTAAGACCATGAGTGGTCACAACGGTTAGGTATGATCCGTGGCTATATCCAGTGATTCAGATTTCATCATATCGGGAAGTAGAGATAATACGGTGAGACTATGGGACGTCAAGACAGGTACCTGTAAGACCATGAGTGGTCACACTAGTAATGTATATGCTGTGGCTATATCCAGTGATTCAGATTTCATCATATCGGGAAGTAGAGATAATACGGTGAGACTATGGGACGTCAAGACAGGTACCTGTAAGACCATGAGTGGTCACACTAGTAATGTATATGCTGTGGCTATATCCAGTGATTCAGATTTCATCATATCGGGAAGTAATGATTATACGGTGAGACTATGGGACGTCAAGACAGGTACCTGTAAGACCATGAGTGGTCACACTAGTAATGTATATGCTGTGGCTATATCCAGTGATTCAGAGTTCATCGTATCGGGAAGTTATGATTAGACGGTGAGACTATGGTACGTCAAGACAGGTACCTGTAAGACCATGAGTGGTCACAACGGTTAGGTATGATCCGTGGCTATATCCAGTGATTCAGAGTTCATCGTATCGGGAAGTTATGATTAGACGGTGAGACTATGGGACGTCAAGACAGGTACCTGTAAGACCATGAGTGGTCACAACGGTTAGGTATGATCCGTGGCTATATCCAGTGATTCAGATTTCATCATATCGGGAAGTAGAGATAATACGGTGAGACTATGGGACGTCAAGACAGGTACCTGTAAGACCATGAGTGGTCACACTAGTAATGTATATGCTGTGGCTATATCCAGTGATTCAGATTTCATCATATCGGGAAGTAGAGATAATACGGTGAGACTATGGGACGTCAAGACAGGTACCTGTAAGACCATGAGTGGTCACAACGGTTAGGTATGATCCGTGGCTATATCCAGTGATTCAGATTTCATCATATCGGGAAGTAGAGATAATACGGTGAGACTATGGGACGTCAAGACAGGTACCTGTAAGACCATGAGTGGTCACACTAGTAATGTATATGCTGTGGCTATATCCAGTGATTCAGAGTTCATCGTATCGGGAAGTTATGATTAGACGGTGAGACTATGGGACGTCAAGACAGGTACCTGTAAGACCATGAGTGGTCACAACGGTTAGGTATGATCCGTGGCTATATCCAGTGATTCAGATTTCATCATATCGGGAAGTAGAGATAATACGGTGAGACTATGGGACGTCAAGACAGGTACCTGTAAGACCATGAGTGGTCACAACGGTTAGGTATGATCCGTGGCTATATCCAGTGATTCAGAGTTCATCGTATCGGGAAGTTATGATTAGACGGTGAGACTATGGGACGTCAAGACAGGTACCTGTAAGACCATGAGTGGTCACAACGGTTAGGTATGATCCGTGGCTATATCCAGTGATTCAGATTTCATCATATCGGGAAGTAGAGATAATACGGTGAGACTATGGGACGTCAAGACAGGTACCTGTAAGACCATGAGTGGTCACACTAGTAATGTATATGCTGTGGCTATATCCAGTGATTCAGATTTCATCATATCGGGAAGTAGAGATAATACGGTGAGACTATGGGACGTCAAGACAGGTACCTGTAAGACCATGAGTGGTCACAACGGTTAGGTATGATCCGTGGCTATATCCAGTGATTCAGATTTCATCATATCGGGAAGTAGAGATAATACGGTGAGACTATGGGACGTCAAGACAGGTACCTGTAAGACCATGAGTGGTCACACTAGTAATGTATATGCTGTGGCTATATCCAGTGATTCAGAGTTCATCGTATCGGGAAGTTATGATTAGACGGTGAGACTATGGGACGTCAAGACAGGTACCTGTAAGACCATGAGTGGTCACACTAGTAATGTATATGCTGTGGCTATATCCAGTGATTCAGAGTTCATCGTATCGGGAAGTGCAGATTATACGGTGAGACTATGGGACGTCAAGACAGGTATCTGTAAGATCATGAGTGGTCACAACGGTTAGGTATGATCCGTGGCTATATCCAGTGATTCAGAGTTCATCGTATCGGGAAGTTTAGATAAGACGGTGAGACTATGGGACGTCAAGACAGGTACCTGTAAGACCATGAGTGGTCAACCTAGTTATGTATGATCTGTGGCTATATCCAGTGATTCAGATTTCATCATATCGGGAAGTAGAGATAATACGGTGAGACTATGGGACGTCAAGACAGGTACCTGTAAGACCATGAGTGGTCACACTAATTATGTATATGCTGTGGCTTTATCCAGTGATTCAGAGTTCATCGTATCGGGAAGTTTAGATAAGACGGTGAGACTATGGGACGTCAAGACAGGTACCTGTAAGACCATGAGTGGTCAACCTAGTTATGTATGATCTGTGGCTATATCCAGTGATTCAGATTTCATCATATCGGGAAGTAGAGATAATACGGTGAGACTATGGGACGTCAAGACAGGTACCTGTAAGACCATGAGTGGTCACACTAATTATGTATATGCTGTGGCTTTATCCAGTGATTCAGAGTTCATCGTATCGGGAAGTAGAGATTAGACGGTGAGACTATGGTACGTCAAGACAGGTACCTGTAAGACCATGAGTGGTCACACTAGTAATGTATATGCTGTGGCTATATCCAGTGATTCAGATTTCATCATATCGGGAAGTAGAGATAATACGGTGAGACTATGGGACGTCAAGACAGGTACCTGTAAGACCATGAGTGGTCACACTAGTAATGTATATGCTGTGGCTATATCCAGTGATTCAGAGTTCATCATATCGGGAAGTAGAGATAATACGGTGAGACTATGGTACGTCAAGACAGGTACCTGTAAGATCATGAGTGGTCACACTAGTAATGTATATGCTGTGGCTATATCCAGTGATTCAGATTTCATCATATCGGGAAGTAGAGATAATACGGTGAGACTATGGGACGTCAAGACAGGTACCTGTAAGACCATGAGTGGTCACAACGGTTAGGTATGATCCGTGGCTATATCCAGTGATTCAGAGTTCATCATATCGGGAAGTAGAGATAATACGGTGAGACTATGGGACGTCAAGACAGGTACCTGTAAGACCATGAGTGGTCACAACGGTTAGGTATATGCTGTGGCTATATCCAGTGATTCAGATTTCATCATATCGGGAAGTAGAGATAATACGGTGAGACTATGGGACGTCAAGACAGGTACCCGTAAGACCATGAGTGGTCACACACATTATGTATATGCTGTGGCTATATCCAGTGATTAAGAGTTCATCGCATCGGGAAGTAGAGATTAGACGGTGAGACTATGGTACGTCAAGACAGGTACCTGTAAGACCATGAGTGGTCACAACGGTTAGGTATATGCTGTGGCTATATCCAGTGATTCAGAGTTCATCATATCGGGAAGTAGAGATAATACGGTGAGACTATGGGACGTCAAGACAGGTACCTGTAAGACCATGAGTGGTAACACTAGTAATGTATATGCTGTGGCTATATCCAGTGATTCAGATTTCATCATATCGGGAAGTAGAGATAATACGGTGAGACTATGGGACGTCAAGACAGGTACCCGTAAGACCATGAGTGGTCACACTAGTAATGTATATGCTGTGGCTATATCCAGTGATTCAGAGTTCATCATATCGGGAAGTAGAGATAATACGGTGAGACTATGGGACGTCAAGACAGGTACCTGTAAGACCATGAGTGGTAACACTAGTAATGTATATGCTGTGGCTATATCCAGTGATTCAGATTTCATCATATCGGGAAGTAGAGATAATACGGTGAGACTATGGGACGTCAAGACAGGTACCCGTAAGACCATGAGTGGTCACACACATTATGTATATGCTGTGGCTATATCCAGTGATTAAGAGTTCATCGCATCGGGAAGTAGAGATTAGACGGTGAGACTATGGTACGTCAAGACAGGTACCTGTAAGACCATGAGTGGTCACACTAGTAATGTATATGCTGTGGCTATATCCAGTGATTCAGATTTCATCGTATCGGGAAGTAGAGATAATACGGTGAGACTATGGGACGTCAAGACAGGTACCTGTAAGACCATGAGTGGTCACACTAGTAATGTATATGCTGTGGCTATATCCAGTGATTCAGAGTTCATCATATCGGGAAGTAGAGATAATACGGTGAGACTATGGGACGTCAAGACAGGTACCTGTAAGACCATGAGTGGTCACACTAGTAATGTATATGCTGTGGCTATATCCAGTGATTCAGAGTTCATCATATCGGGAAGTAGAGATAATACGGAGAGACTATGGGACGTCAAGACAGGTACCTTTAAGACCATGAGTGGTCACACTAGTAATGTATATGCTGTGGCTATATCCAGTGATTCAGATTTCATCATATCGGGAAGTAGAGATTAGACGGTGAGACTATGGTACGTCAAGACAGGTACCTGTAAGACCATGAGTGGTAACACTAGTAATGTATATGCTGTGGCTATATCCAGTGATTCAGATTTCATCATATCGGGAAGTAGAGATAATACGGTGAGACTATGGGACGTCAAGACAGGTACCTGTAAGACCATGAGTGGTCACACTAGTAATGTATATGCTGTGGCTATATCCAGTGATTCAGATTTCATCATATCGGGAAGTGCAGATTATACGGTGAGACTATGGGACGTCAAGACAGGTACCTGTAAGACCATGAGTGGTCACACTAGTAATGTATATGCTGTGGCTATATCCAGTGATTCAGAGTTCATCATATCGGGAAGTAGAGATAATACGGTGAGACTATGGGACGTCAAGACAGGTACCTGTAAGACCATGAGTGGTCAAAACGGTTAGGTATGATCCGTGGCTATATCCAGTGATTCAGAGTTCATCATATCGGGAAGTAGAGATAATACGGTGAGACTATGGTACGTCAAGACAGGTACCCTCAAGACCATGAGTGGTCACACTAATTATGTATATGCTGTGGCTTTATCCAGTGATTCAGAGTTCATCGTATCGTGAAGTAGAGATTAGACGGTGAGACTATGGTACGTCAAGACAGGTACCTGTAAGACCATGAGTGGTAACACTAGTAATGTATATGCTGTGGCTATATCCAGTGATTCAGATTTCATCATATCGGGAAGTAGAGATAATACGGTGAGACTATGGGACGTCAAGACAGGTACCTGTAAGACCATGAGTGGTCACACTAGTAATGTATATGCTGTGGCTATATCCAGTGATTCAGAGTTCATCGTATCGGGAAGTGCAGATTATACGGTGAGACTATGGGACGTCAAGACAGGTACCTGTAAGACCATGAGTGGTCACACTAGTAATGTATATGCTGTGGCTATATCCAGTGATTCAGAGTTCATCATATCGGGAAGTAGAGATAATACGGTGAGACTATGGGACGTCAAGACAGGTACCTGTAAGACCATGAGTGGTCAAAACGGTTAGGTATGATCCGTGGCTATATCCAGTGATTCAGAGTTCATCATATCGGGAAGTAGAGATAATACGGTGAGACTATGGTACGTCAAGACAGGTACCCTCAAGACCATGAGTGGTCACACTAATTATGTATATGCTGTGGCTTTATCCAGTGATTCAGAGTTCATCGTATCGTGAAGTAGAGATTAGACGGTGAGACTATGGGACGTCAAGACAGGTACCTGTAAGACCATGAGTGGTCACACTAGTAATGTATATGCTGTGGCTATATCCAGTGATTCAGATTTCATCATATCGGGAAGTAGAGATAATACGGTGAGACTATGGTACGTCAAGACAGGTACCTGTAAGACCATGAGTGGTCACACTAGTAATGTATATGCTGTGGCTATATCCAGTGATTCAGAGTTCATCATATCGGGAAGTAGAGATTAGACGGTGAGACTATGGGACGTCAAGACAGGTACCTGTAAGACCATGAGTGGTCACACTAGTAATGTATATGCTGTGGCTTTATCCAGTGATTCAGAGTTCATCGTATCGGGAAGTAGAGATAATACGTTGAGACTATGGGACGTCAAGACAGGTACCTGTAAGACCATGAGTGGTCACACACATTATGTATATGCTGTGGCTATATCCAGTGATTCAGATTTCATCATATCGGGAAGTAGAGATAATACGGTGAGACTATGGGACGTCAAGACAGGTACCTGTAAGACCATGAGTGGTCACACTAGTAATGTATATGCTGTGGCTATATCCAGTGATTCAGAGTTCATCATATCGGGAAGTAGAGATAATACGGTGAGACTATGGGACGTCAAGACAGGTACCCGTAAGACCATGAGTGGTCACACACATTATGTATATGCTGTGGCTATATCCAGTGATTAAGAGTTCATCGTATCGGGAAGTTAGGATTAGACGGTGAGACTATGGTACGTCAAGACAGGTACCTGTAAGACCATGAGTGGTAACAACGGTTAGGTATGATCCGTGGCTATATCCAGTGATTCAGAGTTCATCGTATCGGGAAGTTAGGATTAGACGGTGAGACTATGGTACGTCAAGACAGGTACCCGCAAGACCATGAGTGGTCACACACATTATGTATGATCCGTGGTTATATCCAGTGATTCAGAGTTCATCGTATCGGGAAGTAGAGATAATACGGTGAGACTATGGGACGTCAAGACAGGTACCTGTAAGACCATGAGTGGTCACAACGGTTAGGTATGATCCGTGGCTATATCCAGTGATTCAGATTTCATCATATCGGGAAGTAGAGATAATACGGTGAGACTATGGGACGTCAAGACAGGTACCCTCAAGACCATGAGTGGTCACACTAATTATGTATATGCTGTGGCTTTATCCAGTGATTCAGAGTTCATCGTATCGTGAAGTAGAGATTAGACGGTGAGACTATGGGACGTCAAGACAGGTACCTGTAAGACCATGAGTGGTCACACACATTATGTATATGCTGTGGCTATATCCAGTGATTCAGATTTCATCATATCGGGAAGTAGAGATAATACGGTGAGACTATGGGACGTCAAGACAGGTACCTGTAAGACCATGAGTGGTCACAACGGTTAGGTATGATCCGTGGCTATATCCAGTGATTCAGAGTTCATCGTATCGGGAAGTTATGATTATACGGTGAGACTATGGGACGTCAAGACAGGTACCTGTAAGACCATGAGTGGTCACAACGGTTAGGTATGATCCGTGGCTATATCCAGTGATTCAGATTTCATCATATCGGGAAGTAGAGATAATACGGTGAGACTATGGTACGTCAAGACAGGTACCCGCAAGACCATGAGTGGTCACACTAGTAATGTATATGCTGTGGCTATATCCAGTGATTCAGATTTCATCATATCGGGAAGTAGAGATAATACGGTGAGACTATGGGACGTCAAGACAGGTACCTGTAAGACCATGAGTGGTCACACTAGTAATGTATATGCTGTGGCTATATCCAGTGATTCAGAGTTCATCGTATCGGGAAGTTAGGATTAGACGGTGAGACTATGGTACGTCAAGACAGGTACCTGTAAGACCATGAGTGGTCACACTAGTAATGTATATGCTGTGGCTATATCCAGTGATTCAGAGTTCATCGTATCGGGAAGTTATGATTAGACGGTGAGACTATGGGACGTCAAGACAGGTACCTGTAAGACCATGAGTGGTCACACTAGTAATGTATATGCTGTGGCTATATCCAGTGATTCAGAGTTCATCGTATCGGGAAGTAGAGATAATACGGTGAGACTATGGTACGTCAAGACAGGTACCTGTAAGATCATGAGTGGTCACAACGGTTAGGTATATGCTGTGGCTATATCCAGTGATTCAGATTTCATCATATCGGGAAGTAGAGATAATACGGTGAGACTATGGGACGTCAAGACAGGTACCTGTAAGACCATGAGTGGTCACAACGGTTAGGTATGATCCGTGGCTATATCCAGTGATTCAGATTTCATCATATCGGGAAGTAGAGATAATACGGTGAGACTATGGGACGTCAAGACAGGTACCTGTAAGACCATGAGTGGTCACACTAGTAATGTATATGCTGTGGCTATATCCAGTGATTCAGAGTTCATCGTATCGGGAAGTTAGGATTAGACGGTGAGACTATGGGACGTCAAGACAGGTACCTGTAAGACCATGAGTGGTCACACTAGTAATGTATATGCTGTGGCTATATCCAGTGATTCAGAGTTCATCGTATCGGGAAGTTAGGATTAGACGGTGAGACTATGGTACGTCAAGACAGGTACCTGTAAGACCATGAGTGGTCACAACGGTTAGGTATGATCCGTGGCTATATCCAGTGATTCAGAGTTCATCGTATCGGGAAGTAGAGATAATACGGTGAGACTATGGTACGTCAAGACAGGTACCTGTAAGACCATGAGTGGTCACAACGGTTAGGTATGATCCGTGGCTATATCCAGTGATTCAGATTTCATCATATCGGGAAGTAGAGATAATACGGTGAGACTATGGGACGTCAAGACAGGTACCTGTAAGACCATGAGTGGTCACACTAGTAATGTATATGCTGTGGCTATATCCAGTGATTCAGAGTTCATCGTATCGGGAAGTTAGGATTAGACGGTGAGACTATGGTACGTCAAGACAGGTACCTGTAAGACCATGAGTGGTCACAACGGTTAGGTATGATCCGTGGCTATATCCAGTGATTCAGAGTTCATCGTATCGGGAAGTAGAGATTAGACGGTGAGACTATGGGACGTCAAGACAGGTACCTGTAAGACCATGAGTGGTCACACTAGTAATGTATATGCTGTGGCTTTATCCAGTGATTCAGAGTTCATCGTATCGGGAAGTAGAGATAATACGTTGAGACTATGGGACGTCAAGACAGGTACCTGTAAGACCATGAGTGGTCACACACATTATGTATATCTGTGGCTATATCCAGTGATTCAGATTTCATCATATCGGGAAGTAGAGATAATACGGTGAGACTATGGGACGTCAAGACAGGTACCTGTAAGACCATGAGTGGTCACACTAGTAATGTATATGCTGTGCCTATATCCAGTGATTCAGAGTTCATCATATCGGGAAGTAGAGATAATACGGTGAGACTATGGGACGTCAAGACAGGTACCCGTAAGACCATGAGTGGTCACACACATTATGTATATGCTGTGGCTATATCCAGTGATTAAGAGTTCATCGCATCGGGAAGTGGAGATTAGACGGTGAGACTATGGGACGTCAAGACAGGTACCTGTAAGACCATGAGTGGTAACACTAGTAATGTATATGCTGTGGCTATATCCAGTGATTCAGATTTCATCATATCGGGAAGTAGAGATAATACGGTGAGACTATGGGACGTCAAGACAGGTACCTGTAAGACCATGAGTGGTCAAAACGGTTAGGTATGATCCGTGGCTATATCCAGTGATTCAGAGTTCATCATATCGGGAAGTAGAGATAATACGGTGAGACTATGGTACGTCAAGACAGGTACCCTCAAGACCATGAGTGGTCACACTAATTATGTATATGCTGTGGCTTTATCCAGTGATTCAGAGTTCATCGTATCGTGAAGTAGAGATTAGACGGTGAGACTATGGGACGTCAAGACAGGTACCTGTAAGACCATGAGTGGTCAAAACGGTTAGGTATGATCCGTGGCTATATCCAGTGATTCAGATTTCATCATATCGGGAAGTAGAGATAATACGGTGAGACTATGGGACGTCAAGACAGGTACCTGTAAGACCATGAGTGGTCACAACGGTTAGGTATGATCCGTGGCTATATCCAGTGATTCAGATTTCATCATATCGGGAAGTAGAGATAATACGGTGAGACTATGGTACGTCAAGACAGGTACCTGTAAGACCATGAGTGGTCACAACGGTTAGGTATGATCCGTGGCTATATCCAGTGATTCAGATTTCATCATATCGGGAAGTAGAGATAATACGGTGAGACTATGGGACGTCAAGACAGGTACCCGCAAGACCATGAGTGGTCACACTAGTAATGTATATGCTGTGGCTATATCCAGTGATTCAGATTTCATCATATCGGGAAGTAGAGATAATACGGTGAGACTATGGGACGTCAAGACAGGTACCTGTAAGACCATGAGTGGTCACACTAGTAATGTATATGCTGTGGCTATATCCAGTGATTCAGAGTTCATCGTATCGGGAAGTTAGGATTAGACGGTGAGACTATGGTACGTCAAGACAGGTACCTGTAAGACCATGAGTGGTCACACTAGTAATGTATATGCTGTGGCTATATCCAGTGATTCAGAGTTCATCGTATCGGGAAGTTATGATTAGACGGTGAGACTATGGTACGTCAAGACAGGTACCTGTAAGACCATGAGTGGTCACAACGGTTAGGTATGATCCGTGGCTATATCCAGTGATTCAGAGTTCATCGTATCGGGAAGTAGAGATAATACGGTGAGACTATGGTACGTCAAGACAGGTACCTGTAAGATCATGAGTGGTCACACTAGTTATGTATATGCTGTGGCTATATCCAGTGATTCAGATTTCATCATATCGGGAAGTAGAGATAATACGGTGAGACTATGGGACGTCAAGACAGGTACCTGTAAGACCATGAGTGGTCACAACGGTTAGGTATGATCCGTGGCTATATCCAGTGATTCAGATTTCATCATATCGGGAAGTAGAGATAATACGGTGAGACTATGGGACGTCAAGACAGGTACCTGTAAGACCATGAGTGGTCACACTAGTAATGTATATGCTGTGGCTATATCCAGTGATTCAGAGTTCATCGTATCGGGAAGTTAGGATTAGACGGTGAGACTATGGGACGTCAAGACAGGTACCTGTAAGACCATGAGTGGTCACACTAGTAATGTATATGCTGTGGCTATATCCAGTGATTCAGAGTTCATCGTATCGGGAAGTTAGGATTAGACGGTGAGACTATGGTACGTCAAGACAGGTACCTGTAAGACCATGAGTGGTCACAACGGTTAGGTATGATCCGTGGCTATATCCAGTGATTCAGAGTTCATCGTATCGGGAAGTTATGATTATACGGTGAGACTATGGGACGTCAAGACAGGTACCTGTAAGACCATGAGTGGTCACAACGGTTAGGTATGATCCGTGGCTATATCCAGTGATTCAGATTTCATCATATCGGGAAGTAGAGATAATACGGTGAGACTATGGGACGTCAAGACAGGTACCTGTAAGACCATGAGTGGTCAACCTAGTTATGTATATGCTGTGGCTATATCCAGTGATTCAGATTTCATCATATCGGGAAGTAGAGATAATACGGTGAGACTATGGGACGTCAAGACAGGTACCTGTAAGACCATGAGTGGTCACACTAGTAATGTATATGCTGTGGCTATATCCAGTGATTCAGAGTTCATCATATCGTGAAGTAGAGATTAGACGGTGAGACTATGGGACGTCAAGACAGGTACCTGTAAGACCATGAGTGGTCACACTAGTAATGTATATGCTGTGGCTTTATCCAGTGATTCAGAGTTCATCGTATCGGGAAGTAGAGATAATACGTTGAGAAGATGGGACGTCAAGACAGGTACCTGTAAGACCATGAGTGGTCACACTAGTTGTGTATATGCTGTGGCTATATCCAGTGATTCAGAGTTCATCGTATCGGGAAGTAGAGATTAGACGATGAGACTATGGGACGTCAAGACAGGTACCTGTAAGACCATGAGTGGTCACAACGGTTAGGTATGATCCGTGGCTATATCCAGTGATTCAGAGTTCATCGTATCGGGAAGTTATGATTATACGGTGAGACTATGGGACGTCAAGACAGGTACCTGTAAGACCATGAGTGGTCACAACGGTTAGGTATGATCCGTGGCTATATCCAGTGATTCAGAGTTCATCGTATCGGGAAGTTATGATTATACGGTGAGACTATGGGACGTCAAGACAGGTACCTGTAAGACCATGAGTGGTCACACTAGTAATGTATATGCTGTGGCTATATCCAGTGATTCAGATTTCATCATATCGGGAAGTTATGATTAGACGGTGAGACTATGGTACGTCAAGACAGGTACCTGTAAGACCATGAGTGGTAACACTAGTAATGTATATGCTGTGGCTATATCCAGTGATTCAGAGTTCATCGTATCGGGAAGTAGAGATAATACGGTGAGACTATGGGACGTCAAGACAGGTACCTGTAAGACCATGAGTGGTCACACTAGTAATGTATATGCTGTGGCTATATCCAGTGATTCAGATTTCATCATATCGGGAAGTAGAGATAATACGGTGAGACTATGGGACGTCAAGACAGGTACCTGTAAGACCATGAGTGGTCAAAACGGTTAGGTATGATCCGTGGCTATATCCAGTGATTCAGAGTTCATCATATCGGGAAGTAGAGATAATACGGTGAGACTATGGTACGTCAAGACAGGTACCCTCAAGACCATGAGTGGTCACACTAATTATGTATATGCTGTGGCTTTATCCAGTGATTCAGAGTTCATCGTATCGGGAAGTTAGGATTAGACGGTGAGACTATGGTACGTCAAGACAGGTACCCGCAAGACCATGAGTGGTCACACACATTATGTATGATCCGTGGTTATATCCAGTGATTCAGAGTTCATCGTATCGGGAAGTAGAGATAATACGGTGAGACTATGGGACGTCAAGACAGGTACCTGTAAGACCATGAGTGGTCACAACGGTTAGGTATGATCCGTGGCTATATCCAGTGATTCAGATTTCATCATATCGGGAAGTAGAGATAATACGGTGAGACTATGGGACGTCAAGACAGGTACCCTCAAGACCATGAGTGGTCACACTAATTATGTATATGCTGTGGCTTTATCCAGTGATTCAGAGTTCATCGTATCGTGAAGTAGAGATTAGACGGTGAGACTATGGGACGTCAAGACAGGTACCTGTAAGACCATGAGTGGTCACAACGGTTAGGTATGATCCGTGGCTATATCCAGTGATTCAGATTTCATCATATCGGGAAGTAGAGATAATACGGTGAGACTATGGGACGTCAAGACAGGTACCTGTAAGACCATGAGTGGTCACAACGGTTAGGTATGATCCGTGGCTATATCCAGTGATTCAGAGTTCATCGTATCGGGAAGTTATGATTATACGGTGAGACTATGGGACGTCAAGACAGGTACCTGTAAGACCATGAGTGGTCACAACGGTTAGGTATGATCCGTGGCTATATCCAGTGATTCAGATTTCATCATATCGGGAAGTAGAGATAATACGGTGAGACTATGGTACGTCAAGACAGGTACCCGCAAGACCATGAGTGGTCACACTAGTAATGTATATGCTGTGGCTATATCCAGTGATTCAGATTTCATCATATCGGGAAGTAGAGATAATACGGTGAGACTATGGGACGTCAAGACAGGTACCTGTAAGACCATGAGTGGTCACACTAGTAATGTATATGCTGTGGCTATATCCAGTGATTCAGAGTTCATCGTATCGGGAAGTTAGGATTAGACGGTGAGACTATGGTACGTCAAGACAGGTACCTGTAAGACCATGAGTGGTCACACTAGTAATGTATATGCTGTGGCTATATCCAGTGATTCAGAGTTCATCGTATCGGGAAGTTATGATTAGACGGTGAGACTATGGGACGTCAAGACAGGTACCTGTAAGACCATGAGTGGTCACACTAGTAATGTATATGCTGTGGCTATATCCAGTGATTCAGAGTTCATCGTATCGGGAAGTAGAGATAATACGGTGAGACTATGGTACGTCAAGACAGGTACCTGTAAGATCATGAGTGGTCACAACGGTTAGGTATATGCTGTGGCTATATCCAGTGATTCAGATTTCATCATATCGGGAAGTAGAGATAATACGGTGAGACTATGGGACGTCAAGACAGGTACCTGTAAGACCATGAGTGGTCACAACGGTTAGGTATGATCCGTGGCTATATCCAGTGATTCAGATTTCATCATATCGGGAAGTAGAGATAATACGGTGAGACTATGGGACGTCAAGACAGGTACCTGTAAGACCATGAGTGGTCACACTAGTAATGTATATGCTGTGGCTATATCCAGTGATTCAGAGTTCATCGTATCGGGAAGTTAGGATTAGACGGTGAGACTATGGGACGTCAAGACAGGTACCTGTAAGACCATGAGTGGTCACACTAGTAATGTATATGCTGTGGCTATATCCAGTGATTCAGAGTTCATCGTATCGGGAAGTTAGGATTAGACGGTGAGACTATGGTACGTCAAGACAGGTACCTGTAAGACCATGAGTGGTCACAACGGTTAGGTATGATCCGTGGCTATATCCAGTGATTCAGAGTTCATCGTATCGGGAAGTAGAGATAATACGGTGAGACTATGGTACGTCAAGACAGGTACCTGTAAGACCATGAGTGGTCACAACGGTTAGGTATGATCCGTGGCTATATCCAGTGATTCAGATTTCATCATATCGGGAAGTAGAGATAATACGGTGAGACTATGGGACGTCAAGACAGGTACCTGTAAGACCATGAGTGGTCACACTAGTAATGTATATGCTGTGGCTATATCCAGTGATTCAGAGTTCATCGTATCGGGAAGTTAGGATTAGACGGTGAGACTATGGTACGTCAAGACAGGTACCTGTAAGACCATGAGTGGTCACAACGGTTAGGTATGATCCGTGGCTATATCCAGTGATTCAGAGTTCATCGTATCGGGAAGTAGAGATTAGACGGTGAGACTATGGGACGTCAAGACAGGTACCTGTAAGACCATGAGTGGTCACACTAGTAATGTATATGCTGTGGCTTTATCCAGTGATTCAGAGTTCATCGTATCGGGAAGTAGAGATAATACGTTGAGACTATGGGACGTCAAGACAGGTACCTGTAAGACCATGAGTGGTCACACACATTATGTATATCTGTGGCTATATCCAGTGATTCAGATTTCATCATATCGGGAAGTAGAGATAATACGGTGAGACTATGGGACGTCAAGACAGGTACCTGTAAGACCATGAGTGGTCACACTAGTTATGTATATGCTGTGGCTATATCCAGTGATTCAGAGTTCATCGTATCGGGAAGTAGAGATTAGACGGTGAGACTATGGGACGTCAAGACAGGTACCTGTAAGACCATGAGTGGTCACACTAGTAATGTATATGCTGTGGCTATATCCAGTGATTCAGAGTTCATCGTATCGGGAAGTTAGGATTAGACGGTGAGACTATGGTACGTCAAGACAGGTACCTGTAAGACCATGAGTGGTCACAACGGTTAGGTATGATCCGTGGCTATATCCAGTGATTCAGATTTCATCGTATCGGGAAGTAGAGATTAGACGGTGAGACTATGGGACGTCAAGACAGGTACCTGTAAGACCATGAGTGGTCACACTAGTTGTGTATATGCTGTGGCTATATCCAGTGATTCAGATTTCATCATATCGGGAAGTAATGATTATACGGTGAGACTATGGGACGTCAAGACAGGTACCTGTAAGACCATGAGTGGTCACACTAGTAATGTATATGCTGTGGCTATATCCAGTGATTCAGAGTTCATCGTATCGTGAAGTAGAGATTAGACGGTGAGACTATGGGACGTCAAGACAGGTACCTGTAAGACCATGAGTGGTCACACTAGTAATGTATATGCTGTGGCTATATCCAGTGATTCAGATTTCATCATATCGGGAAGTAATGATAAGACGGTGAGACTATGGGACGTCAAGACAGGTACCTGTAAGACCATGAGTGGTCACACTAGTAATGTATATGCTGTGGCTATATCCAGTGATTCAGAGTTCATCGTATCGGGAAGTTAGGATTAGACGGTGAGACTATGGTACGTCAAGACAGGTACCCGCAAGACCATGAGTGGTAACACTAGTAATGTATATGCTGTGGCTATATCCAGTGATTCAGAGTTCATCATATCGGGAAGTAGAGATAATACGGTGAGACTATGGGACGTCAAGACAGGTACCTGTAAGACCATGAGTGGTCACACTAGTAATGTATATGCTGTGGCTATATCCAGTGATTCAGATTTCATCATATCGGGAAGTAGAGATAATACGGTGAGACTATGGGACGTCAAGACAGGTACCTGTAAGACCATGAGTGGTCACACTAGTAATGTATATGCTGTGGCTATATCCAGTGATTCAGAGTTCATCGTATCGGGAAGTTAGGATTAGACGGTGAGACTATGGTACGTCAAGACAGGTACCTGTAAGACCATGAGTGGTCACACTAGTAATGTATATGCTGTGGCTATATCCAGTGATTCAGAGTTCATCGTATCGGGAAGTTATGATTAGACGGTGAGACTATGGTACGTCAAGACAGGTACCTGTAAGACCATGAGTGGTCACAACGGTTAGGTATGATCCGTGGCTATATCCAGTGATTCAGAGTTCATCGTATCGGGAAGTAGAGATAATACGGTGAGACTATGGGACGTCAAGACAGGTACCTGTAAGATCATGAGTGGTCACACTAGTTATGTATATGCTGTGGCTATATCCAGTGATTCAGATTTCATCATATCGGGAAGTAGAGATAATACGGTGAGACTATGGGACGTCAAGACAGGTACCTGTAAGACCATGAGTGGTCACAACGGTTAGGTATGATCCGTGGCTATATCCAGTGATTCAGATTTCATCATATCGGGAAGTAGAGATAATACGGTGAGACTATGGGACGTCAAGACAGGTACCTGTAAGACCATGAGTGGTCACACTAGTAATGTATATGCTGTGGCTATATCCAGTGATTCAGAGTTCATCGTATCGGGAAGTTAGGATTAGACGGTGAGACTATGGGACGTCAAGACAGGTACCTGTAAGACCATGAGTGGTCACACTAGTAATGTATATGCTGTGGCTATATCCAGTGATTCAGAGTTCATCGTATCGGGAAGTTAGGATTAGACGGTGAGACTATGGTACGTCAAGACAGGTACCTGTAAGACCATGAGTGGTCACAACGGTTAGGTATGATCCGTGGCTATATCCAGTGATTCAGAGTTCATCGTATCGGGAAGTTATGATTATACGGTGAGACTATGGGACGTCAAGACAGGTACCTGTAAGACCATGAGTGGTCACAACGGTTAGGTATGATCCGTGGCTATATCCAGTGATTCAGATTTCATCATATCGGGAAGTAGAGATAATACGGTGAGACTATGGGACGTCAAGACAGGTACCTGTAAGACCATGAGTGGTCAACCTAGTTATGTATATGCTGTGGCTATATCCAGTGATTCAGATTTCATCATATCGGGAAGTAGAGATAATACGGTGAGACTATGGGACGTCAAGACAGGTACCTGTAAGACCATGAGTGGTCACACTAGTAATGTATATGCTGTGGCTATATCCAGTGATTCAGAGTTCATCGTATCGGGAAGTTAGGATTAGACGGTGAGACTATGGGACGTCAAGACAGGTACCTGTAAGACCATGAGTGGTCACACTAGTAATGTATATGCTGTGGCTATATCCAGTGATTCAGAGTTCATCGTATCGGGAAGTTAGGATTAGACGGTGAGACTATGGTACGTCAAGACAGGTACCTGTAAGACCATGAGTGGTCACAACGGTTAGGTATGATCCGTGGCTATATCCAGTGATTCAGAGTTCATCGTATCGGGAAGTTATGATTATACGGTGAGACTATGGGACGTCAAGACAGGTACCTGTAAGACCATGAGTGGTCACAACGGTTAGGTATGATCCGTGGCTATATCCAGTGATTCAGATTTCATCATATCGGGAAGTAGAGATAATACGGTGAGACTATGGGACGTCAAGACAGGTACCTGTAAGACCATGAGTGGTCAACCTAGTTATGTATATGCTGTGGCTATATCCAGTGATTCAGATTTCATCATATCGGGAAGTAGAGATAATACGGTGAGACTATGGGACGTCAAGACAGGTACCTGTAAGACCATGAGTGGTCACACTAGTAATGTATATGCTGTGGCTATATCCAGTGATTCAGATTTCATCATATCGGGAAGTAGAGATAATACGGTGAGACTATGGGACGTCAAGACAGGTACCTGTAAGACCATGAGTGGTCACAACGGTTAGGTATGATCCGTGGCTATATCCAGTGATTCAGATTTCATCATATCGGGAAGTAGAGATAATACGGTGAGACTATGGGACGTCAAGACAGGTACCTGTAAGACCATGAGTGGTCACACTAGTAATGTATATGCTGTGGCTATATCCAGTGATTCAGAGTTCATCGTATCGGGAAGTTAGGATTAGACGGTGAGACTATGGGACGTCAAGACAGGTACCTGTAAGACCATGAGTGGTCACACTAGTAATGTATATGCTGTGGCTATATCCAGTGATTCAGAGTTCATCGTATCGGGAAGTTAGGATTAGACGGTGAGACTATGGTACGTCAAGACAGGTACCTGTAAGACCATGAGTGGTCACAACGGTTAGGTATGATCCGTGGCTATATCCAGTGATTCAGAGTTCATCGTATCGGGAAGTAGAGATAATACGGTGAGACTATGGTACGTCAAGACAGGTACCTGTAAGACCATGAGTGGTCACAACGGTTAGGTATGATCCGTGGCTATATCCAGTGATTCAGATTTCATCATATCGGGAAGTAGAGATAATACGGTGAGACTATGGGACGTCAAGACAGGTACCTGTAAGACCATGAGTGGTCACAACGGTTAGGTATGATCCGTGGCTATATCCAGTGATTCAGATTTCATCATATCGGGAAGTAGAGATAATACGGTGAGACTATGGTACGTCAAGACAGGTACCTGTAAGACCATGAGTGGTCACAACGGTTAGGTATGATCCGTGGCTATATCCAGTGATTCAGATTTCATCATATCGGGAAGTAGAGATAATACGGTGAGACTATGGGACGTCAAGACAGGTACCCGCAAGACCATGAGTGGTCACACTAGTAATGTATATGCTGTGGCTATATCCAGTGATTCAGATTTCATCATATCGGGAAGTAGAGATAATACGGTGAGACTATGGGACGTCAAGACAGGTACCTGTAAGACCATGAGTGGTCACACTAGTAATGTATATGCTGTGGCTATATCCAGTGATTCAGAGTTCATCGTATCGGGAAGTTAGGATTAGACGGTGAGACTATGGTACGTCAAGACAGGTACCTGTAAGACCATGAGTGGTCACACTAGTAATGTATATGCTGTGGCTATATCCAGTGATTCAGAGTTCATCGTATCGGGAAGTTATGATTAGACGGTGAGACTATGGTACGTCAAGACAGGTACCTGTAAGACCATGAGTGGTCACAACGGTTAGGTATGATCCGTGGCTATATCCAGTGATTCAGAGTTCATCGTATCGGGAAGTAGAGATAATACGGTGAGACTATGGTACGTCAAGACAGGTACCTGTAAGATCATGAGTGGTCACACTAGTTATGTATATGCTGTGGCTATATCCAGTGATTCAGATTTCATCATATCGGGAAGTAGAGATAATACGGTGAGACTATGGGACGTCAAGACAGGTACCTGTAAGACCATGAGTGGTCACAACGGTTAGGTATGATCCGTGGCTATATCCAGTGATTCAGATTTCATCATATCGGGAAGTAGAGATAATACGGTGAGACTATGGGACGTCAAGACAGGTACCTGTAAGACCATGAGTGGTCACACTAGTAATGTATATGCTGTGGCTATATCCAGTGATTCAGAGTTCATCGTATCGGGAAGTTAGGATTAGACGGTGAGACTATGGGACGTCAAGACAGGTACCTGTAAGACCATGAGTGGTCACACTAGTAATGTATATGCTGTGGCTATATCCAGTGATTCAGAGTTCATCGTATCGGGAAGTTAGGATTAGACGGTGAGACTATGGTACGTCAAGACAGGTACCTGTAAGACCATGAGTGGTCACAACGGTTAGGTATGATCCGTGGCTATATCCAGTGATTCAGAGTTCATCGTATCGGGAAGTTATGATTATACGGTGAGACTATGGGACGTCAAGACAGGTACCTGTAAGACCATGAGTGGTCACAACGGTTAGGTATGATCCGTGGCTATATCCAGTGATTCAGATTTCATCATATCGGGAAGTAGAGATAATACGGTGAGACTATGGGACGTCAAGACAGGTACCTGTAAGACCATGAGTGGTCAACCTAGTTATGTATATGCTGTGGCTATATCCAGTGATTCAGATTTCATCATATCGGGAAGTAGAGATAATACGGTGAGACTATGGGACGTCAAGACAGGTACCTGTAAGACCATGAGTGGTCACACTAGTAATGTATATGCTGTGGCTATATCCAGTGATTCAGAGTTCATCATATCGTGAAGTAGAGATTAGACGGTGAGACTATGGGACGTCAAGACAGGTACCTGTAAGACCATGAGTGGTCACACTAGTAATGTATATGCTGTGGCTTTATCCAGTGATTCAGAGTTCATCGTATCGGGAAGTAGAGATAATACGTTGAAAAGATGGGACGTCAAGACAGGTACCTGTAAGACCATGAGTGGTCACACTAGTTGTGTATATGCTGTGGCTATATCCAGTGATTCAGAGTTCATCGTATCGGGAAGTAGAGATTAGACGATGAGACTATGGGACGTCAAGACAGGTACCTGTAAGACCATGAGTGGTCACAACGGTTAGGTATGATCCGTGGCTATATCCAGTGATTCAGAGTTCATCGTATCGGGAAGTTATGATTATACGGTGAGACTATGGGACGTCAAGACAGGTACCTGTAAGACCATGAGTGGTCACAACGGTTAGGTATGATCCGTGGCTATATCCAGTGATTCAGAGTTCATCGTATCGGGAAGTTATGATTATACGGTGAGACTATGGGACGTCAAGACAGGTACCTGTAAGACCATGAGTGGTCACACTAGTAATGTATATGCTGTGGCTATATCCAGTGATTCAGATTTCATCATATCGGGAAGTTATGATTAGACGGTGAGACTATGGTACGTCAAGACAGGTACCTGTAAGACCATGAGTGGTAACACTAGTAATGTATATGCTGTGGCTATATCCAGTGATTCAGAGTTCATCGTATCGGGAAGTAGAGATAATACGGTGAGACTATGGGACGTCAAGACAGGTACCTGTAAGACCATGAGTGGTCACACTAGTAATGTATATGCTGTGGCTATATCCAGTGATTCAGATTTCATCATATCGGGAAGTAGAGATAATACGGTGAGACTATGGGACGTCAAGACAGGTACCTGTAAGACCATGAGTGGTCAAAACGGTTAGGTATGATCCGTGGCTATATCCAGTGATTCAGAGTTCATCATATCGGGAAGTAGAGATAATACGGTGAGACTATGGGACGTCAAGACAGGTACCTGTAAGACCATGAGTGGTCACACTAGTAATGTATATGCTGTGGCTTTATCCAGTGATTCAGAGTTCATCGTATCGTGAAGTAGAGATTAGACGGTGAGACTATGGGACGTCAAGACAGGTACCTGTAAGACCATGAGTGGTCAAAACGGTTAGGTATGATCCGTGGCTATATCCAGTGATTCAGATTTCATCATATCGGGAAGTAGAGATAATACGGTGAGACTATGGGACGTCAAGACAGGTACCTGTAAGACCATGAGTGGTCACAACGGTTAGGTATGATCCGTGGCTATATCCAGTGATTCAGATTTCATCATATCGGGAAGTAGAGATAATACGGTGAGACTATGGTACGTCAAGACAGGTACCTGTAAGACCATGAGTGGTCACAACGGTTAGGTATGATCCGTGGCTATATCCAGTGATTCAGATTTCATCATATCGGGAAGTAGAGATAATACGGTGAGACTATGGGACGTCAAGACAGGTACCCGCAAGACCATGAGTGGTCACACTAGTAATGTATATGCTGTGGCTATATCCAGTGATTCAGATTTCATCATATCGGGAAGTAGAGATAATACGGTGAGACTATGGGACGTCAAGACAGGTACCTGTAAGACCATGAGTGGTCACACTAGTAATGTATATGCTGTGGCTATATCCAGTGATTCAGAGTTCATCGTATCGGGAAGTTAGGATTAGACGGTGAGACTATGGTACGTCAAGACAGGTACCTGTAAGACCATGAGTGGTCACACTAGTAATGTATATGCTGTGGCTATATCCAGTGATTCAGAGTTCATCGTATCGTCACACTAGGTATAGTCCAGTGATGATTATCGTATCGTTATGTAGACGGTGAGACTATGGTACGTCAAGACAGGTACCTGTAAGACCATGAGTGGTCACAACGGTTAGGTATGATCCGTGGCTATATCCAGTGATTCAGATTTCATCATATCGGGAAGTAGAGATAATACGGTGAGACTATGGGACGTCAAGACAGGTACCTGTAAGACCATGAGTGGTCAACCTAGTTATGTATATGCTGTGGCTATATCCAGTGATTCAGATTTCATCATATCGGGAAGTAGAGATAATACGGTGAGACTATGGGACGTCAAGACAGGTACCTGTAAGACCATGAGTGGTCACAACGGTTAGGTATGATCCGTGGCTATATCCAGTGATTCAGATTTCATCATATCGGGAAGTAGAGATAATACGGTGAGACTATGGGACGTCAAGACAGGTACCTGTAAGACCATGAGTGGTCACACTAGTAATGTATATGCTGTGGCTATATCCAGTGATTCAGAGTTCATCGTATCGGGAAGTTAGGATTAGACGGTGAGACTATGGGACGTCAAGACAGGTACCTGTAAGACCATGAGTGGTCACACTAGTAATGTATATGCTGTGGCTATATCCAGTGATTCAGAGTTCATCGTATCGGGAAGTTAGGATTAGACGGTGAGACTATGGTACGTCAAGACAGGTACCTGTAAGACCATGAGTGGTCACAACGGTTAGGTATGATCCGTGGCTATATCCAGTGATTCAGAGTTCATCGTATCGGGAAGTTATGATTATACGGTGAGACTATGGGACGTCAAGACAGGTACCTGTAAGACCATGAGTGGTCACAACGGTTAGGTATGATCCGTGGCTATATCCAGTGATTCAGATTTCATCATATCGGGAAGTAGAGATAATACGGTGAGACTATGGGACGTCAAGACAGGTACCTGTAAGACCATGAGTGGTCAACCTAGTTATGTATATGCTGTGGCTATATCCAGTGATTCAGATTTCATCATATCGGGAAGTAGAGATAATACGGTGAGACTATGGGACGTCAAGACAGGTACCTGTAAGACCATGAGTGGTCACACTAGTAATGTATATGCTGTGGCTATATCCAGTGATTCAGAGTTCATCGTATCGGGAAGTTAGGATTAGACGGTGAGACTATGGGACGTCAAGACAGGTACCTGTAAGACCATGAGTGGTCACACTAGTAATGTATATGCTGTGGCTATATCCAGTGATTCAGAGTTCATCGTATCGGGAAGTAGAGATAATACGTTGAGAAGATGGGACGTCAAGACAGGTACCTGTAAGACCATGAGTGGTCACACTAGTTGTGTATATGCTGTGGCTATATCCAGTGATTCAGAGTTCATCGTATCGGGAAGTAGAGATTAGACGATGAGACTATGGGACGTCAAGACAGGTACCTGTAAGACCATGAGTGGTCACAACGGTTAGGTATGATCCGTGGCTATATCCAGTGATTCAGAGTTCATCGTATCGGGAAGTTATGATTATACGGTGAGACTATGGGACGTCAAGACAGGTACCTGTAAGACCATGAGTGGTCACAACGGTTAGGTATGATCCGTGGCTATATCCAGTGATTCAGAGTTCATCGTATCGTGAAGTTATGATTATACGGTGAGACTATGGGACGTCAAGACAGGTACCTGTAAGACCATGAGTGGTCACACTAGTAATGTATATGCTGTGGCTATATCCAGTGATTCAGATTTCATCATATCGGGAAGTTATGATTAGACGGTGAGACTATGGTACGTCAAGACAGGTACCTGTAAGACCATGAGTGGTCACACTAGTAATGTATATGCTGTGGCTATATCCAGTGATTCAGATTTCATCATATCGGGAAGTTATGATTAGACGGTGAGACTATGGGACGTCAAGACAGGTACCTGTAAGACCATGAGTGGTCACAACGGTTAGGTATGATCCGTGGCTATATCCAGTGATTCAGATTTCATCATATCGGGAAGTAGAGATAATACGGTGAGACTATGGGACGTCAAGACAGGTACCTGTAAGACCATGAGTGGTCACACTAGTAATGTATATGCTGTGGCTATATCCAGTGATTCAGATTTCATCATATCGGGAAGTTATGATTAGACGGTGAGACTATGGTACGTCAAGACAGGTACCTGTAAGACCATGAGTGGTAACACTAGTAATGTATATGCTGTGGCTATATCCAGTGATTCAGAGTTCATCGTATCGGGAAGTAGAGATAATACGGTGAGACTATGGGACGTCAAGACAGGTACCTGTAAGACCATGAGTGGTAACACTAGTAATGTATATGCTGTGGCTATATCCAGTGATTCAGAGTTCATCGTATCGGGAAGTTATGATTAGACGGTGAGACTATGGGACGTCAAGACAGGTACCCGCAAGACCATGAGTGGTCACACACATTATGTATATGCTGTGGCTTTATCCAGTGATTCAGAGTTCATCGTATCGTGAAGTAGAGATTAGACGGTGAGACTATGGGACGTCAAGACAGGTACCTGTAAGACCATGAGTGGTCACACTAGTAATGTATATGCTGTGGCTATATCCAGTGATTCAGATTTCATCGTATCGTGAAGTAGAGATTAGACGGTGAGACTATGGGACGTCAAGACAGGTACCTGTAAGACCATGAGTGGTAACACTAGTAATGTATATGCTGTGGCTATATCCAGTGATTCAGATTTCATCATATCGGGAAGTAGAGATAATACGGTGAGACTATGGGACGTCAAGACAGGTACCCTCAAGACCATGAGTGGTCACACTAGTAATGTATATGCTGTGGCTATATCCAGTGATTCAGATTTCATCATATCGGGAAGTAGAGATAATACGGTGAGACTATGGTACGTCAAGACAGGTACCTGTAAGACCATGAGTGGTCACAACGGTTAGGTATGATCCGTGGCTATATCCAGTGATTCAGATTTCATCGTATCGGGAAGTAGAGATTAGACGGTGAGACTATGGGACGTCAAGACAGGTACCTGTAAGACCATGAGTGGTCACACTAGTTGTGTATATGCTGTGGCTATATCCAGTGATTCAGATTTCATCATATCGGGAAGTAATGATTAGACGGTGAGACTATGGGACGTCAAGACAGGTACCTGTAAGACCATGAGTGGTAACACTAGTAATGTATATGCTGTGGCTATATCCAGTGATTCAGAGTTCATCGTATCGGGAAGTAGAGATAATACGGTGAGACTATGGTACGTCAAGACAGGTACCTGTAAGACCATGAGTGGTCACACTAGTAATGTATATGCTGTGGCTATATCCAGTGATTCAGATTTCATCATATCGGGAAGTAGAGATAATACGGTGAGACTATGGGACGTCAAGACAGGTACCTGTAAGACCATGAGTGGTCACACTAGTAATGTATATGCTGTGGCTATATCCAGTGATTCAGATTTCATCATATCGGGAAGTAATGATAAGACGGTGAGACTATGGGACGTCAAGACAGGTACCTGTAAGACCATGAGTGGTCACACTAGTAATGTATATGCTGTGGCTATATCCAGTGATTCAGAGTTCATCGTATCGGGAAGTTATGATTAGACGGTGAGACTATGGTACGTCAAGACAGGTACCTGTAAGACCATGAGTGGTCACACTAGTAATGTATATGCTGTGGCTATATCCAGTGATTCAGAGTTCATCATATCGGGAAGTAGAGATAATACGGTGAGACTATGGGACGTCAAGACAGGTACCTGTAAGACCATGAGTGGTAACACTAGTAATGTATATGCTGTGGCTATATCCAGTGATTCAGATTTCATCATATCGGGAAGTAGAGATAATACGGTGAGACTATGGGACGTCAAGACAGGTACCTGTAAGACCATGAGTGGTCACACTAGTAATGTATATGCTGTGGCTATATCCAGTGATTCAGAGTTCATCGTATCGGGAAGTTATGATTAGACGGTGAGACTATGGTACGTCAAGACAGGTACCTGTAAGACCATGAGTGGTAACACTAGTAATGTATATGCTGTGGCTATATCCAGTGATTCAGATTTCATCATATCGGGAAGTAGAGATAATACGGTGAGACTATGGGACGTCAAGACAGGTACCTGTAAGACCATGAGTGGTCACACTAGTTATGTATATGCTGTGGCTATATCCAGTGATTCAGATTTCATCATATCGGGAAGTAGAGATTAGACGGTGAGACTATGGGACGTCAAGACAGGTACCTGTAAGACCATGAGTGGTCACACTAGTAATGTATATGCTGTGGCTATATCCAGTGATTCAGATTTCATCATATCGGGAAGTAGAGATAATACGGTGAGACTATGGGACGTCAAGACAGGTACCTGTAAGACCATGAGTGGTAACACTAGTAATGTATATGCTGTGGCTATATCCAGTGATTCAGAGTTCATCGTATCGTGAAGTAGAGATTAGACGGTGAGACTATGGGACGTCAAGACAGGTACCTGTAAGACCATGAGTGGTCACACTAGTAATGTATATGCTGTGGCTATATCCAGTGATTCAGAGTTCATCGTATCGGGAAGTTAGGATTAGACGGTGAGACTATGGTACGTCAAGACAGGTACCTGTAAGACCATGAGTGGTCACAACGGTTAGGTATGATCCGTGGCTATATCCAGTGATTCAGATTTCATCGTATCGGGAAGTAGAGATTAGACGGTGAGACTATGGGACGTCAAGACAGGTACCTGTAAGACCATGAGTGGTAACACTAGTAATGTATATGCTGTGGCTATATCCAGTGATTCAGAGTTCATCGTATCGGGAAGTAGAGATAATACGGTGAGACTATGGTACGTCAAGACAGGTACCTGTAAGACCATGAGTGGTCACACTAGTAATGTATATGCTGTGGCTATATCCAGTGATTCAGATTTCATCATATCGGGAAGTAGAGATAATACGGTGAGACTATGGGACGTCA
Organism: Loxodes magnus; assembly: GCA_946699065.1. Classification (NCBI taxonomy): domain Eukaryota; phylum Ciliophora; class Karyorelictea; order Loxodida; family Loxodidae; genus Loxodes; species Loxodes magnus. The sequence continues at coordinate 215,360 of CAMPDV010000278.1, forward strand.
AGACAGGTACCTGTAAGACCATGAGTGGTCACACTAGTAATGTATATGCTGTGGCTATATCCAGTGATTCAGATTTCATCATATCGGGAAGTAATGATAAGACGGTGAGACTATGGGACGTCAAGACAGGTACCTGTAAGACCATGAGTGGTCACACTAGTAATGTATATGCTGTGGCTATATCCAGTGATTCAGAGTTCATCGTATCGGGAAGTTATGATTAGACGGTGAGACTATGGTACGTCAAGACAGGTACCTGTAAGACCATGAGTGGTCACACTAGTAATGTATATGCTGTGGCTATATCCAGTGATTCAGAGTTCATCATATCGGGAAGTAGAGATAATACGGTGAGACTATGGGACGTCAAGACAGGTACCTGTAAGACCATGAGTGGTAACACTAGTAATGTATATGCTGTGGCTATATCCAGTGATTCAGATTTCATCATATCGGGAAGTAGAGATAATACGGTGAGACTATGGGACGTCAAGACAGGTACCTGTAAGACCATGAGTGGTCACACTAGTAATGTATATGCTGTGGCTATATCCAGTGATTCAGAGTTCATCGTATCGGGAAGTTATGATTAGACGGTGAGACTATGGTACGTCAAGACAGGTACCTGTAAGACCATGAGTGGTAACACTAGTAATGTATATGCTGTGGCTATATCCAGTGATTCAGATTTCATCATATCGGGAAGTAGAGATAATACGGTGAGACTATGGGACGTCAAGACAGGTACCTGTAAGACCATGAGTGGTCACACTAGTTATGTATATGCTGTGGCTATATCCAGTGATTCAGATTTCATCATATCGGGAAGTAGAGATTAGACGGTGAGACTATGGGACGTCAAGACAGGTACCTGTAAGACCATGAGTGGTCACACTAGTAATGTATATGCTGTGGCTATATCCAGTGATTCAGATTTCATCATATCGGGAAGTAGAGATAATACGGTGAGACTATGGGACGTCAAGACAGGTACCTGTAAGACCATGAGTGGTAACACTAGTAATGTATATGCTGTGGCTATATCCAGTGATTCAGAGTTCATCGTATCGTGAAGTAGAGATTAGACGGTGAGACTATGGGACGTCAAGACAGGTACCTGTAAGACCATGAGTGGTCACACTAGTAATGTATATGCTGTGGCTATATCCAGTGATTCAGAGTTCATCGTATCGGGAAGTTAGGATTAGACGGTGAGACTATGGTACGTCAAGACAGGTACCTGTAAGACCATGAGTGGTCACAACGGTTAGGTATGATCCGTGGCTATATCCAGTGATTCAGATTTCATCGTATCGGGAAGTAGAGATTAGACGGTGAGACTATGGGACGTCAAGACAGGTACCTGTAAGACCATGAGTGGTCACACTAGTTGTGTATATGCTGTGGCTATATCCAGTGATTCAGATTTCATCATATCGGGAAGTAATGATTATACGGTGAGACTATGGGACGTCAAGACAGGTACCTGTAAGACCATGAGTGGTCACACTAGTAATGTATATGCTGTGGCTATATCCAGTGATTCAGAGTTCATCGTATCGTGAAGTAGAGATTAGACGGTGAGACTATGGGACGTCAAGACAGGTACCTGTAAGACCATGAGTGGTCACACTAGTAATGTATATGCTGTGGCTATATCCAGTGATTCAGATTTCATCATATCGGGAAGTAATGATAAGACGGTGAGACTATGGGACGTCAAGACAGGTACCTGTAAGACCATGAGTGGTCACACTAGTAATGTATATGCTGTGGCTATATCCAGTGATTCAGAGTTCATCGTATCGGGAAGTTAGGATTAGACGGTGAGACTATGGTACGTCAAGACAGGTACCCGCAAGACCATGAGTGGTAACACTAGTAATGTATATGCTGTGGCTATATCCAGTGATTCAGAGTTCATCATATCGGGAAGTAGAGATAATACGGTGAGACTATGGGACGTCAAGACAGGTACCTGTAAGACCATGAGTGGTCACACTAGTAATGTATATGCTGTGGCTATATCCAGTGATTCAGATTTCATCATATCGGGAAGTAGAGATAATACGGTGAGACTATGGGACGTCAAGACAGGTACCTGTAAGACCATGAGTGGTCACACTAGTAATGTATATGCTGTGGCTATATCCAGTGATTCAGAGTTCATCGTATCGGGAAGTTATGATAATACGGTGAGACTATGGGACGTCAAGACAGGTACCTGTAAGACCATGAGTGGTCACAACGGTTAGGTATGATCCGTGGCTATATCCAGTGATTCAGATTTCATCATATCGGGAAGTAGAGATAATACGGTGAGACTATGGGACGTCAAGACAGGTACCTGTAAGACCATGAGTGGTCACACTAGTAATGTATATGCTGTGGCTATATCCAGTGATTCAGATTTCATCATATCGGGAAGTAGAGATAATACGGTGAGACTATGGTACGTCAAGACAGGTACCTGTAAGACCATGAGTGGTCACACACATTATGTATATGCTGTGGCTTTATCCAGTGATTCAGAGTTCATCGTATCGTGAAGTAGAGATAATACGGTGAGACTATGGGACGTCAAGACAGGTACCTGTAAGACCATGAGTGGTCACACTAGTAATGTATATGCTGTGGCTATATCCAGTGATTCAGAGTTCATCGTATCGGGAAGTTAGGATTAGACGGTGAGACTATGGTACGTCAAGACAGGTACCCGCAAGACCATGAGTGGTCACACACATTATGTATATGCTGTGGCTTTATCCAGTGATTCAGAGTTCATCGTATCGTGAAGTAGAGATTAGACGGTGAGACTATGGGACGTCAAGACAGGTACCTGTAAGACCATGAGTGGTCACACTAGTAATGTATATGCTGTGGCTTTATCCAGTGATTCAGAGTTCATCATATCGGGAAGTAGAGATAATACGGTGAGACTATGGGACGTCAAGACAGGTACCTGTAAGACCATGAGTGGTCACACTAGTAATGTATATGCTGTGGCTATATCCAGTGATTCAGAGTTCATCGTATCGGGAAGTTATGATTAGACGGTGAGACTATGGTACGTCAAGACAGGTACCTGTAAGACCATGAGTGGTCACAACGGTTAGGTATGATCCGTGGTTATATCCAGTGATTCAGAGTTCATCGTATCGGGAAGTTATGATTAGACGGTGAGACTATGGGACGTCAAGACAGGTACCTGTAAGACCATGAGTGGTCACACACATTATGTATATGCTGTGGCTTTATCCAGTGATTCAGAGTTCATCGTATCGTGAAGTTATGATTAGACGGTGAGACTATGGTACGTCAAGACAGGTACCTGTAAGACCATGAGTGGTCACAACGGTTAGGTATGATCCGTGGCTATATCCAGTGATTCAGATTTCATCATATCGGGAAGTAGAGATAATACGGTGAGACTATGGGACGTCAAGACAGGTACCTGTAAGACCATGAGTGGTCACACTAGTAATGTATATGCTGTGGCTATATCCAGTGATTCAGAGTTCATCGTATCGGGAAGTTATGATTAGACGGTGAGACTATGGTACGTCAAGACAGGTACCTGTAAGACCATGAGTGGTCACAACGGTTAGGTATGATCCGTGGCTATATCCAGTGATTCAGAGTTCATCGTATCGGGAAGTTATGATTAGACGGTGAGACTATGGGACGTCAAGACAGGTACCTGTAAGACCATGAGTGGTCACAACGTTTAGTGTATATGCTGTGGCTATATCCAGTGATTCAGAGTTCATCGTATCGCGAAGTAATGATAAGACGGTGAGACTATGGGACGTCAAGACAGGTACCTGTAAGACCATGAGTGGTCACACACATTATGTATATGCTGTGGCTATATCCAGTGATTCAGATTTCATCATATCGGGAAGTAGAGATAATACGGTGAGACTATGGTACGTCAAGACAGGTACCTGTAAGACCATGAGTGGTCACACACATTATGTATATGCTGTGGCTTTATCCAGTGATTCAGAGTTCATCGTATCGGGAAGTAGAGATAATACGGTGAGACTATGGGACGTCAAGACAGGTACCTGTAAGACCATGAGTGGTCACACTAGTAATGTATATGCTGTGGCTATATCCAGTGATTCAGAGTTCATCGTATCGGGAAGTTATGATTAGACGGTGAGACTATGGTACGTCAAGACAGGTACCTGTAAGACCATGAGTGGTCACAACGGTTAGGTATGATCCGTGGCTATATCCAGTGATTCAGAGTTCATCGTATCGGGAAGTTAGGATTAGACGGTGAGACTATGGTACGTCAAGACAGGTACCCGCAAGACCATGAGTGGTCACACACATTATGTATGATCCGTGGTTATATCCAGTGATTCAGAGTTCATCGTATCGGGAAGTTATGATTAGACGGTGAGACTATGGGACGTCAAGACAGGTACCTGTAAGACCATGAGTGGTCACACACATTATGTATATGCTGTGGCTTTATCCAGTGATTCAGAGTTCATCGTATCGGGAAGTAATGATTATACGGTGAGACTATGGGACGTCAAGACAGGTACCTGTAAGACCATGAGTGGTCACACTAGTTGTGTATATGCTGTGGCTATATCCAGTGATTCAGAGTTCATCGTATCGGGAATTAATGATAAGACGGTGAGACTATGTGACGTCAAGACAGGTACCTGTAAGACCATGAGTGGTCACACTAGTTGTGTATATGCTGTGGCTTTATCCAGTGATTCAGAGTTCATCATATCGGGAAGTAGAGATAATACGGTGAGACTATGGGACGTCAAGACAGGTACCTGTAAGACCATGAGTGGTCACAACGGTTAGGTATGATCCGTGGCTATATCCAGTGATTCAGATTTCATCATATCGGGAAGTTAGGATTAGACGGTGAGACTATGGGACGTCAAGACAGGTACCTGTAAGACCATGAGTGGTCACACTAGTAATGTATATGCTGTGGCTATATCCAGTGATTCAGAGTTCATCGTATCGGGAAGTTATGATTAGACGGTGAGACTATGGTACGTCAAGACAGGTACCCGCAAGACCATGAGTGGTCACACTAGTTATGTATGATCAGTGGCTATATCCAGTGATTCAGAGTTCATCGTATCGGGAAGTGATGATAATACGGTGAGACTATGGGACGTCAAGACAGGTACCTGTAAGACCATGAGTGGTCAAACTAGTTATGTATGATCTGTGGCTATATCCAGTGATTCAGAGTTCATCGTATCGGGAAGTCATGATTAGAAGGTGAGACTATGGGACGTCAAGACAGGTACCTGTAAGACCATGAGTGGTCAAACTAGTTGTGTATGATCATTGGCTATATCCAGTGATTCAGAGTTCATCGTATCGGGAAGTGGAGATAAGACGGTGAGACTATGGGACGTCAAGACAGGTATCTGTAAGATCATGAGTGGTCACACTAGTTGTGTATGATCTGTAGCTATATCCAGTGATTCAGAGTTCATCGTATCGGGAAGTGGAGATAAGACGGTGAGATTATGGGACGTCAAGACAGGTACCTGTAAGACCATGAGTGGTCACACTAGTTGTGTATGATCTGTGGCTATATCCAGTGATTCAGAGTTCATCGTATCGGGAAGTGGAGATAAGACGGTGAGACTATGGGACGTCAAGACAGGTACCTGTAAGACCATGAGTGGTCACACTAGTAATGCATATGCTGTTGCAATATCCAGTGATTCAGAGTTCATCGTATCGGGAAGTTATGATTATACGGTGAGACTATGGGACGTCAAGACAGGTACCTGTAAGACCATGAGTGGTCACAACGGTTAGGTATGATCCGTGGCTATATCCAGTGATTCAGATTTCATCATATCGGGAAGTAGAGATAATACGGTGAGACTATGGGACGTCAAGACAGGTACCTGTAAGACCATGAGTGGTCACACTAGTAATGTATATGCTGTGGCTATATCCAGTGATTCAGAGTTCATCGTATCGGGAAGTTAGGATTAGACGGTGAGACTATGGGACGTCAAGACAGGTACCTGTAAGACCATGAGTGGTCACACTAGTAATGTATATGCTGTGGCTATATCCAGTGATTCAGAGTTCATCGTATCGGGAAGTTATGATTAGACGGTGAGACTATGGGACGTCAAGACAGGTACCTGTAAGAGCATGAGTGGTCAAACTAGTTATGTATGATCTGTGGCTATATCCAGTGATTTAGAGTTCATCGTATCGGGAAGTCATGATAAGACGGTGAGACTATGGGACGTCAAGACAGGTACCTGTAAGACCATGAGTGGTCACACTAGTTGTGTAAATGCTGTGGCTATATCCAGTGATTTAGAGTTCATCGTATCGGGAAGTGGAGATAAGACGGTGAGACTATGGGACGTCAAGACAGGTACCTGTAAGACCATGAGTGGTCACACTAATTAAGTATTATCTGTGTCTATATCCAGTGATTCAGAGTTCATCGTATCGGGAAGTTTAGATAAGACGGTGAGACTATGGGACGTCAAGACAGGTACCTGTAAGACCATGAGTGGTCACACTAGTTATGTATTATCTGTGGCTATATCCAGTGATTCAGAGTTCATCGTATCGGGAAGTTTAGATAAGTCGGTGAGACTATGGGACGTCAAGACAGGTACCTGTAAGACCATGAGTGGTCAAACTAGTTATGTAAATGCTGTGGCTATATCCAGTGATTTAGAGTTCATCATATCGGGAAGTAGAGATAATACGGTGAGACTATGGGACGTCAAGACAGGTACCTGTAAGACCATGAGTGGTCACACTAGTAATGTATATGCTGTGGCTATATCCAGTGATTCAGAGTTCATCGTATCGGGAAGTTATGATTAGACGGTGAGACTATGGTACGTCAAGACAGGTACCTGTAAGACCATGAGTGGTCACAACGGTTAGGTATGATCCGTGGCTATATCCAGTGATTCAGATTTCATCGTATCGGGAAGTAGAGATTAGACGGTGAGACTATGGGACGTCAAGACAGGTACCTGTAAGACCATGAGTGGTCACACTAGTTGTGTATATGCTGTGGCTATATCCAGTGATTCAGATTTCATCATATCGGGAAGTAGAGATTAGACGGTGAGACTATGGGACGTCAAGACAGGTACCTGTAAGACCATGAGTGGTCACACTAGTAATGTATATGCTGTGGCTATATCCAGTGATTCAGATTTCATCATATCGGGAAGTAGAGATAATACGGTGAGACTATGGTACGTCAAGACAGGTACCTGTAAGACCATGAGTGGTCACACTAATTATGTATATGCTGTGGCTTTATCCAGTGATTCAGAGTTCATCGTATCGTGAAGTAGAGATAATACGGTGAGACTATGGGACGTCAAGACAGGTACCTGTAAGACCATGAGTGGTCACAACGGTTAGGTATGATCCGTGGCTATATCCAGTGATTCAGAGTTCATCGTATCGGGAAGTTAGGATTAGACGGTGAGACTATGGTACGTCAAGACAGGTACCCGCAAGACCATGAGTGGTCACACACATTATGTATGATCCGTGGTTATATCCAGTGATTCAGAGTTCATCGTATCGGGAAGTTATGATTAGACGGTGAGACTATGGGACGTCAAGACAGGTACCTGTAAGACCATGAGTGGTCACACACATTATGTATATGCTGTGGCTTTATCCAGTGATTCAGAGTTCATCGTATCGGGAAGTAATGATTATACGGTGAGACTATGGGACGTCAAGACAGGTACCTGTAAGACCATGAGTGGTCACACTAGTTGTGTATATGCTGTGGCTATATCCAGTGATTCAGAGTTCATCATATCGGGAAGTAGAGATAATACGGTGAGACTATGGGACGTCAAGACAGGTACCTGTAAGACCATGAGTGGTCACACTAGTAATGTATATGCTGTGGCTATATCCAGTGATTCAGAGTTCATCGTATCGGGAAGTTATGATTAGACGGTGAGACTATGGTACGTCAAGACAGGTACCTGTAAGACCATGAGTGGTCACAACGGTTAGGTATGATCCGTGGCTATATCCAGTGATTCAGAGTTCATCGTATCGGGAAGTTATGATTAGACGGTGAGACTATGGGACGTCAAGACAGGTACCTGTAAGACCATGAGTGGTCACAACGTTTAGTGTATATGCTGTGGCTATATCCAGTGATTCAGAGTTCATCGTATCGCGAAGTAATGATAAGACGGTGAGACTATGGGACGTCAAGACAGGTACCTGTAAGACCATGAGTGGTAACACTAGTAATGTATATGCTGTGGCTATATCCAGTGATTCAGATTTCATCATATCGGGAAGTAGAGATAATACGGTGAGACTATGGGACGTCAAGACAGGTACCTGTAAGACCATGAGTGGTCACACACATTATGTATATGCTGTGGCTTTATCCAGTGATTCAGAGTTCATCGTATCGGGAAGTAGAGATAATACGGTGAGACTATGGGACGTCAAGACAGGTACCTGTAAGACCATGAGTGGTCACACTAGTAATGTATATGCTGTGGCTATATCCAGTGATTCAGAGTTCATCGTATCGGGAAGTTATTCAGAGTTCATCATATTAGATAATACGGTGAGACTATGGTACGTCAAGACAGGTACCTGTAAGACCATGAGTGGTCACAACGGTTAGGTATGATCCGTGGCTATATCCAGTGATTCAGAGTTCATCGTATCGGGAAGTTAGGATTAGACGGTGAGACTATGGTACGTCAAGACAGGTACCCGCAAGACCATGAGTGGTCACACACATTATGTATGATCCGTGGTTATATCCAGTGATTCAGAGTTCATCGTATCGGGAAGTTATGATTAGACGGTGAGACTATGGGACGTCAAGACAGGTACCTGTAAGACCATGAGTGGTCACACACATTATGTATATGCTGTGGCTTTATCCAGTGATTCAGAGTTCATCGTATCGGGAAGTAATGATTATACGGTGAGACTATGGGACGTCAAGACAGGTACCTGTAAGACCATGAGTGGTCACACTAGTTGTGTATATGCTGTGGCTATATCCAGTGATTCAGAGTTCATCGTATCGGGAAGTAATGATAAGACGGTGAGACTATGTGACGTCAAGACAGGTACCTGTAAGACCATGAGTGGTCACACTAGTTGTGTATATGCTGTGGCTTTATCCAGTGATTCAGAGTTCATCATATCGGGAAGTAGAGATAATACGGTGAGACTATGGGACGTCAAGACAGGTACCTGTAAGACCATGAGTGGTCACAACGGTTAGGTATGATCCGTGGCTATATCCAGTGATTCAGATTTCATCATATCGGGAAGTTAGGATTAGACGGTGAGACTATGGGACGTCAAGACAGGTACCTGTAAGACCATGAGTGGTCACACTAGTAATGTATATGCTGTGGCTATATCCAGTGATTCAGAGTTCATCGTATCGGGAAGTTATGATTAGACGGTGAGACTATGGTACGTCAAGACAGGTACCCGCAAGACCATGAGTGGTCACACTAGTTATGTATGATCAGTGGCTATATCCAGTGATTCAGAGTTCATCGTATCGGGAAGTGATGATAATACGGTGAGACTATGGGACGTCAAGACAGGTACCTGTAAGACCATGAGTGGTCAAACTAGTTATGTATGATCTGTGGCTATATCCAGTGATTCAGAGTTCATCGTATCGGGAAGTCATGATTAGAAGGTGAGACTATGGGACGTCAAGACAGGTACCTGTAAGACCATGAGTGGTCAAACTAGTTGTGTATGATCATTGGCTATATCCAGTGATTCAGAGTTCATCGTATCGGGAAGTGGAGATAAGACGGTGAGACTATGGGACGTCAAGACAGGTATCTGTAAGATCATGAGTGGTCACACTAGTTGTGTATGATCTGTAGCTATATCCAGTGATTCAGAGTTCATCGTATCGGGAAGTGGAGATAAGACGGTGAGATTATGGGACGTCAAGACAGGTACCTGTAAGACCATGAGTGGTCACACTAGTTGTGTATGATCTGTGGCTATATCCAGTGATTCAGAGTTCATCGTATCGGGAAGTGGAGATAAGACGGTGAGACTATGGGACGTCAAGACAGGTACCTGTAAGACCATGAGTGGTCACAACGTTTAGTGTATATGCTGTGGCTATATCCAGTGATTCAGAGTTCATCGTATCGCGAAGTAATGATAAGACGGTGAGACTATGGGACGTCAAGACAGGTACCTGTAAGACCATGAGTGGTCACAACGGTTAGGTATGATCCGTGGCTATATCCAGTGATTCAGATTTCATCATATCGGGAAGTAGAGATAATACGGTGAGACTATGGGACGTCAAGACAGGTACCTGTAAGACCATGAGTGGTCAAACTAGTTATGTATGATCTGTGGCTATATCCAGTGATTCAGAGTTCATCGTATCGGGAAGTCATGATTAGAAGGTGAGACTATGGGACGTCAAGACAGGTACCTGTAAGACCATGAGTGGTCAAACTAGTTGTGTATGATCATTGGCTATATCCAGTGATTCAGAGTTCATCGTATCGGGAAGTTATGATTAGACGGTGAGACTATGGTACGTCAAGACAGGTACCTGTAAGACCATGAGTGGTCACAACGGTTAGGTATGATCCGTGGCTATATCCAGTGATTCAGAGTTCATCGTATCGGGAAGTTAGGATTAGACGGTGAGACTATGGTACGTCAAGACAGGTACCCGCAAGACCATGAGTGGTCACACACATTATGTATGATCCGTGGTTATATCCAGTGATTCAGATTTCATCATATCGGGAAGTAGAGATAATACGGTGAGACTATGGGACGTCAAGACAGGTACCTGTAAGACCATGAGTGGTCACAACGGTTAGGTATGATCCGTGGCTATATCCAGTGATTCAGAGTTCATCGTATCGGGAAGTTATGATTAGACGGTGAGACTATGGGACGTCAAGACAGGTACCTGTAAGACCATGAGTGGTCACACTAGTTATGTATGATCTGTGGCTATATCCAGTGATTCAGAGTTCATCGTATCGGGAAGTTATGATTAGACGGTGAGACTATGGGACGTCAAGACAGGTACCTGTAAGACCATGAGTGGTAACACTAGTAATGTATATGCTGTGGCTATATCCAGTGATTCAGATTTCATCATATCGGGAAGTAGAGATAATACGGTGAGACTATGGGACGTCAAGACAGGTACCTGTAAGACCATGAGTGGTCACAACGGTTAGGTATGATCCGTGGCTATATCCAGTGATTCAGATTTCATCATATCGGGAAGTTAGGATTAGACGGTGAGACTATGGGACGTCAAGACAGGTACCTGTAAGACCATGAGTGGTCACACTAGTAATGTATATGCTGTGGCTATATCCAGTGATTCAGAGTTCATCGTATCGGGAAGTTATGATTAGACGGTGAGACTATGGTACGTCAAGACAGGTACCCGCAAGACCATGAGTGGTCACACTAGTTATGTATGATCAGTGGCTATATCCAGTGATTCAGAGTTCATCGTATCGGGAAGTGATGATAATACGGTGAGACTATGGGACGTCAAGACAGGTACCTGTAAGACCATGAGTGGTCAAACTAGTTATGTATGATCTGTGGCTATATCCAGTGATTCAGAGTTCATCGTATCGGGAAGTCATGATTAGAAGGTGAGACTATGGGACGTCAAGACAGGTACCTGTAAGACCATGAGTGGTCAAACTAGTTGTGTATGATCATTGGCTATATCCAGTGATTCAGAGTTCATCGTATCGGGAAGTGGAGATAAGACGGTGAGACTATGGGACGTCAAGACAGGTATCTGTAAGATCATGAGTGGTCACACTAGTTGTGTATGATCTGTAGCTATATCCAGTGATTCAGAGTTCATCGTATCGGGAAGTGGAGATAAGACGGTGAGATTATGGGACGTCAAGACAGGTACCTGTAAGACCATGAGTGGTCACACTAGTTGTGTATGATCTGTGGCTATATCCAGTGATTCAGAGTTCATCGTATCGGGAAGTGGAGATAAGACGGTGAGACTATGGGACGTCAAGACAGGTACCTGTAAGACCATGAGTGGTCAAACTAGTTATGTATGATCTGTGGCTATATCCAGTGATTCAGAGTTCATCGTATCGGGAAGTTATGATGATACGGTGAGACTATGGGACGTCAAGACAGGTACCTGTAAGACCATGAGTGGTCACACACATTATGTATATGCTGTGGCTATATCCAGTGATTCAGATTTCATCATATCGGGAAGTAGAGATAATACGGTGAGACTATGGGACGTCAAGACAGGTACCTGTAAGACCATGAGTGGTCACACTAGTAATGTATATGCTGTGGCTATATCCAGTGATTCAGATTTCATCATATCGGGAAGTAGAGATAATACGGTGAGACTATGGGACGTCAAGACAGGTACCTGTAAGACCATGAGTGGTCACACTAGTAATGTATATGCTGTGGCTATATCCAGTGATTCAGAGTTCATCGTATCGGGAAGTTATGATTAGACGGTGAGACTATGGTACGTCAAGACAGGTACCCGCAAGACCATGAGTGGTCACACTAGTTATGTATGATCCGTGGCTATATCCAGTGATTCAGAGTTCATCGTATCGGGAAGTTATGATTAGACGGTGAGACTATGGGACGTCAAGACAGGTACCTGTAAGACCATGAGTGGTCACAACGGTTAGGTATGATCCGTGGCTATATCCAGTGATTCAGATTTCATCATATCGGGAAGTTATGATTAGACGGTGAGACTATGGGACGTCAAGACAGGTACCTGTAAGACCATGAGTGGTCACAACGGTTAGGTATGATCCGTGGCTATATCCAGTGATTCAGAGTTCATCGTATCGGGAAGTTATGATTAGACGGTGAGACTATGGGACGTCAAGACAGGTACCTGTAAGACCATGAGTGGTCACACTAGTTATGTATGATCTGTGGCTATATCCAGTGATTCAGAGTTCATCGTATCGGGAAGTTATGATTAGACGGTGAGACTATGGGACGTCAAGACAGGTACCTGTAAGACCATGAGTGGTAACACTAGTAATGTATATGCTGTGGCTATATCCAGTGATTCAGATTTCATCGTATCGTGAAGTAGAGATTAGACGGTGAGACTATGGGACGTCAAGACAGGTACCTGTAAGACCATGAGTGGTAACACTAGTAATGTATATGCTGTGGCTATATCCAGTGATTCAGAGTTCATCGTATCGGGAAGTTATGATTAGACGGTGAGACTATGGGACGTCAAGACAGGTACCTGTAAGACCATGAGTGGTCACAACGGTTAGGTATGATCCGTGGCTATATCCAGTGATTCAGATTTCATCATATCGGGAAGTAGAGATAATACGGTGAGACTATGGGACGTCAAGACAGGTACCTGTAAGACCATGAGTGGTCACAACGGTTAGGTATGATCCGTGGATATATCCAGTGATTCAGAGTTCATCGTATCGGGAAGTTATGATTAGACGGTGAGACTATGGGACGTCAAGACAGGTACCTGTAAGACCATGAGTGGTAACACTAGTAATGTATATGCTGTGGCTATATCCAGTGATTCAGATTTCATCATATCGGGAAGTAGAGATAATACGGTGAGACTATGGGACGTCAAGACAGGTACCTGTAAGACCATGAGTGGTCACAACGGTTAGGTATGATCCGTGGCTATATCCAGTGATTCAGAGTTCATCGTATCGGGAAGTTATGATTAGACGGTGAGACTATGGGACGTCAAGACAGGTACCTGTAAGACCATGAGTGGTCACAACGGTTAGGTATGATCCGTGGATATATCCAGTGATTCAGAGTTCATCGTATCGGGAAGTTATGATTAGACGGTGAGACTATGGGACGTCAAGACAGGTACCTGTAAGACCATGAGTGGTAACACTAGTAATGTATATGCTGTGGCTATATCCAGTGATTCAGATTTCATCATATCGGGAAGTAGAGATAATACGGTGAGACTATGGGACGTCAAGACAGGTACCTGTAAGACCATGAGTGGTCACAACGGTTAGGTATGATCCGTGGCTATATCCAGTGATTCAGAGTTCATCGTATCGGGAAGTTATGATTAGACGGTGAGACTATGGGACGTCAAGACAGGTACCTGTAAGACCATGAGTGGTCACAACGGTTAGGTATGATCCGTGGCTATATCCAGTGATTCAGATTTCATCATATCGGGAAGTAGAGATAATACGGTGAGACTATGGGACGTCAAGACAGGTACCTGTAAGACCATGAGTGGTCACAACGGTTAGGTATGATCCGTGGATATATCCAGTGATTCAGAGTTCATCGTATCGGGAAGTTATGATTAGACGGTGAGACTATGGGACGTCAAGACAGGTACCTGTAAGACCATGAGTGGTAACACTAGTAATGTATATGCTGTGGCTATATCCAGTGATTCAGATTTCATCATATCGGGAAGTAGAGATAATACGGTGAGACTATGGGACGTCAAGACAGGTACCTGTAAGACCATGAGTGGTCACAACGGTTAGGTATGATCCGTGGCTATATCCAGTGATTCAGATTTCATCATATCGGGAAGTAGAGATAATACGGTGAGACTATGGGACGTCAAGACAGGTACCTGTAAGACCATGAGTGGTCACAACGGTTAGGTATGATCCGTGGATATATCCAGTGATTCAGAGTTCATCGTATCGGGAAGTTATGATTAGACGGTGAGACTATGGGACGTCAAGACAGGTACCTGTAAGACCATGAGTGGTAACACTAGTAATGTATATGCTGTGGCTATATCCAGTGATTCAGATTTCATCATATCGGGAAGTAGAGATAATACGGTGAGACTATGGGACGTCAAGACAGGTACCTGTAAGACCATGAGTGGTCACAACGGTTAGGTATGATCCGTGGCTATATCCAGTGATTCAGAGTTCATCGTATCGGGAAGTTATGATTAGACGGTGAGACTATGGGACGTCAAGACAGGTACCTGTAAGACCATGAGTGGTCACACTAGTTATGTATGATCTGTGGCTATATCCAGTGATTCAGAGTTCATCGTATCGGGAAGTTATGATTAGACGGTGAGACTATGGGACGTCAAGACAGGTACCTGTAAGACCATGAGTGGTAACACTAGTAATGTATATGCTGTGGCTATATCCAGTGATTCAGATTTCATCATATCGGGAAGTAGAGATAATACGGTGAGACTATGGGACGTCAAGACAGGTACCTGTAAGACCATGAGTGGTCACACTAGTAATGTATATGCTGTGGCTATATCCAGTGATTCAGATTTCATCATATCGGGAAGTAGAGATAATACGGTGAGACTATGGGACGTCAAGACAGGTACCTGTAAGACCATGAGTGGTCACAACGGTTAGGTATGATCCGTGGCTATATCCAGTGATTCAGATTTCATCATATCGGGAAGTAGAGATAATACGGTGAGACTATGGGACGTCAAGACAGGTACCTGTAAGACCATGAGTGGTCACAACGGTTAGGTATGATCCGTGGCTATATCCAGTGATTCAGATTTCATCATATCGGGAAGTAATGATTATACGGTGAGACTATGGTACGTCAAGACAGGTACCTGTAAGACCATGAGTGGTCACAACGGTTAGGTATGATCCGTGGCTATATCCAGTGATTCAGATTTCATCATATCGGGAAGTTAGGATTAGACGGTGAGACTATGGTACGTCAAGACAGGTACCTGTAAGACCATGAGTGGTCACAACGGTTAGGTATGATCCGTGGCTATATCCAGTGATTCAGATTTCATCATATCGGGAAGTTAGGATTAGACGGTGAGACTATGGGACGTCAAGACAGGTACCTGTAAGACCATGAGTGGTAACACTAGTAATGTATATGCTGTGGCTATATCCAGTGATTCAGAGTTCATCGTATCGGGAAGTTATGATTAGACGGTGAGACTATGGGACGTCAAGACAGGTACCTGTAAGACCATGAGTGGTAACACTAGTAATGTATATGCTGTGGCTATATCCAGTGATTCAGATTTCATCATATCGGGAAGTAGAGATAATACGGTGAGACTATGGGACGTCAAGACAGGTACCTGTAAGACCATGAGTGGTCACAACGGTTAGGTATGATCCGTGGCTATATCCAGTGATTCAGATTTCATCATATCGGGAAGTAGAGATAATACGGTGAGACTATGGGACGTCAAGACAGGTACCTGTAAGACCATGAGTGGTCACAACGGTTAGGTATGATCCGTGGCTATATCCAGTGATTCAGAGTTCATCGTATCGGGAAGTTATGATTAGACGGTGAGACTATGGGACGTCAAGACAGGTACCTGTAAGACCATGAGTGGTCACAACGGTTAGGTATGATCCGTGGATATATCCAGTGATTCAGAGTTCATCGTATCGGGAAGTTATGATTAGACGGTGAGACTATGGGACGTCAAGACAGGTACCTGTAAGACCATGAGTGGTAACACTAGTAATGTATATGCTGTGGCTATATCCAGTGATTCAGATTTCATCATATCGGGAAGTAGAGATAATACGGTGAGACTATGGGACGTCAAGACAGGTACCTGTAAGACCATGAGTGGTCACAACGGTTAGGTATGATCCGTGGCTATATCCAGTGATTCAGAGTTCATCGTATCGGGAAGTTATGATTAGACGGTGAGACTATGGGACGTCAAGACAGGTACCTGTAAGACCATGAGTGGTCACAACGGTTAGGTATGATCCGTGGCTATATCCAGTGATTCAGATTTCATCATATCGGGAAGTAGAGATAATACGGTGAGACTATGGGACGTCAAGACAGGTACCTGTAAGACCATGAGTGGTCACAACGGTTAGGTATGATCCGTGGATATATCCAGTGATTCAGAGTTCATCGTATCGGGAAGTTATGATTAGACGGTGAGACTATGGGACGTCAAGACAGGTACCTGTAAGACCATGAGTGGTAACACTAGTAATGTATATGCTGTGGCTATATCCAGTGATTCAGATTTCATCATATCGGGAAGTAGAGATAATACGGTGAGACTATGGGACGTCAAGACAGGTACCTGTAAGACCATGAGTGGTCACAACGGTTAGGTATGATCCGTGGCTATATCCAGTGATTCAGATTTCATCATATCGGGAAGTAGAGATAATACGGTGAGACTATGGGACGTCAAGACAGGTACCTGTAAGACCATGAGTGGTCACAACGGTTAGGTATGATCCGTGGATATATCCAGTGATTCAGAGTTCATCGTATCGGGAAGTTATGATTAGACGGTGAGACTATGGGACGTCAAGACAGGTACCTGTAAGACCATGAGTGGTAACACTAGTAATGTATATGCTGTGGCTATATCCAGTGATTCAGATTTCATCATATCGGGAAGTAGAGATAATACGGTGAGACTATGGGACGTCAAGACAGGTACCTGTAAGACCATGAGTGGTCACAACGGTTAGGTATGATCCGTGGCTATATCCAGTGATTCAGAGTTCATCGTATCGGGAAGTTATGATTAGACGGTGAGACTATGGGACGTCAAGACAGGTACCTGTAAGACCATGAGTGGTCACACTAGTTATGTATGATCTGTGGCTATATCCAGTGATTCAGAGTTCATCGTATCGGGAAGTTATGATTAGACGGTGAGACTATGGGACGTCAAGACAGGTACCTGTAAGACCATGAGTGGTAACACTAGTAATGTATATGCTGTGGCTATATCCAGTGATTCAGATTTCATCATATCGGGAAGTAGAGATAATACGGTGAGACTATGGGACGTCAAGACAGGTACCTGTAAGACCATGAGTGGTCACACTAGTAATGTATATGCTGTGGCTATATCCAGTGATTCAGATTTCATCATATCGGGAAGTAGAGATAATACGGTGAGACTATGGGACGTCAAGACAGGTACCTGTAAGACCATGAGTGGTCACAACGGTTAGGTATGATCCGTGGCTATATCCAGTGATTCAGATTTCATCATATCGGGAAGTAGAGATAATACGGTGAGACTATGGGACGTCAAGACAGGTACCTGTAAGACCATGAGTGGTCACAACGGTTAGGTATGATCCGTGGCTATATCCAGTGATTCAGATTTCATCATATCGGGAAGTAATGATTATACGGTGAGACTATGGTACGTCAAGACAGGTACCTGTAAGACCATGAGTGGTCACAACGGTTAGGTATGATCCGTGGCTATATCCAGTGATTCAGATTTCATCATATCGGGAAGTTAGGATTAGACGGTGAGACTATGGTACGTCAAGACAGGTACCTGTAAGACCATGAGTGGTCACAACGGTTAGGTATGATCCGTGGCTATATCCAGTGATTCAGATTTCATCATATCGGGAAGTTAGGATTAGACGGTGAGACTATGGGACGTCAAGACAGGTACCTGTAAGACCATGAGTGGTAACACTAGTAATGTATATGCTGTGGCTATATCCAGTGATTCAGATTTCATCATATCGGGAAGTTAGGATTAGACGGTGAGACTATGGTACGTCAAGACAGTTACCTGTAAGACCATGAGTGGTCACAACGGTTAGGTATGATCCGTGGCTATATCCAGTGATTCAGAGTTCATCGTATCGGGAAGTAGAGATAATACGGTGAGACTATGGGACGTCAAGACAGGTACCTGTAAGACCATGAGTGGTCACACTAGTAATGTATATGCTGTGGCTATATCCAGTGATTCAGAGTTCATCGTATCGGGAAGTAGAGATTAGACGATGAGACTATGGGACGTCAAGACAGGTACCTGTAAGACCATGAGTGGTCACAACGGTTAGGTATGATCCGTGGCTATATCCAGTGATTCAGATTTCATCATATCGGGAAGTAGAGATAATACGGTGAGACTATGGTACGTCAAGACAGGTACCTGTAAGACCATGAGTGGTCAGACACATTATGTATATGCTGTGGCTATATCCAGTGATTCAGAGTTCATCGTATCGGGAAGTTAGGATTAGACGGTGAGACTATGGGACGTCAAGACAGGTACCTGTAAGACCATGAGTGGTCACACTAGTTATGTATGATCTGTGGCTATATCCAGTGATTCAGAGTTCATCGTATCGGGAAGTTATGATTAGACGGTGAGACTATGGGACGTCAAGACAGGTACCTGTAAGACCATGAGTGGTCACACTAGTAATGTATATGCTGTGGCTATATCCAGTGATTCAGATTTCATCATATCGGGAAGTAGAGATAATACGGTGAGACTATGGGACGTCAAGACAGGTACCTGTAAGACCATGAGTGGTCACACACATTATGTATATGCTGTGGCTATATCCAGTGATTCAGATTTCATCATATCGGGAAGTAGAGATAATACGGTGAGACTATGGGACGTCAAGACAGGTACCTGTAAGACCATGAGTGGTCACAACGGTTAGGTATGATCCGTGGCTATATCCAGTGATTCAGATTTCATCATATCGGGAAGTAGAGATAATACGGTGAGACTATGGGACGTCAAGACAGGTACCTGTAAGACCATGAGTGGTCACACTAGTAATGTATATGCTGTGGCTATATCCAGTGATTCAGATTTCATCATATCGGGAAGTAATGATTATACGGTGAGACTATGGGACGTCAAGACAGGTACCTGTAAGACCATGAGTGGTCACAACGGTTAGGTATGATCCGTGGCTATATCCAGTGATTCAGATTTCATCATATCGGGAAGTTAGGATTAGACGGTGAGACTATGGGACGTCAAGACAGGTACCTGTAAGACCATGAGTGGTCACAACGGTTAGGTATGATCCGTGGCTATATCCAGTGATTCAGAGTTCATCGTATCGGGAAGTAGAGATAATACGGTGAGACTATGGTACGTCAAGACAGGTACCTGTAAGACCATGAGTGGTCACACACATTATGTATATGCTGTGGCTATATCCAGTGATTCAGAGTTCATCGTATCGGGAAGTAGAGATAATACGGTGAGACTATGGGACGTCAAGACAGGTACCTGTAAGACTTAAGTGGTCACAACGGTTAGGTATGATCCGTGGCTATATCCAGTGATTCAGAGTTCATCGTATCGGGAAGTAGAGAAAATACGGTGAGACTATGGGACGTCAAGACAGGTACCTGTAAGACCATGAGTGGTCACACTAGTAATGTATATGCTGTGGCTATATCCAGTGATTCAGATTTCATCATATCGGGAAGTAGAGATAATACGGTGAGACTATGGTACGTCAAGACAGGTACCTGTAAGACCATGAGTGGTCACAACGGTTAGGTATGATCCGTGGCTATATCCAGTGATTCAGAGTTCATCGTATCGGGAAGTAGAGATAATACGGTGAGACTATGGGACGTCAAGACAGGTACCTGTAAGACCATGAGTGGTCACACTAGTAATGTATATGCTGTGGCTATATCCAGTGATTCAGAGTTCATCGTATCGGGAAGTAGAGATTAGACGATGAGACTATGGGACGTCAAGACAGGTACCTGTAAGACCATGAGTGGTCACAACGGTTAGGTATGATCCGTGGCTATATCCAGTGATTCAGATTTCATCATATCGGGAAGTAATGATTATACGGTGAGACTATGGGACGTCAAGACAGGTACCTGTAAGACCATGAGTGGTAACACTAGTAATGTATATGCTGTGGCTATATCCAGTGATTCAGATTTCATCATATCGGGAAGTAGAGATAATACGGTGAGACTATGGGACGTCAAGACAGGTACCTGTAAGACCATGAGTGGTCACAACGGTTAGGTATGATCCGTGGCTATATCCAGTGATTCAGATTTCATCATATCGGGAAGTAGAGATAAGACGGTGAGACTATGGGACGTCAAGACAGGTACCTGTAAGACCATGAGTGGTCACACTAGTTGTGTATATGCTGTGGCTATATCCAGTGATTCAGAGTTCATCGTATCGGGAAGTAATGATAAGACGGAGAGACTATGGGACGTCAAGACAGGTACCTGTAAGACCATGAGTGGTCACACTAGTTGTGTATATGCTGTGGCTATATCCAGTGATTCAGAGTTCATCGTATCGGGAAGTCATGATAAGACGGTGAGACTATGGTACGTCAAGACAGGTACCTGTAAGACCATGAGTGGTCACAACGGTTAGGTATGATCCGTGGCTATATCCAGTGATTCAGATTTCATCATATCGGGAAGTAGAGATAATACGGTGAGACTATGGGACGTCAAGACAGGTACCTGTAAGACCATGAGTGGTCACACACATTATGTATATGCTGTGGCTATATCCAGTGATTCAGATTTCATCATATCGGGAAGTAGAGATAATACGGTGAGACTATGGGACGTCAAGACAGGTACCTGTAAGACCATGAGTGGTAACACTAGTAATGTATATGCTGTGGCTATATCCAGTGATTCAGATTTCATCATATCGGGAAGTAGAGATAATACGGTGAGACTATGGGACGTCAAGACAGGTACCTGTAAGACCATGAGTGGTAACACTAGTAATGTATATGCTGTGGCTATATCCAGTGATTCAGAGTTCATCGTATCGTGAAGTAGAGATAATACGGTGAGACTATGGGACGTCAAGACAGGTACCTGTAAGACCATGAGTGGTCACAACGGTTAGGTATGATCCGTGGATATATCCAGTGATTCAGAGTTCATCGTATCGGGAAGTTATGATTAGACGGTGAGACTATGGGACGTCAAGACAGGTACCTGTAAGACCATGAGTGGTCACACTAGTAATGTATATGCTGTGGCTATATCCAGTGATTCAGAGTTCATCGTATCGGGAAGTAGAGATTAGACGATGAGACTATGGGACGTCAAGACAGGTACCTGTAAGACCATGAGTGGTCACAACGGTTAGGTATGATCCGTGGCTATATCCAGTGATTCAGATTTCATCATATCGGGAAGTAATGATAATACGGTGAGACTATGGGACGTCAAGACAGGTACCTGTAAGACCATGAGTGGTCACAACGGTTAGGTATGATCCGTGGCTATATCCAGTGATTCAGATTTCATCATATCGGGAAGTAGAGATAATACGGTGAGACTATGGGACGTCAAGACAGGTACCTGTAAGACCATGAGTGGTCACAACGGTTAGGTATGATCCGTGGCTATATCCAGTGATTCAGATTTCATCATATCGGGAAGTAGAGATAAGACGGTGAGACTATGGGACGTCAAGACAGGTACCTGTAAGACCATGAGTGGTCACACTAGTTGTGTATATGCTGTGGCTATATCCAGTGATTCAGAGTTCATCGTATCGGGAAGTAATGATAAGACGGTGAGACTATGGGACGTCAAGACAGGTACCTGTAAGACCATGAGTGGTCACACTAGTTGTGTATATGCTGTGGCTATATCCAGTGATTCAGAGTTCATCGTATCGGGAAGTCATGATAAGACGGTGAGACTATGGTACGTCAAGACAGGTACCTGTAAGACCATGAGTGGTCACAACGGTTAGGTATGATCCGTGGCTATATCCAGTGATTCAGATTTCATCATATCGGGAAGTAGAGATAATACGGTGAGACTATGGTACGTCAAGACAGGTACCTGTAAGACCATGAGTGGTCAGACACATTATGTATATGCTGTGGCTATATCCAGTGATTCAGAGTTCATCGTATCGGGAAGTTAGGATTAGACGGTGAGACTATGGGACGTCAAGACAGGTACCTGTAAGACCATGAGTGGTCACAACGGTTAGGTATGATCCGTGGCTATATCCAGTGATTCAGATTTCATCGTATCGGGAAGTTAGGATTAGACGGTGAGACTATGGGACGTCAAGACAGGTACCTGTAAGACCATGAGTGGTCACAACGGTTAGGTATGATCCGTGGCTATATCCAGTGATTCAGAGTTCATCGTATCGGGAAGTAATGATAAGACGGTGAGACTATGGGACGTCAAGACAGGTACCTGTAAGACCATGAGTGGTCACAACGGTTAGGTATGATCCGTGGCTATATCCAGTGATTCAGATTTCATCATATCGGGAAGTAGAGATAATACGGTGAGACTATGGGACGTCAAGACAGGTACCTGTAAGACCATGAGTGGTCACACACATTATGTATATGCTGTGGCTATATCCAGTGATTCAGATTTCATCATATCGGGAAGTAGAGATAATACGGTGAGACTATGGGACGTCAAGACAGGTACCTGTAAGACCATGAGTGGTAACACTAGTAATGTATATGCTGTGGCTATATCCAGTGATTCAGATTTCATCATATCGGGAAGTAGAGATAATACGGTGAGACTATGGGACGTCAAGACAGGTACCTGTAAGACCATGAGTGGTAACACTAGTAATGTATATGCTGTGGCTATATCCAGTGATTCAGAGTTCATCGTATCGTGAAGTAGAGATAATACGGTGAGACTATGGGACGTCAAGACAGGTACCTGTAAGACCATGAGTGGTCACACTAGTAATGTATATGCTGTGGCTATATCCAGTGATTCAGAGTTCATCGTATCGGGAAGTTATGATTAGACGGTGAGACTATGGGACGTCAAGACAGGTACCTGTAAGACCATGAGTGGTCACAACGGTTAGGTATGATCCGTGGCTATATCCAGTGATTCAGAGTTCATCGTATCGGGAAGTTATGATTAGACGGTGAGACTATGGGACGTCAAGACAGGTACCTGTAAGACCATGAGTGGTCACAACGGTTAGGTATGATCCGTGGCTATATCCAGTGATTCAGATTTCATCATATCGGGAAGTAGAGATAATACGGTGAGACTATGGGACGTCAAGACAGGTACCTGTAAGACCATGAGTGGTCACAACGGTTAGGTATGATCCGTGGATATATCCAGTGATTCAGAGTTCATCGTATCGGGAAGTTATGATTAGACGGTGAGACTATGGGACGTCAAGACAGGTACCTGTAAGACCATGAGTGGTAACACTAGTAATGTATATGCTGTGGCTATATCCAGTGATTCAGATTTCATCATATCGGGAAGTAGAGATAATACGGTGAGACTATGGGACGTCAAGACAGGTACCTGTAAGACCATGAGTGGTCACAACGGTTAGGTATGATCCGTGGCTATATCCAGTGATTCAGATTTCATCATATCGGGAAGTAGAGATAATACGGTGAGACTATGGGACGTCAAGACAGGTACCTGTAAGACCATGAGTGGTCACAACGGTTAGGTATGATCCGTGGATATATCCAGTGATTCAGAGTTCATCGTATCGGGAAGTTATGATTAGACGGTGAGACTATGGGACGTCAAGACAGGTACCTGTAAGACCATGAGTGGTCACACTAGTAATGTATATGCTGTGGCTATATCCAGTGATTCAGAGTTCATCGTATCGGGAAGTAGAGATTAGACGATGAGACTATGGGACGTCAAGACAGGTACCTGTAAGACCATGAGTGGTCACAACGGTTAGGTATGATCCGTGGCTATATCCAGTGATTCAGATTTCATCATATCGGGAAGTAATGATTATACGGTGAGACTATGGGACGTCAAGACAGGTACCTGTAAGACCATGAGTGGTCACAACGGTTAGGTATGATCCGTGGCTATATCCAGTGATTCAGATTTCATCATATCGGGAAGTAGAGATAATACGGTGAGACTATGGGACGTCAAGACAGGTACCTGTAAGACCATGAGTGGTCACAACGGTTAGGTATGATCCGTGGCTATATCCAGTGATTCAGATTTCATCATATCGGGAAGTAGAGATAAGACGGTGAGACTATGGGACGTCAAGACAGGTACCTGTAAGACCATGAGTGGTCACACTAGTTGTGTATATGCTGTGGCTATATCCAGTGATTCAGAGTTCATCGTATCGGGAAGTAATGATAAGACGGAGAGACTATGGGACGTCAAGACAGGTACCTGTAAGACCATGAGTGGTCACACTAGTTGTGTATATGCTGTGGCTATATCCAGTGATTCAGAGTTCATCGTATCGGGAAGTCATGATAAGACGGTGAGACTATGGTACGTCAAGACAGGTACCTGTAAGACCATGAGTGGTCACAACGGTTAGGTATGATCCGTGGCTATATCCAGTGATTCAGATTTCATCATATCGGGAAGTAGAGATAATACGGTGAGACTATGGTACGTCAAGACAGGTACCTGTAAGACCATGAGTGGTCAGACACATTATGTATATGCTGTGGCTATATCCAGTGATTCAGAGTTCATCGTATCGGGAAGTTAGGATTAGACGGTGAGACTATGGGACGTCAAGACAGGTACCTGTAAGACCATGAGTGGTCACACTAGTAATGTATATGCTGTGGCTATATCCAGTGATTCAGAGTTCATCGTATCGGGAAGTAGAGAAAATACGGTGAGACTATGGGACGTCAAGACAGGTACCTGTAAGACCATGAGTGGTCACACTAGTAATGTATATGCTGTGGCTATATCCAGTGATTCAGATTTCATCATATCGGGAAGTAGAGATAATACGGTGAGACTATGGGACGTCAAGACAGGTACCTGTAAGACCATGAGTGGTCACAACGGTTAGGTATGATCCGTGGCTATATCCAGTGATTCAGAGTTCATCGTATCGGGAAGTAGAGATAATACGGTGAGACTATGGGACGTCAAGACAGGTACCTGTAAGACCATGAGTGGTCACACTAGTAATGTATATGCTGTGGCTATATCCAGTGATTCAGAGTTCATCGTATCGGGAAGTAGAGATTAGACGATGAGACTATGGGACGTCAAGACAGGTACCTGTAAGACCATGAGTGGTCACAACGGTTAGGTATGATCCGTGGCTATATCCAGTGATTCAGATTTCATCATATCGGGAAGTAATGATTATACGGTGAGACTATGGGACGTCAAGACAGGTACCTGTAAGACCATGAGTGGTCACACTAGTAATGTATATGCTGTGGCTATATCCAGTGATTCAGAGTTCATCATATCGGGAAGTAGAGATTAGACGGTGAGACTATGGGACGTCAAGACAGGTACCTGTAAGACCATGAGTGGTCACACTAGTAATGCATATGCTGTGGCAATATCCAGTGATTCAGATTTCATCATATCGGGAAGTAGAGATAAGACGGTGAGACTATGGGACGTCAAGACAGGTACCTGTAAGACCATGAGTGGTCACACTAGTTGTGTATATGCTGTGGCTATATCCAGTGATTCAGAGTTCATCGTATCGGGAAGTAATGATAAGACGGTGAGACTATGGGACGTCAAGACAGGTACCTGTAAGACCATGAGTGGTCACACTAGTTGTGTATATGCTGTGGCTATATCCAGTGATTCAGAGTTCATCGTATCGGGAAGTCATGATAAGACGGTGAGACTATGGTACGTCAAGACAGGTACCTGTAAGACCATGAGTGGTCACAACGGTTAGGTATGATCCGTGGCTATATCCAGTGATTCAGATTTCATCATATCGGGAAGTAGAGATTAGACGATGAGACTATGGGACGTCAAGACAGGTACCTGTAAGACCATGAGTGGTCACAACGGTTAGGTATGATCCGTGGCTATATCCAGTGATTCAGATTTCATCATATCGGGAAGTAATGATAATACGGTGAGACTATGGGACGTCAAGACAGGTACCTGTAAGACCATGAGTGGTCACAACGGTTAGGTATGATCCGTGGCTATATCCAGTGATTCAGATTTCATCATATCGGGAAGTAGAGATAATACGGTGAGACTATGGGACGTCAAGACAGGTACCTGTAAGACCATGAGTGGTCACAACGGTTAGGTATGATCCGTGGCTATATCCAGTGATTCAGATTTCATCATATCGGGAAGTAGAGATAAGACGGTGAGACTATGGGACGTCAAGACAGGTACCTGTAAGACCATGAGTGGTCACACTAGTTGTGTATATGCTGTGGCTATATCCAGTGATTCAGAGTTCATCGTATCGGGAAGTAATGATAAGACGGTGAGACTATGGGACGTCAAGACAGGTACCTGTAAGACCATGAGTGGTCACACTAGTTGTGTATATGCTGTGGCTATATCCAGTGATTCAGAGTTCATCGTATCGGGAAGTCATGATAAGACGGTGAGACTATGGTACGTCAAGACAGGTACCTGTAAGACCATGAGTGGTCACAACGGTTAGGTATGATCCGTGGCTATATCCAGTGATTCAGATTTCATCATATCGGGAAGTAGAGATAATACGGTGAGACTATGGTACGTCAAGACAGGTACCTGTAAGACCATGAGTGGTCAGACACATTATGTATATGCTGTGGCTATATCCAGTGATTCAGAGTTAATCGTATCGGGAAGTAGAGATAATACGGTGAGACTATGGGACGTCAAGACAGGTACCTGTAAGACCATGAGTGGTCACAACGGTTAGGTATGATCCGTGGCTATATCCAGTGATTCAGATTTCATCGTATCGGGAAGTTAGGATTAGACGGTGAGACTATGGGACGTCAAGACAGGTACCTGTAAGACCATGAGTGGTCACACTAGTTGTGTATATGCTGTGGCTATATCCAGTGATTCAGAGTTCATCGTATCGGGAAGTAATGATAAGACGGTGAGACTATGGGACGTCAAGACAGGTACCTGTAAGACCATGAGTGGTCACAACGGTTAGGTATGATCCGTGGCTATATCCAGTGATTCAGATTTCATCATATCGGGAAGTAGAGATAATACGGTGAGACTATGGGACGTCAAGACAGGTACCTGTAAGACCATGAGTGGTCACACACATTATGTATATGCTGTGGCTATATCCAGTGATTCAGATTTCATCATATCGGGAAGTAGAGATAATACGGTGAGACTATGGGACGTCAAGACAGGTACCTGTAAGACCAT
Organism: Loxodes magnus; assembly: GCA_946699065.1. NCBI lineage: Eukaryota > Ciliophora > Karyorelictea > Loxodida > Loxodidae > Loxodes > Loxodes magnus. The sequence goes on from CAMPDV010000278.1 coordinate 243,323, forward strand.
GAGTGGTAACACTAGTAATGTATATGCTGTGGCTATATCCAGTGATTCAGATTTCATCATATCGGGAAGTAGAGATAATACGGTGAGACTATGGGACGTCAAGACAGGTACCTGTAAGACCATGAGTGGTAACACTAGTAATGTATATGCTGTGGCTATATCCAGTGATTCAGAGTTCATCGTATCGTGAAGTAGAGATAATACGGTGAGACTATGGGACGTCAAGACAGGTACCTGTAAGACCATGAGTGGTCACACTAGTAATGTATATGCTGTGGCTATATCCAGTGATTCAGAGTTCATCGTATCGGGAAGTTATGATTAGACGGTGAGACTATGGGACGTCAAGACAGGTACCTGTAAGACCATGAGTGGTCACAACGGTTAGGTATGATCCGTGGCTATATCCAGTGATTCAGAGTTCATCGTATCGGGAAGTTATGATTAGACGGTGAGACTATGGTACGTCAAGACAGGTACCTGTAAGACCATGAGTGGTCACACTAGTAATGTATATGCTGTGGCTATATCCAGTGATTCAGAGTTCATCATATCGGGAAGTAGAGATTAGACGGTGAGACTATGGGACGTCAAGACAGGTACCTGTAAGACCATGAGTGGTCACACTAGTAATGCATATGCTGTGGCAATATCCAGTGATTCAGATTTCATCATATCGGGAAGTAGAGATAATACGGTGAGACTATGGTACGTCAAGACAGGTACCTGTAAGACCATGAGTGGTCACAACGGTTAGGTATGATCCGTGGCTATATCCAGTGATTCAGATTTCATCGTATTGGGAAGTTGAGATTAGACGGTGAGACTATGGGACGTCAAGACAGGTACCTGTAAGACCATGAGTGGTCACACTAGTAATGTATATGCTGTGGCTATATCCAGTGATTCAGAGTTCATCGTATTGGGAAGTTGAGATTAGACGGTGAGACTATGGGACGTCAAGACAGGTACCTGTAAGACCATGAGTGGTAACACTAGTAATGTATATGCTGTGGCTATATCCAGTGATTCAGATTTCATCATATCGGGAAGTAGAGATAATACGGTGAGACTATGGGACGTCAAGACAGGTACCTGTAAGACCATGAGTGGTCACACTAGTAATGTATATGCTGTGGCTATATCCAGTGATTCAGAGTTAATCGTATCGGGAAGTAGAGATAATACGGTGAGACTATGGGACGTCAAGACAGGTACCTGTAAGACCATGAGTGGTCACAACGGTTAGGTATGATCCGTGGCTATATCCAGTGATTCAGAGTTCATCGTATCGGGAAGTTTAGATAAGTCGGTGAGACTATGGGACGTCAAGATAGGTACCTGTAAGACCATGAGTGGTCAACCTAGTTATGTATGATCTGTGGCTATATCCAGTGATTCAGAGTTCATCGTATTGAGAAGTTGAGATTAGACGGTGAGACTATGGTACGTCAAGACAGGTACCTGTAAGACCATGAGTGGTAACACTAGTAATGTATATGCTGTGGCTATATCCAGTGATTCAGATTTCATCATATCGGGAAGTAGAGATAATACGGTGAGACTATGGTACGTCAAGACAGGTACCTGTAAGACCATGAGTGGTCACACTAGTTGTGTATATGCTGTGGCTTTATCCAGTGATTCAGAGTTCATCGTATCGGGAAGTAGAGATAATACGGTGAGACTATGGGACGTCAAGACAGGTACCTGTAAGACCATGAGTGGTCACACTAGTAATGTATATGCTGTGGCTATATCCAGTGATTCAGATTTCATCATATCGGGAAGTAATGATTATACGGTGAGACTATGGGACGTCAAGACAGGTACCTGTAAGACCATGAGTGGTCACAACGGTTAGGTATGATCCGTGGCTATATCCAGTGATTCAGAGTTCATCGTATCGGGAAGTAATGATAAGACGGTGAGACTATGGGACGTCAAGACAGGTACCTGTAAGACCATGAGTGGTCACACTAGTTGTGTATATGCTGTGGCTATATCCAGTGATTCAGAGTTCATCGTATCGGGAAGTAGAGATAATACGGTGAGACTATGGGACGTCAAGACAGGTACCTGTAAGACCATGAGTGGTCACACTAGTAATGTATATGCTGTGGCTATATCCAGTGATTCAGAGTTCATCGTATCGGGAAGTTAGGATTAGACGGTGAGACTATGGGACGTCAAGACAGGTACCTGTAAGACCATGAGTGGTCACACTAGTAATGTATATGCTGTGGCTATATCCAGTGATTCAGAGTTCATCGTATCGGGAAGTAATGATAAGACGGTGAGACTATGTGACGTCAAGACAGGTACCTGTAAGACCATGAGTGGTCACAACGGTTAGGTATGATCCGTGGCTATATCCAGTGATTCAGATTTCATCGTATCGGGAAGTCATGATAAGACGGTGAGACTATGGGACGTCAAGACAGGTACCTGTAAGACCATGAGTGGTCACACTAGTAATGCATATGCTGTGGCAATATCCAGTGATTCAGATTTCATCATATCGGGAAGTAGAGATAATACGGTGAGACTATGGGACGTCAAGACAGGTACCTGTAAGATCATGAGTGGTCACACTAGTAATGTATATGCTGTGGCTTTATCCAGTGATTCAGAGTTCATCGTATCGGGAAGTAGAGATAATACGGTGAGACTATGGGACGTCAAGACAGGTACCTGTAAGACCATGAGTGGTCACACTAGTTGTGTATATGCTGTGGCTATATCCAGTGATTCAGATTTCATCGTATCGGGAAGTAATGATTATACGGTGAGACTATGGGACGTCAAGACAGGTACCTGTAAGACCATGAGTGGTCACACTAGTAATGTATATGCTGTGGCTATATCCAGTGATTCAGAGTTCATCGTATCGGGAAGTTAGGATTAGACGGTGAGACTATGGTACGTCAAGACAGGTACCTGTAAGACCATGAGTGGTCACAACGGTTAGGTATGATCCGTGGCTATATCCAGTGATTCAGATTTCATCGTATCGGGAAGTTAGGATTAGACGGTGAGACTATGGTACGTCAAGACAGGTACCTGTAAGACCATGAGTGGTCACAACGGTTAGGTATGATCCGTGGCTATATCCAGTGATTCAGAGTTCATCGTATCGGGAAGTTAGGATTAGACGGTGAGACTATGGGACGTCAAGACAGGTACCTGTAAGATCATGAGTGGTCACACTAGTTATGTATATGCTGTGGCTATATCCAGTGATTCAGAGTTCATCATATCGGGAAGTAGAGATTAGACGGTGAGACTATGGGACGTCAAGACAGGTACCTGTAAGACCATGAGTGGTCACACTAGTAATGTATATGCTGTGGCTATATCCAGTGATTCAGAGTTCATCGTATCGGGAAGTAGAGATTAGACGATGAGACTATGGGACGTCAAGACAGGTACCTGTAAGACCATGAGTGGTCACAACGGTTAGGTATGATCCGTGGCTATATCCAGTGATTCAGAGTTCATCGTATCGGGAAGTTATGATTAGACGGTGAGACTATGGGACGTCAAGACAGGTACCTGTAAGACCATGAGTGGTCACACTAGTAATGTATATGCTGTGGCTATATCCAGTGATTCAGAGTTCATCGTATCGGGAAGTAGAGATAATACGGTGAGACTATGGGACGTCAAGACAGGTACCTGTAAGACCATGAGTGGTCACACTAGTAATGTATATGCTGTGGCTATATCCAGTGATTCAGAGTTCATCGTATCGGGAAGTAGAGATAATACGGTGAGACTATGGGACGTCAAGACAGGTACCTGTAAGACCATGAGTGGTCACACTAGTAATGTATATGCTGTGGCTATATCCAGTGATTCAGATTTCATCATATCGGGAAGTAGAGATTAGACGGTGAGACTATGGGACGTCAAGACAGGTACCTGTAAGACCATGAGTGGTCACACTAGTAATGTATATGCTGTGGCTATATCCAGTGATTCAGAGTTCATCATATCGGGAAGTAGAGATTAGACGGTGAGACTATGGGACGTCAAGACAGGTACCCGTAAGACCATGAGTGGTCACACTAGTTGTGTATATGCTGTGGCTATATCCAGTGATTCAGAGTTCATCGTATCGGGAAGTAATGATAAGACGGTGAGACTATGTGACGTCAAGACAGGTACCTGTAAGACCATGAGTGGTCACACTAGTTGTGTATATGCTGTGGCTATATCCAGTGATTCAGAGTTCATCGTATCGGGAAGTCATGATTATACGGTGAGACTATGGGACGTCAAGACAGGTACCTGTAAGACCATGAGTGGTCACAACGGTTAGGTATGATCCGTGGCTATATCCAGTGATTCAGAGTTCATCGTATCGGGAAGTCATGATAAGACGGTGAGACTATGGGACGTCAAGACAGGTACCTGTAAGACCATGAGTGGTCACACTAGTTATGTATATGCTGTGGCTATATCCAGTGATTCAGAGTTCATCGTATCGGGAAGTTATGATTAGACGGTGAGACTATGGGACGTCAAGACAGGTACCTGTAAGACCATGAGTGGTCACAACGGTTAGGTATGATCCGTGGCTATATCCAGTGATTCAGAGTTCATCGTATCGGGAAGTAGAGATAATACGGTGAGACTATGGGACGTCAAGACAGGTACCTGTAAGACCATGAGTGGTCACAACGGTTAGGTATGATCCGTGGCTATATCCAGTGATTCAGAGTTCATCGTATCGGGAAGTAGAGATAATACGGTGAGACTATGGGACGTCAAGACAGGTACCTGTAAGACCATGAGTGGTCACACTAGTTGTGTATATGCTGTGGCTATATCCAGTGATTCAGAGTTCATCGTATCGGGAAGTCATGATAAGACGGTGAGACTATGGGACGTCAAGACAGGTACCTGTAAGACCATGAGTGGTCACACTAGTTGTGTATATGCTGTGGCTATATCCAGTGATTCAGAGTTCATCGTATCGGGAAGTAATGATTATACGGTGAGACTATGGGACGTCAAGACAGGTACCTGTAAGACCATGAGTGGTCACACTAGTAATGTATATGCTGTGGCTATATCCAGTGATTCAGAGTTCATCGTATCGGGAAGTTATGATTAGACGGTGAGACTATGGGACGTCAAGACAGGTACCTGTAAGACCATGAGTGGTCACAACGGTTAGGTATGATCCGTGGCTATATCCAGTGATTCAGATTTCATCGTATCGGGAAGTAATGATTATACGGTGAGACTATGGGACGTCAAGACAGGTACCTGTAAGACCATGAGTGGTCACAACGGTTAGGTATGATCCGTGGCTATATCCAGTGATTCAGAGTTCATCGTATCGGGAAGTAGAGATAATACGGTGAGACTATGGGACGTCAAGACAGGTACCTGTAAGACCATGAGTGGTCACACACATTATGTATATGCTGTGGCTTTATCCAGTGATTCAGAGTTCATCGTATCGTGAAGTTATGATTAGACGGTGAGACTATGGGACGTCAAGACAGGTACCTGTAAGACCATGAGTGGTCACACTAGTTGTGTATATGCTGTGGCTATATCCAGTGATTCAGAGTTCATCGTATCGGGAAGTTATGATTAGACGGTGAGACTATGGGACGTCAAGACAGGTACCTGTAAGATCATGAGTGGTCACACTAGTTATGTATATGCTGTGGCTATATCCAGTGATTCAGAGTTCATCGTATCGGGAAGTTATGATTAGACGGTGAGACTATGGGACGTCAAGACAGGTACCTGTAAGACCATGAGTGGTCACAACGGTTAGGTATGATCCGTGGCTATATCCAGTGATTCAGAGTTCATCGTATCGGGAAGTAGAGATAATACGGTGAGACTATGGGACGTCAAGACAGGTACCTGTAAGACCATGAGTGGTCACATTAGTTGTGTATATGCTGTGGCTATATCCAGTGATTCAGAGTTCATCGTATCGGGAAGTCATGATAAGACGGTGAGACTATGGGACGTCAAGACAGGTACCTGTAAGACCATGAGTGGTCACACTAGTTGTGTATATGCTGTGGCTATATCCAGTGATTCAGAGTTCATCGTATCGGGAAGTAATGATTATACGGTGAGACTATGGGACGTCAAGACAGGTACCTGTAAGACCATGAGTGGTCACACTAGTAATGTATATGCTGTGGCTATATCCAGTGATTCAGAGTTCATCGTATCGGGAAGTTATGATTAGACGGTGAGACTATGGGACGTCAAGACAGGTACCTGTAAGACCATGAGTGGTCACAACGGTTAGGTATGATCCGTGGCTATATCCAGTGATTCAGATTTCATCGTATCGGGAAGTAATGATTATACGGTGAGACTATGGGACGTCAAGACAGGTACCTGTAAGACCATGAGTGGTCACAACGGTTAGGTATGATCCGTGGCTATATCCAGTGATTCAGAGTTCATCGTATCGGGAAGTCATGATAAGACGGTGAGACTATGGGACGTCAAGACAGGTACCTGTAAGACCATGAGTGGTCACACTAGTTGTGTATATGCTGTGGCTATATCCAGTGATTCAGAGTTCATCGTATCGGGAAGTAATGATTATACGGTGAGACTATGGGACGTCAAGACAGGTACCTGTAAGACCATGAGTGGTCACACTAGTAATGTATATGCTGTGGCTATATCCAGTGATTCAGAGTTCATCGTATCGGGAAGTTAGGATTAGACGGTGAGACTATGGGACGTCAAGACAGGTACCTGTAAGACCATGAGTGGTCACACTAGCAATGTATATGCTGTGGCTATATCCAGTGATTCAGAGTTCATCGTATCGGGAAGTTAGGATTAGACCTTGAGACTATGGTACGTCAAGACAGGTACCTGTAAGACCATGAGTGGTCACAACGGTTAGGTATGATCCGTGGCTATATCCAGTGATTCAGATTTCATCGTATCGGGAAGTTAGGATTAGACGGTGAGACTATGGTACGTCAAGACAGGTACCTGTAAGACCATGAGTGGTCACAACGGTTAGGTATGATCCGTGGCTATATCCAGTGATTCAGAGTTCATCGTATCGGGAAGTAATGATAAGACGGTGAGACTATGGGACGTCAAGACAGGTACCTGTAAGACCATGAGTGGTCACAACGGTTAGGTATGATCCGTGGCTATATCCAGTGATTCAGAGTTCATCGTATCGTGAAGTTATGATTAGACGGTGAGACTATGGGACGTCAAGACAGGTACCTGTAAGACCATGAGTGGTCACACTAGTTGTGTATATGCTGTGGCTATATCCAGTGATTCAGAGTTCATCGTATCGGGAAGTTATGATTAGACGGTGAGACTATGGGACGTCAAGACAGGTACCTGTAAGATCATGAGTGGTCACACTAGTTATGTATATGCTGTGGCTATATCCAGTGATTCAGAGTTCATCATATCGGGAAGTAATGATTATACGGTGAGACTATGGGACGTCAAGACAGGTACCTGTAAGATCATGAGTGGTCACACTAGTTATGTATATGCTGTGGCTATATCCAGTGATTCAGAGTTCATCATATCGGGAAGTAATGATTATACGGTGAGACTATGGGACGTCAAGACAGGTACCTGTAAGACCATGAGTGGTCACACTAGTAATGTATATGCTGTGGCTATATCCAGTGATTCAGAGTTCATCGTATCGGGAAGTTATGATTAGACGGTGAGACTATGGGACGTCAAGACAGGTACCTGTAAGACCATGAGTGGTCACAACGGTTAGGTATGATCCGTGGCTATATCCAGTGATTCAGATTTCATCGTATCGGGAAGTTAGGATTAGACGGTGAGACTATGGGACGTCAAGACAGGTACCTGTAAGACCATGAGTGGTCACAACGGTTAGGTATGATCCGTGGCTATATCCAGTGATTCAGAGTTCATCGTATCGGGAAGTAGAGATAATACGGTGAGACTATGGGACGTCAAGACAGGTACCTGTAAGACCATGAGTGGTCACACTAGTAATGTATATGCTGTGGCTATATCCAGTGATTCAGAGTTCATCATATCGGGAAGTAGAGATAATACGGTGAGACTATGGGACGTCAAGACAGGTACCTGTAAGATCATGAGTGGTCACACTAGTTATGTATATGCTGTGGCTATATCCAGTGATTCAGAGTTCATCATATCGGGAAGTAATGATTATACGGTGAGACTATGGGACGTCAAGACAGGTACCTGTAAGACCATGAGTGGTCACACTAGTAATGTATATGCTGTGGCTATATCCAGTGATTCAGAGTTCATCATATCGGGAAGTAGAGATTAGACGGTGAGACTATGGTACGTCAAGACAGGTACCTGTAAGACCATGAGTGGTCACAACGGTTAGGTATGATCCGTGGCTATATCCAGTGATTCAGATTTCATCGTATCGGGAAGTTAGGATTAGACGGTGAGACTATGGGACGTCAAGACAGGTACCTGTAAGACCATGAGTGGTCACAACGGTTAGGTATGATCCGTGGCTATATCCAGTGATTCAGAGTTCATCGTATCGGGAAGTAGAGATAATACGGTGAGACTATGGGACGTCAAGACAGGTACCTGTAAGACCATGAGTGGTCACACTAGTAATGTATATGCTGTGGCTATATCCAGTGATTCAGAGTTCATCGTATCGGGAAGTAGAGATAATACGGTGAGACTATGGGACGTCAAGACAGGTACCTGTAAGACCATGAGTGGTCACACTAGTAATGTATATGCTGTGGCTATATCCAGTGATTCAGAGTTCATCGTATCGGGAAGTAGAGATTAGACGATGAGACTATGGGACGTCAAGACAGGTACCTGTAAGACCATGAGTGGTAACACTAGTAATGTATATGCTGTGGCTATATCCAGTGATTCAGAGTTCATCGTATCGGGAAGTAGAGATAATACGGTGAGACTATGGGACGTCAAGACAGGTACCTGTAAGACCATGAGTGGTCACACTAGTAATGTATATGCTGTGGCTATATCCAGTGATTCAGATTTCATCATATCGGGAAGTAGAGATAATACGGTGAGACTATGGGACGTCAAGACAGGTACCTGTAAGACCATGAGTGGTCACACTAGTTGTGTATATGCTGTGGCTATATCCAGTGATTCAGAGTTCATCGTATCGGGAAGTAATGATAAGACGGTGAGACTATGTGACGTCAAGACAGGTACCTGTAAGACCATGAGTGGTCACACTAGTTGTGTATATGCTGTGGCTATATCCAGTGATTCAGAGTTCATCGTATCGGGAAGTCATGATAAGACGGTGAGACTATGGGACGTCAAGACAGGTACCTGTAAGACCATGAGTGGTCACACTAGTTGTGTATATGCTGTGGCTATATCCAGTGATTCAGTGTTCATCGTATCGGGAAGTAGAGATAATACGGTGAGACTATGGGACGTCAAGACAGGTACCTGTAAGACCATGAGTGGTCACACTAGTAATGTATATGCTGTGGCTATATCCAGTGATTCAGAGTTCATCGTATCGGGAAGTTAGGATTAGACGGTGAGACTATGGGACGTCAAGACAGGTACCTGTAAGACCATGAGTGGTCACAACGGTTAGGTATGATCCGTGGCTATATCCAGTGATTCAGAGTTCATCGTATCGGGAAGTAGAGATAATACGGTGAGACTATGGGACGTCAAGACAGGTACCTGTAAGACCATGAGTGGTCACACTAGTAATGTATATGCTGTGGCTATATCCAGTGATTCAGAGTTCATCGTATCGGGAAGTTATGATTAGACGGTGAGACTATGGTACGTCAAGACAGGTACCTGTAAGACCATGAGTGGTCACAACGGTTAGGTATGATCCGTGGCTATATCCAGTGATTCAGAGTTCATCGTATCGGGAAGTAATGATAAGACGGTGAGACTATGGGACGTCAAGACAGGTACCTGTAAGACCATGAGTGGTCACACTAGTAATGTATATGCTGTGGCTTTATCCAGTGATTCAGAGTTCATCGTATCGTGAAGTTATGATTAGACGGTGAGACTATGGGACGTCAAGACAGGTACCTGTAAGACCATGAGTGGTCACACTAGCAATGTATATGCTGTGGCTATATCCAGTGATTCAGAGTTCATCGTATCGGGAAGTTATGATTAGACGGTGAGACTATGGGACGTCAAGACAGGTACCTGTAAGACCATGAGTGGTCACAACGGTTAGGTATGATCCGTGGCTATATCCAGTGATTCAGAGTTCATCGTATCGTGAAGTTATGATTAGACGGTGAGACTATGGGACGTCAAGACAGGTACCTGTAAGACCATGAGTGGTCACACAGATTCTGTATATGCTGTGGCTATATCCAGTGATTCAGAGTTCATCGTATCGTGAAGTTATGATTAGACGGTGAGACTATGGGACGTCAAGACAGGTACCTGTAAGACCATGAGTGGTCACAACGGTTAGGTATGATCCGTGGCTATATCCAGTGATTCAGAGTTCATCGTATCGGGAAGTTAGGATTAGACGGTGAGACTATGGGACGTCAAGACAGGTACCTGTAAGACCATGAGTGGTCACACTAGTAATGTATATGCTGTGGCTATATCCAGTGATTCAGAGTTCATCGTATCGTGAAGTTATGATTAGACGGTGAGACTATGGGACGTCAAGACAGGTACCTGTAAGACCATGAGTGGTCACAACGGTTAGGTATGATCCGTGGCTATATCCAGTGATTCAGAGTTCATCGCATTGGGAAGTTAGGATTATACTGTTAGACTATGGTACGTCAAGACAGGTACCTGTAAGACCATGAGTGGTAACACTAGTAATGTATATGCTGTGGCTATATCCAGTGATTCAGAGTTCATCGTATCGGGAAGTTATGATAAGACGGTGAGACTATGGGACGTCAAGACAGGTACCTGTAAGACCATGAGTGGTCACACAGATTCTGTAAGATCTGTGGCTATATCCAGTGATTCAGAGTTCATCGTATCTGGAAGTTATAATTTGACGGTGAGACTATGGGACGTCAAGACAGGTACCTGTAAGACCATGAGTGGTCACACTAGTTATGTATCATCTGTGGCTATATCCAGTGATTCATAGTTCATCGTATCGGGAAGTTAGGATTAGACGGTGAGACTATGGTACGTCAAGACAGGTACCTGTAAGACCATGAGTGGTCACACTAGTTATGTATATGCTGTGGCTATATCCAGTGATTCAGAGTTCATCGTATCGGGAAGTTATGATTTGACGGTGAGACTATGGGACGTCAAGACAGGTACCTGTAAGACCATGAGTGGTCACACTAGTTATGTATATGCTGTGGCTATATCCAGTGATTCAGAGTTCATCGTATCGTGAAGTTATGATTAGACGGTGAGACTATGGGACGTCAAGACAGGTACCTGTAAGACCATGAGTGGTCACAACGGTTAGGTATGATCCGTGGCTATATCCAGTGATTCAGAGTTCATCGCATTGGGAAGTTAGGATTATACTGTTAGACTATGGTACGTCAAGACAGGTACCTGTAAGACCATGAGTGGTAACACTAGTAATGTATATGCTGTGGCTATATCCAGTGATTCAGATTTCATCATATCGGGAAGTAGAGATAATACGGTGAGACTATGGGACGTCAAGACAGGTACCTGTAAGACCATGAGTGGTCACACTAGTAATGTATATGCTGTGGCTATATCCAGTGATTCAGAGTTCATCGTATCGGGAAGTTAGGATTAGACGGTGAGACTATGGGACGTCAAGACAGGTACCTGTAAGACCATGAGTGGTCACACTAGTTGTGTATATGCTGTGGCTATATCCAGTGATTCAGAGTTCATCGTATCGGGAAGTTAGGATTAGACCTTGAGACTATGGTACGTCAAGACAGGTACCTGTAAGACCATGAGTGGTCACAACGGTTAGGTATGATCCGTGGCTATATCCAGTGATTCAGATTTCATCATATCGGGAAGTAATGATTATACGGTGAGACTATGGTACGTCAAGACAGGTACCTGTAAGACCATGAGTGGTCACAACGGTTAGGTATGATCCGTGGTTATATCCAGTGATTCAGATTTCATCGTATCGGGAAGTAATGATTAGACGGTGAGACTATGGTACGTCAAGACAGGTACCTGTAAGACCATGAGTGGTCACAACGGTTAGGTATGATCCGTGGCTATATCCAGTGATTCAGATTTCATCATATCGGGAAGTAGAGATAATACGGTGAGACTATGGGACGTCAAGACAGGTACCTGTAAGATCATGAGTGGTCACACTAGTTATGTATATGCTGTGGCTATATCCAGTGATTCAGAGTTCATCGTATCGGGAAGTAGAGATTAGACGGTGAGACTATGGGACGTCAAGACAGGTACCTGTAAGACCATGAGTGGTCACAACGGTTAGGTATGATCCGTGGCTATATCCAGTGATTCAGAGTTCATCGTATCGTGAAGTTATGATTAGACGGTGAGACTATGGGACGTCAAGACAGGTACCTGTAAGACCATGAGTGGTCACACTAGTAATGTATATGCTGTGGCTATATCCAGTGATTCAGAGTTCATCGTATCGGGAAGTTAGGATTAGACGGTGAGACTATGGGACGTCAAGACAGGTACCTGTAAGACCATGAGTGGTCACACTAGTAATGTATATGCTGTGGCTATATCCAGTGATTCAGAGTTCATCATATCGGGAAGTAGAGATTAGACGGTGAGACTATGGTACGTCAAGACAGGTACCTGTAAGACCATGAGTGGTCACAACGGTTAGGTATGATCCGTGGCTATATCCAGTGATTCAGATTTCATCGTATCGGGAAGTTAGGATTAGACGGTGAGACTATGGGACGTCAAGACAGGTACCTGTAAGACCATGAGTGGTCACAACGGTTAGGTATGATCCGTGGCTATATCCAGTGATTCAGAGTTCATCGCATTGGGAAGTTAGGATTATACTGTTAGACTATGGTACGTCAAGACAGGTACCTGTAAGACCATGAGTGGTAACACTAGTAATGTATATGCTGTGGCTATATCCAGTGATTCAGAGTTCATCGTATCGTGAAGTTATGATTAGACGGTGAGACTATGGGACGTCAAGACAGGTACCTGTAAGACCATGAGTGGTCACAACGGTTAGGTATGATCCGTGGCTATATCCAGTGATTCAGAGTTCATCGCATTGGGAAGTTAGGATTATACTGTTAGACTATGGTACGTCAAGACAGGTACCTGTAAGACCATGAGTGGTAACACTAGTAATGTATATGCTGTGGCTATATCCAGTGATTCAGATTTCATCATATCGGGAAGTAGAGATAATACGGTGAGACTATGGGACGTCAAGACAGGTACCTGTAAGACCATGAGTGGTCACACTAGTAATGTATATGCTGTGGCTATATCCAGTGATTCAGAGTTCATCGTATCGGGAAGTTAGGATTAGACGGTGAGACTATGGGACGTCAAGACAGGTACCTGTAAGACCATGAGTGGTCACACTAGTTGTGTATATGCTGTGGCTATATCCAGTGATTCAGAGTTCATCGTATCGGGAAGTTAGGATTAGACCTTGAGACTATGGTACGTCAAGACAGGTACCTGTAAGACCATGAGTGGTCACAACGGTTAGGTATGATCCGTGGCTATATCCAGTGATTCAGATTTCATCATATCGGGAAGTAATGATTATACGGTGAGACTATGGTACGTCAAGACAGGTACCTGTAAGACCATGAGTGGTCACAACGGTTAGGTATGATCCGTGGTTATATCCAGTGATTCAGATTTCATCGTATCGGGAAGTAATGATTAGACGGTGAGACTATGGTACGTCAAGACAGGTACCTGTAAGACCATGAGTGGTCACAACGGTTAGGTATGATCCGTGGCTATATCCAGTGATTCAGATTTCATCATATCGGGAAGTAGAGATAATACGGTGAGACTATGGGACGTCAAGACAGGTACCTGTAAGACCATGAGTGGTCACACTAGTAATGTATATGCTGTGGCTATATCCAGTGATTCAGAGTTCATCGTATCGGGAAGTTATGATTAGACGGTGAGACTATGGTACGTCAAGACAGGTACCTGTAAGACCATGAGTGGTCACACTAGTTATGTATCATCTGTGGCTATATCCAGTGATTCATAGTTCATCGTATCGGGAAGTTATGATTTGACGGTGAGACTATGGGACGTCAAGACAGGTACCTGTAAGACCATGAGTGGTCACACTAGTTATGTATATGCTGTGGCTATATCCAGTGATTCAGAGTTCATCGTATCGGGAAGTTATGATTTGACGGTGAGACTATGGGACGTCAAGACAGGTACCTGTAAGACCATGAGTGGTCACACTAGTTATGTATATGCTGTGGCTATATCCAGTGATTCAGAGTTCATCGTATCGTGAAGTTATGATTAGACGGTGAGACTATGGGACGTCAAGACAGGTACCTGTAAGACCATGAGTGGTCACAACGGTTAGGTATGATCCGTGGCTATATCCAGTGATTCAGAGTTCATCGCATTGGGAAGTTAGGATTATACTGTTAGACTATGGTACGTCAAGACAGGTACCTGTAAGACCATGAGTGGTAACACTAGTAATGTATATGCTGTGGCTATATCCAGTGATTCAGATTTCATCATATCGGGAAGTAGAGATAATACGGTGAGACTATGGGACGTCAAGACAGGTACCTGTAAGACCATGAGTGGTCACACTAGTTGTGTATATGCTGTGGCTATATCCAGTGATTCAGAGTTCATCGTATCGGGAAGTTAGGATTAGACCTTGAGACTATGGTACGTCAAGACAGGTACCTGTAAGACCATGAGTGGTCACAACGGTTAGGTATGATCCGTGGCTATATCCAGTGATTCAGATTTCATCATATCGGGAAGTAATGATTATACGGTGAGACTATGGTACGTCAAGACAGGTACCTGTAAGACCATGAGTGGTCACAACGGTTAGGTATGATCCGTGGTTATATCCAGTGATTCAGATTTCATCGTATCGGGAAGTAATGATTAGACGGTGAGACTATGGGACGTCAAGACAGGTACCTGTAAGACCATGAGTGGTCACACTAGTTGTGTATATGCTGTGGCTATATCCAGTGATTCAGTGTTCATCGTATCGGGAAGTAGAGATAATACGGTGAGACTATGGGACGTCAAGACAGGTACCTGTAAGATCATGAGTGGTCACACTAGTTATGTATATGCTGTGGCTATATCCAGTGATTCAGAGTTCATCGTATCGGGAAGTAGAGATTAGACGGTGAGACTATGGGACGTCAAGACAGGTACCTGTAAGACCATGAGTGGTCACAACGGTTAGGTATGATCCGTGGCTATATCCAGTGATTCAGAGTTCATCGTATCGTGAAGTTATGATTAGACGGTGAGACTATGGGACGTCAAGACAGGTACCTGTAAGACCATGAGTGGTCACACTAGTAATGTATATGCTGTGGCTATATCCAGTGATTCAGAGTTCATCGTATCGGGAAGTTAGGATTAGACGGTGAGACTATGGGACGTCAAGACAGGTACCTGTAAGACCATGAGTGGTCACACTAGTAATGTATATGCTGTGGCTATATCCAGTGATTCAGAGTTCATCATATCGGGAAGTAGAGATTAGACGGTGAGACTATGGTACGTCAAGACAGGTACCTGTAAGACCATGAGTGGTCACAACGGTTAGGTATGATCCGTGGCTATATCCAGTGATTCAGATTTCATCGTATCGGGAAGTTAGGATTAGACGGTGAGACTATGGGACGTCAAGACAGGTACCTGTAAGACCATGAGTGGTCAAACTAGTTGTGTATATGCTGTGGCTATATCCAGTGATTCAGAGTTCATCGTATCGGGAAGTAGAGATTAGACGATGAGACTATGGGACGTCAAGACAGGTACCTGTAAGACCATGAGTGGTCACAACGGTTAGGTATGATCCGTGGCTATATCCAGTGATTCAGATTTCATCATATCGGGAAGTAGAGATAATACGGTGAGACTATGGTACGTCAAGACAGGTACCTGTAAGACCATGAGTGGTCACACTAGTAATGTATATGCTGTGGCTATATCCAGTGATTCAGAGTTCATCGTATCGGGAAGTTAGGATTAGACGGTGAGACTATGGTACGTCAAGACAGGTACCTGTAAGACCATGAGTGGTCACAACGGTTAGGTATGATCCGTGGCTATATCCAGTGATTCAGAGTTCATCGTATCGGGAAGTGGAGATAAGACGGTGAGACTATGGGACGTCAAGACAGGTACCTGTAAGACCATGAGTGGTAACACTAGTAATGTATATGCTGTGGCTATATCCAGTGATTCAGAGTTCATCGTATCGGGAAGTTATGATTAGACGGTGAGACTATGGTACGTCAAGACAGGTACCTGTAAGATCATGAGTGGTCACACTAGTTATGTATATGCTGTGGCTATATCCAGTGATTCAGAGTTCATCGTATCGGGAAGTAGAGATTAGACGGTGAGACTATGGGACGTCAAGACAGGTACCTGTAAGACCATGAGTGGTCACAACGGTTAGGTATGATCCGTGGCTATATCCAGTGATTCAGAGTTCATCGTATCGTGAAGTTATGATTAGACGGTGAGACTATGGGACGTCAAGACAGGTACCTGTAAGACCATGAGTGGTCACAACGGTTAGGTATGATCCGTGGCTATATCCAGTGATTCAGATTTCATCATATCGGGAAGTTAGGATTAGACGGTGAGACTATGGGACGTCAAGACAGGTACCTGTAAGACCATGAGTGGTCACACTAGTAATGTATATGCTGTGGCTATATCCAGTGATTCAGAGTTCATCGTATCGGGAAGTTATGATTAGACGGTGAGACTATGGTACGTCAAGACAGGTACCCGCAAGACCATGAGTGGTCACACTAGTTATGTATGATCCGTGGCTATATCCAGTGATTCAGAGTTCATCGTATCGGGAAGTGATGATAATACGGTGAGACTATGGGACGTCAAGACAGGTACCTGTAAGACCATGAGTGGTCAAACTAGTTATGTATGATCTGTGGCTATATCCAGTGATTCAGAGTTCATCGTATCGGGAAGTCATGATTAGAAGGTGAGACTATGGGACGTCAAGACAGGTACCTGTAAGACCATGAGTGGTCAAACTAGTTGTGCATATGCTGTGGCTATATCCAGTGATTCAGAGTTCATCGTATCGGGAAGTGGAGATAAGACGGTGAGACTATGGGACGTCAAGACAGGTATCTGTAAGATCATGAGTGGTCACACTAGTTGTGTATGATCTGTAGCTATATCCAGTGATTCAGAGTTCATCGTATCGGGAAGTGGAGATAAGACGGTGAGATTATGGGACGTCAAGACAGGTACCTGTAAGACCATGAGTGGTCACACTAGTTGTGTATGATCTGTGGCTATATCCAGTGATTCAGAGTTCATCGTATCGGGAAGTGGAGATAAGACGGTGAGACTATGGGACGTCAAGACAGGTACCTGTAAGACCATGAGTGGTCAAACTAGTTATGTATGATCTGTGGCTATATCCAGTGATTCAGAGTTCATCGTATCGTGAAGTTATGATAATACGGTGAGACTATGGGACGTCAAGACAGGTACCTGTAAGACCATGAGTGGTCACACTAGTAATGTATATGCTGTGGCTATATCCAGTGATTCAGAGTTCATCGTATCGGGAAGTGGAGATAAGACGGTGAGACTATGGGACGTCAAGACAGGTACCTGTAAGACCATGAGTGGTCACACTAGTTGTGTATATGCTGTGGCTATATCCAGTGATTCAGAGTTCATCGTATCGGGAAGTTAGGATTAGACGGTGAGACTATGGTACGTCAAGACAGGTACCTGTAAGACCATGAGTGGTCACACTAGTTGTGTATATGCTGTGGCTATATCCAGTGATTCAGATTTCATCGTATCGGGAAGTTAGGATTAGACGGTGAGACTATGGTACGTCAAGACAGGTACCTGTAAGACCATGAGTGGTCACACTAGTAATGTATATGCTGTGGCTATATCCAGTGATTCAGATTTCATCATATCGGGAAGTAGTGATAATACGGTGAGACTATGGGACGTCAAGACAGGTACCTGTAAGACCATGAGTGGTCACACTAGTTGTGTATATGCTGTGGCTATATCCAGTGATTCAGAGTTCATCGTATCGGGAAGTTAGGATTAGACGGTGAGACTATGGTACGTCAAGACAGGTACCTGTAAGACCATGAGTGGTCACAACGGTTAGGTATGATCCGTGGCTATATCCAGTGATTCAGATTTCATCGTATCGGGAAGTAGAGATTAGACGGTGAGACTATGGGACGTCAAGACAGGTACCTGTAAGACCATGAGTGGTCACACTAGTTGTGTATATGCTGTGGCTATATCCAGTGATTCAGATTTCATCATATCGGGAAGTAATGATTATACGGTGAGACTATGGGACGTCAAGACAGGTACCTGTAAGACCATGAGTGGTCACACTAGTAATGTATATGCTGTGGCTATATCCAGTGATTCAGATTTCATCATATCGGGAAGTAATGATAAGACGGTGAGACTATGGGACGTCAAGACAGGTACCTGTAAGACCATGAGTGGTCACACTAGTTGTGTATATGCTGTGGCTATATCCAGTGATTCAGAGTTCATCGTATCGGGAAGTTAGGATTAGACGGTGAGACTATGGTACGTCAAGACAGGTACCTGTAAGACCATGAGTGGTCACAACGGTTAGGTATGATCCGTGGCTATATCCAGTGATTCAGATTTCATCGTATCGGGAAGTAGAGATTAGACGGTGAGACTATGGGACGTCAAGACAGGTACCTGTAAGACCATGAGTGGTCACACTAGTTGTGTATATGCTGTGGCTATATCCAGTGATTCAGAGTTCATCGTATCGTGAAGTAGAGATTAGACGGTGAGACTATGGGACGTCAAGACAGGTACCTGTAAGACCATGAGTGGTCACACTAGTAATGTATATGCTGTGGCTATATCCAGTGATTCAGAGTTCATCGTATTGGGAAGTTATGATTAGACGGTGAGACTATGGGACGTCAAGACAGGTACCTGTAAGACCATGAGTGGTCACAACGGTTAGGTATGATCCGTGGTTATATCCAGTGATTCAGAGTTCATCGTATCGGGAAGTGGAGATAAGACGGTGAGACTATGGGACGTCAAGACAGGTACCTGTAAGACCATGAGTGGTAACACTAGTAATGTATATGCTGTGGCTATATCCAGTGATTCAGAGTTCATCGTATCGTGAAGTAGAGATTAGACGGTGAGACTATGGGACGTCAAGACAGGTACCTGTAAGACCATGAGTGGTCACACTAGTAATGTATATGCTGTGGCTATATCCAGTGATTCAGAGTTCATCGTATCGGGAAGTTATGATTAGACGGTGAGACTATGGGACGTCAAGACAGGTACCTGTAAGACCATGAGTGGTCACAACGGTTAGGTATGATCCGTGGCTATATCCAGTGATTCAGATTTCATCGTATCGGGAAGTAATGATAAGACGGTGAGACTATGGGACGTCAAGACAGGTACCTGTAAGACCATGAGTGGTCACAACGGTTAGGTATGATCCGTGGCTATATCCAGTGATTCAGAGTTCATCGTATCGGGAAGTTAGGATTAGACGGTGAGACTATGGTACGTCAAGACAGGTACCTGTAAGACCATGAGTGGTCACAACGGTTAGGTATGATCCGTGGCTATATCCAGTGATTCAGAGTTCATCGTATCGGGAAGTAATGATTATACGGTGAGACTATGGGACGTCAAGACAGGTACCTGTAAGACCATGAGTGGTCACACTAGTAATGTATATGCTGTGGCTATATCCAGTGATTCAGATTTCATCATATCTGGAAGTAGAGATAATACGGTGAGACTATGGGACGTCAAGACAGGTACCTGTAAGACCATGAGTGGTCACAACGGTTAGGTATGATCCGTGGCTATATCCAGTGATTCAGATTTCATCATATCGGGAGTAGAGATAATACGGTGAGACTATGGGACGTCAAGACAGGTACCTGTAAGACCATGAGTGGTCACACTAGTAATGTATATGCTGTGGCTATATCCAGTGATTCAGAGTTCATCGTATTGGGAAGTCATGATAAGACGGTGAGACTATGGGACGTCAAGACAGGTACCTGTAAGACCATGAGTGGTCACAACGGTTAGGTATGATCCGTGGCTATATCCAGTGATTCAGATTTCATCGTATCGGGAAGTAGAGATTAGACGGTGAGACTATGGGACGTCAAGACAGGTACCTGTAAGATCATGAGTGGTCACACTAGTTGTGTATATGCTGTGGCTATATCCAGTGATTCAGATTTCATCATATCGGGAAGTAATGATTATACGGTGAGACTATGGGACGTCAAGACAGGTACCTGTAAGACCATGAGTGGTCACACTAGTAATGTATATGCTGTGGCTATATCCAGTGATTCAGAGTTCATCGTATCGGGAAGTTATGATAATACGGTGAGACTATGGGACGTCAAGACAGGTACCTGTAAGACCATGAGTGGTCACACTAGTAATGTATATGCTGTGGCTATATCCAGTGATTCAGATTTCATCATATCGGGAAGTAATGATAAGACGGTGAGACTATGGGACGTCAAGACAGGTACCTGTAAGACCATGAGTGGTAACACTAGTAATGTATATGCTGTGGCTATATCCAGTGATTCAGAGTTCATCGTATCGGGAAGTCATGATAAGACGGTGAGACTATGGGACGTCAAGACAGGTACCTGTAAGACCATGAGTGGTCACACTAGTTATGTATATGCTGTGGCTATATCCAGTGATTCAGAGTTCATCGTATCGGGAAGTTTAGATAAGACGGTGAGACTATGGGACGTCAAGACAGGTACCTGTAAGAGCATGAGTGGTCAAACTAGTTATGTATATGCTGTGGCTATATCCAGTGATTCAGAGTTCATCGTATCGGGAAGTGGAGATAAGACGGTGAGACTATGGGACGTCAAGACAGGTACCTGTAAGACCATGAGTGGTAACACTAGTAATGTATATGATGTGGCTATATCCAGTGATTCAGAGTTCATCGTATCGTGAAGTAGAGATAATACGGTGAGACTATGGGACGTCAAGACAGGTACCTGTAAGACCATGAGTGGTCACACTAGTAATGTATATGCTGTGGCTATATCCAGTGATTCAGAGTTCATCGTATCGGGAAGTTATGATTAGACGGTGAGACTATGGGACGTCAAGACAGGTACCTGTAAGACCATGAGTGGTCACAACGGTTAGGTATGATCCGTGGCTATATCCAGTGATTCAGAGTTCATCGTATCGGGAAGTAATGATAAGACGGTGAGACTATGGGACGTCAAGACAGGTACCTGTAAGACCATGAGTGGTCACAACGGTTAGGTATGATCCGTGGCTATATCCAGTGATTCAGAGTTCATCGTATCGGGAAGTTGAGATTAGACGGTGAGACTATGGGACGTCAAGACAGGTACCTGTAAGAGCATGAGTGGTCAAACTAGTTATGTATGATCTGTGGCTATATCCAGTGATTCAGAGTTCATCGTATCGGGAAGTAGAGATAAGACGGTGAGACTATGGGACGTCAAGACAGGTACCTGTAAGACCATGAGTGGTCACAACGGTTAGGTATGATCCGTGGCTATATCCAGTGATTCAGATTTCATCATATCGGGAAGTTAGGATTAGACGGTGAGACTATGGGACGTCAAGACAGGTACCTGTAAGACCATGAGTGGTCACAACGGTTAGGTATGATCCGTGGCTATATCCAGTGATTCAGATTTCATCATATCGGGAGTAGAGATAATACGGTGAGACTATGGGACGTCAAGACAGGTACCTGTAAGACCATGAGTGGTCACACTAGTAATGTATATGCTGTGGCTATATCCAGTGATTCAGAGTTCATCGTATTGGGAAGTTGAGATAATACGGTGAGACTATGGGACGTCAAGACAGGTACCTGTAAGACCATGAGACGTCACACTAGTAATGTATATGCTGTGGCTATATCCAGTGATTCAGATTTCATCATATCGGGAAGTAGTGATAATACGGTGAGACTATGGGACGTCAAGACAGGTACCTGTAAGACCATGAGTGGTCACACTAGTAATGTATATGCTGTGGCTATATCCAGTGATTCAGAGTTCATCGTATTGGGAAGTCATGATAAGACGGTGAGACTATGGGACGTCAAGACAGGTACCTGTAAGACCATGAGTGGTCACACTAGTTGTGTATATGCTGTGGCTATATCCAGTGATTCAGATTTCATCATATCGGGAAGTAATGATTATACGGTGAGACTATGGGACGTCAAGACAGGTACCTGTAAGACCATGAGTGGTCACACTAGTAATGTATATGCTGTGGCTATATCCAGTGATTCAGATTTCATCATATCGGGAAGTAATGATAAGACGGTGAGACTATGGGACGTCAAGACAGGTACCTGTAAGACCATGAGTGGTCACACTAGTTGTGTATATGCTGTGGCTATATCCAGTGATTCAGAGTTCATCGTATCGGGAAGTTAGGATTAGACGGTGAGACTATGGTACGTCAAGACAGGTACCTGTAAGACCATGAGTGGTCACAACGGTTAGGTATGATCCGTGGCTATATCCAGTGATTCAGATTTCATCGTATCGGGAAGTAGAGATTAGACGGTGAGACTATGGGACGTCAAGACAGGTACCTGTAAGACCATGAGTGGTCACACTAGTTGTGTATATGCTGTGGCTATATCCAGTGATTCAGAGTTCATCGTATTGGGAAGTCATGATAAGACGGTGAGACTATGGGACGTCAAGACAGGTACCTGTAAGACCATGAGTGGTCACACTAGTTGTGTATATGCTGTGGCTATATCCAGTGATTCAGAGTTCATCGTATCGGGAAGTTTAGATAAGACGGTGAGACTATGGGACGTCAAGACAGGTACCTGTAAGAGCATGAGTGGTCAAACTAGTTATGCATATGCTGTGGCTATATCCAGTGATTCAGAGTTCATCGTATCGGGAAGTGGAGATAAGACGGTGAGACTATGGGACGTCAAGACAGGTACCTGTAAGACCATGAGTGGTCACACTAGTTGTGTATATGCTGTGGCTATATCCAGTGATTCAGAGTTCATCGTATTGGGAAGTCATGATAAGACGGTGAGACTATGGGACGTCAAGACAGGTACCTGTAAGACCATGAGTGGTCACACTAGTTGTGTATATGCTGTGGCTATATCCAGTGATTCAGAGTTCATCGTATCGGGAAGTTTAGATAAGACGGTGAGACTATGGGACGTCAAGACAGGTACCTGTAAGAGCATGAGTGGTCAAACTAGTTATGCATATGCTGTGGCTATATCCAGTGATTCAGATTTCATCGTATCGGGAAGTGGAGATAAGACGGTGAGACTATGGGACGTCAAGACAGGTACCTGTAAGACCATGAGTGGTAACACTAGTAATGTATATGCTGTGGCTATATCCAGTGATTCAGAGTTCATCGTATCGTGAAGTAGAGATTAGACGGTGAGACTATGGGACGTCAAGACAGGTACCTGTAAGACCATGAGTGGTCACACTAGTAATGTATATGCTGTGGCTATATCCAGTGATTCAGAGTTCATCGTATCGGGAAGTTATGATTAGACGGTGAGACTATGGGACGTCAAGACAGGTACCTGTAAGACCATGAGTGGTCACAACGGTTAGGTATGATCCGTGGCTATATCCAGTGATTCAGATTTCATCATATCGGGAAGTAATGATAAGACGGTGAGACTATGGGACGTCAAGACAGGTACCTGTAAGACCATGAGTGGTCACAACGGTTAGGTATGATCCGTGGCTATATCCAGTGATTCAGAGTTCATCGTATCGGGAAGTTAGGATTAGACGGTGAGACTATGGTACGTCAAGACAGGTACCTGTAAGACCATGAGTGGTCACAACGGTTAGGTATGATCCGTGGCTATATCCAGTGATTCAGAGTTCATCGTATCGGGAAGTAATGATTATACGGTGAGACTATGGGACGTCAAGACAGGTACCTGTAAGACCATGAGTGGTCACACTAGTAATGTATATGCTGTGGCTATATCCAGTGATTCAGATTTCATCATATCTGGAAGTAGAGATTAGACGGTGAGACTATGGGACGTCAAGACAGGTACCTGTAAGACCATGAGTGGTCACAACGGTTAGGTATGATCCGTGGCTATATCCAGTGATTCAGATTTCATCATATCGGGAGTAGAGATAATACGGTGAGACTATGGGACGTCAAGACAGGTACCTGTAAGACCATGAGTGGTCACACTAGTAATGTATATGCTGTGGCTATATCCAGTGATTCAGAGTTCATCGTATTGGGAAGTCATGATAAGACGGTGAGACTATGGGACGTCAAGACAGGTACCTGTAAGACCATGAGTGGTCACAACGGTTAGGTATGATCCGTGGCTATATCCAGTGATTCAGATTTCATCGTATCGGGAAGTAGAGATTAGACGGTGAGACTATGGGACGTCAAGACAGGTACCTGTAAGATCATGAGTGGTCACACTAGTTGTGTATATGCTGTGGCTATATCCAGTGATTCAGATTTCATCATATCGGGAAGTAATGATTATACGGTGAGACTATGGGACGTCAAGACAGGTACCTGTAAGACCATGAGTGGTCACACTAGTAATGTATATGCTGTGGCTATATCCAGTGATTCAGAGTTCATCGTATCGGGAAGTTATGATAATACGGTGAGACTATGGGACGTCAAGACAGGTACCTGTAAGACCATGAGTGGTCACACTAGTAATGCATATGCTGTGGCTATATCCAGTGATTCAGATTTCATCATATCGGGAAGTAATGATAAGACGGTGAGACTATGGGACGTCAAGACAGGTACCTGTAAGACCATGAGTGGTAACACTAGTAATGTATATGCTGTGGCTATATCCAGTGATTCAGAGTTCATCGTATCGGGAAGTCATGATAAGACGGTGAGACTATGGGACGTCAAGACAGGTACCTGTAAGACCATGAGTGGTCACACTAGTTATGTATATGCTGTGGCTATATCCAGTGATTCAGAGTTCATCGTATCGGGAAGTTTAGATAAGACGGTGAGACTATGGGACGTCAAGACAGGTACCTGTAAGAGCATGAGTGGTCAAACTAGTTATGTATATGCTGTGGCTATATCCAGTGATTCAGAGTTCATCGTATCGGGAAGTGGAGATAAGACGGTGAGACTATGGGACGTCAAGACAGGTACCTGTAAGACCATGAGTGGTAACACTAGTAATGTATATGCTGTGGCTATATCCAGTGATTCAGAGTTCATCGTATCGTGAAGTAGAGATAATACGGTGAGACTATGGGACGTCAAGACAGGTACCTGTAAGACCATGAGTGGTCACACTAGTAATGTATATGCTGTGGCTATATCCAGTGATTCAGAGTTCATCGTATCGGGAAGTTATGATTAGACGGTGAGACTATGGGACGTCAAGACAGGTACCTGTAAGACCATGAGTGGTCACAACGGTTAGGTATGATCCGTGGCTATATCCAGTGATTCAGAGTTCATCGTATCGGGAAGTAATGATAAGACGGTGAGACTATGGGACGTCAAGACAGGTACCTGTAAGACCATGAGTGGTCACAACGGTTAGGTATGATCCGTGGCTATATCCAGTGATTCAGAGTTCATCGTATCGGGAAGTTGAGATTAGACGGTGAGACTATGGGACGTCAAGACAGGTACCTGTAAGAGCATGAGTGGTCAAACTAGTTATGTATGATCTGTGGCTATATCCAGTGATTCAGAGTTCATCGTATCGGGAAGTAGAGATAAGACGGTGAGACTATGGGACGTCAAGACAGGTACCTGTAAGACCATGAGTGGTCACAACGGTTAGGTATGATCCGTGGCTATATCCAGTGATTCAGATTTCATCATATCGGGAAGTTAGGATTAGACGGTGAGACTATGGGACGTCAAGACAGGTACCTGTAAGACCATGAGTGGTCACAACGGTTAGGTATGATCCGTGGCTATATCCAGTGATTCAGATTTCATCATATCGGGAGTAGAGATAATACGGTGAGACTATGGGACGTCAAGACAGGTACCTGTAAGACCATGAGTGGTCACACTAGTAATGTATATGCTGTGGCTATATCCAGTGATTCAGAGTTCATCGTATTGGGAAGTTGAGATAATACGGTGAGACTATGGGACGTCAAGACAGGTACCTGTAAGACCATGAGACGTCACACTAGTAATGTATATGCTGTGGCTATATCCAGTGATTCAGATTTCATCATATCGGGAAGTAGTGATAATACGGTGAGACTATGGGACGTCAAGACAGGTACCTGTAAGACCATGAGTGGTCACACTAGTAATGTATATGCTGTGGCTATATCCAGTGATTCAGAGTTCATCGTATTGGGAAGTCATGATAAGACGGTGAGACTATGGGACGTCAAGACAGGTACCTGTAAGACCATGAGTGGTCACACTAATTATGTATATGCTGTGGCTATATCCAGTGATTCAGAGTTCATCGTATTAGGAAGTAGAGATAATACGGTGAGACTATGGGACGTCAAGACAGGTACCTGTAAGACCATGAGTGGTCACACTAGTTGTGTATATGCTGTGGCTATATCCAGTGATTCAGAGTTCATCGTATCGGGAAGTAGAGATAATACGGTGAGACTATGGTACGTCAAGACAGGTACCTGTAAGACCATGAGTGGTCACACTAGTAATGTATATGCTGTGGCTATATCCAGTGATTCAGAGTTCATCGTATTGGGAAGTTGAGATTAGACGGTATGACTATGGTACGTCAAGACAGGTACCTGTAAGACCATGAGTGGTCACACTAGTAATGTATATGCTGTGGCTATATCCAGTGATTCAGAGTTCATCGTATCGGGAAGTTATGATTAGACGGTGAGACTATGGGACGTCAAGACAGGTACCTGTAAGACCATGAGTGGTCACAACGGTTAGGTATGATCCGTGGCTATATCCAGTGATTCAGATTTCATCGTATCGGGAAGTAATGATAAGACGGTGAGACTATGGGACGTCAAGACAGGTACCTGTAAGACCATGAGTGGTCACACTAGTAATGTATATGCTGTGGCTATATCCAGTGATTCAGTGTTCATCGTATCGGGAAGTAGAGATAATACGGTGAGACTATGGGACGTCAAGACAGGTACCTGTAAGACCATGAGTGGTCACACTAATAATGTATATGCTGTGGCTATATCCAGTGATTCAGAGTTCATCGTATCGGGAAGTTATGATTAGACGGTGAGACTATGGGACGTCAAGACAGGTACCTGTAAGACCATGAGTGGTAACACTAGTAATGTATATGCTGTGGCTATATCCAGTGATTCAGATTTCATCATATCGGGAAGTTAGGATTAGACGGTGAGACTATGGGACGTCAAGACAGGTACCTGTAAGACCATGAGTGGTCACAACGGTTAGGTATGATCCGTGGCTATATCCAGTGATTCAGAGTTCATCGTATTGGGAAGTTGAGATAATACGGTGAGACTATGGGACGTCAAGACAGGTACCTGTAAGACCATGAGACGTCACACTAGTAATGTATATGCTGTGGCTATATCCAGTGATTCAGATTTCATCATATCGGGAAGTAGTGATAATACGGTGAGACTATGGGACGTCAAGACAGGTACCTGTAAGACCATGAGTGGTCACACTAGTAATGTATATGCTGTGGCTATATCCAGTGATTCAGAGTTCATCGTATTGGGAAGTCATGATAAGACGGTGAGACTATGGGACGTCAAGACAGGTACCTGTAAGACCATGAGTGGTCACAACGGTTAGGTATGATCCGTGGCTATATCCAGTGATTCAGATTTCATCGTATCGGGAAGTAGAGATTAGACGGTGAGACTATGGGACGTCAAGACAGGTACCTGTAAGATCATGAGTGGTCACACTAGTTGTGTATATGCTGTGGCTATATCCAGTGATTCAGATTTCATCATATCGGGAAGTAATGATTATACGGTGAGACTATGGGACGTCAAGACAGGTACCTGTAAGACCATGAGTGGTCACACTAGTAATGTATATGCTGTGGCTATATCCAGTGATTCAGAGTTCATCGTATCGGGAAGTTATGATAAGACGGTGAGACTATGGGACGTCAAGACAGGTACCTGTAAGACCATGAGTGGTCACACTAGTAATGTATATGCTGTGGCTATATCCAGTGATTCAGAGTTCATCGTATCGGGAAGTGGAGATAAGACGGTGAGACTATGGGACGTCAAGACAGGTACCTGTAAGACCATGAGTGGTCACACTAGTAATGTATATGCTGTGGCTATATCCAGTGATTCAGAGTTCATCGTATTAGGAAGTAGAGATTAGACGGTGAGACTATGGGACGTCAAGACAGGTACCTGTAAGACCATGAGTGGTCACAACGGTTAGGTATGATCCGTGGCTATATCCAGTGATTCAGAGTTCATCGTATCGGGAAGTTGAGATTAGACGGTGAGACTATGGGACGTCAAGACAGGTACCTGTAAGAGCATGAGTGGTCAAACTAGTTATGTATGATCTGTGGCTATATCCAGTGATTCAGAGTTCATCGTATCGGGAAGTAGAGATAAGACGGTGAGACTATGGGACGTCAAGACAGGTACCTGTAAGACCATGAGTGGTCACAACGGTTAGGTATGATCCGTGGCTATATCCAGTGATTCAGATTTCATCATATCGGGAAGTTAGGATTAGACGGTGAGACTATGGGACGTCAAGACAGGTACCTGTAAGACCATGAGTGGTCACAACGGTTAGGTATGATCCGTGGCTATATCCAGTGATTCAGATTTCATCATATCGGGAGTAGAGATAATACGGTGAGACTATGGGACGTCAAGACAGGTACCTGTAAGACCATGAGTGGTCACACTAGTAATGTATATGCTGTGGCTATATCCAGTGATTCAGAGTTCATCGTATTGGGAAGTTGAGATAATACGGTGAGACTATGGGACGTCAAGACAGGTACCTGTAAGACCATGAGACGTCACACTAGTAATGTATATGCTGTGGCTATATCCAGTGATTCAGATTTCATCATATCGGGAAGTAGTGATAATACGGTGAGACTATGGGACGTCAAGACAGGTACCTGTAAGACCATGAGTGGTCACACTAGTAATGTATATGCTGTGGCTATATCCAGTGATTCAGAGTTCATCGTATTGGGAAGTCATGATAAGACGGTGAGACTATGGGACGTCAAGACAGGTACCTGTAAGACCATGAGTGGTCACACTAATTATGTATATGCTGTGGCTATATCCAGTGATTCAGAGTTCATCGTATTAGGAAGTAGAGATAATACGGTGAGACTATGGGACGTCAAGACAGGTACCTGTAAGACCATGAGTGGTCACACTAGTTGTGTATATGCTGTGGCTATATCCAGTGATTCAGAGTTCATCGTATCGGGAAGTAGAGATAATACGGTGAGACTATGGTACGTCAAGACAGGTACCTGTAAGACCATGAGTGGTCACACTAGTAATGTATATGCTGTGGCTATATCCAGTGATTCAGAGTTCATCGTATTGGGAAGTTGAGATTAGACGGTATGACTATGGTACGTCAAGACAGGTACCTGTAAGACCATGAGTGGTCACACTAGTAATGTATATGCTGTGGCTATATCCAGTGATTCAGAGTTCATCGTATCGGGAAGTTATGATTAGACGGTGAGACTATGGGACGTCAAGACAGGTACCTGTAAGACCATGAGTGGTCACAACGGTTAGGTATGATCCGTGGCTATATCCAGTGATTCAGATTTCATCGTATCGGGAAGTAATGATAAGACGGTGAGACTATGGGACGTCAAGACAGGTACCTGTAAGACCATGAGTGGTCACACTAGTAATGTATATGCTGTGGCTATATCCAGTGATTCAGTGTTCATCGTATCGGGAAGTAGAGATAATACGGTGAGACTATGGGACGTCAAGACAGGTACCTGTAAGACCATGAGTGGTCACACTAATAATGTATATGCTGTGGCTATATCCAGTGATTCAGAGTTCATCGTATCGGGAAGTTATGATTAGACGGTGAGACTATGGGACGTCAAGACAGGTACCTGTAAGACCATGAGTGGTAACACTAGTAATGTATATGCTGTGGCTATATCCAGTGATTCAGATTTCATCATATCGGGAAGTTAGGATTAGACGGTGAGACTATGGGACGTCAAGACAGGTACCTGTAAGACCATGAGTGGTCACAACGGTTAGGTATGATCCGTGGCTATATCCAGTGATTCAGAGTTCATCGTATTGGGAAGTTGAGATAATACGGTGAGACTATGGGACGTCAAGACAGGTACCTGTAAGACCATGAGACGTCACACTAGTAATGTATATGCTGTGGCTATATCCAGTGATTCAGATTTCATCATATCGGGAAGTAGTGATAATACGGTGAGACTATGGGACGTCAAGACAGGTACCTGTAAGACCATGAGTGGTCACACTAGTAATGTATATGCTGTGGCTATATCCAGTGATTCAGAGTTCATCGTATTGGGAAGTCATGATAAGACGGTGAGACTATGGGACGTCAAGACAGGTACCTGTAAGACCATGAGTGGTCACAACGGTTAGGTATGATCCGTGGCTATATCCAGTGATTCAGATTTCATCGTATCGGGAAGTAGAGATTAGACGGTGAGACTATGGGACGTCAAGACAGGTACCTGTAAGATCATGAGTGGTCACACTAGTTGTGTATATGCTGTGGCTATATCCAGTGATTCAGATTTCATCATATCGGGAAGTAATGATTATACGGTGAGACTATGGGACGTCAAGACAGGTACCTGTAAGACCATGAGTGGTCACACTAGTAATGTATATGCTGTGGCTATATCCAGTGATTCAGAGTTCATCGTATCGGGAAGTTATGATAAGACGGTGAGACTATGGGACGTCAAGACAGGTACCTGTAAGACCATGAGTGGTCACACTAGTAATGTATATGCTGTGGCTATATCCAGTGATTCAGAGTTCATCGTATCGGGAAGTGGAGATAAGACGGTGAGACTATGGGACGTCAAGACAGGTACCTGTAAGACCATGAGTGGTCACACTAGTAATGTATATGCTGTGGCTATATCCAGTGATTCAGAGTTCATCGTATTAGGAAGTAGAGATTAGACGGTGAGACTATGGGACGTCAAGACAGGTACCTGTAAGACCATGAGTGGTCACACTAGTAATGTATATGCTGTGGCTATATCCAGTGATTCAGAGTTCATCATATCGGGAAGTAGAGATAAGACGGTGAGACTATGGGACGTCAAGACAGGTACCTGTAAGACCATGAGTGGTCACAACGGTTAGGTATTATCCGTGGCTATATCCAGTGATTCAGAGTTCATCGTATTGGGAAGTTGAGATTAGACGGTGAGACTATGGGACGTCAAGACAGGTACCTGTAAGACCATGAGTGGTCACACTAGTAATGTATATGCTGTGGCTATATCCAGTGATTCAGAGTTCATCGTATTGGGAAGTAGAGATTAGACGGTGAGACTATGGGACGTCAAGACAGGTACCTGTAAGACCATGAGTGGTCACACTAGTAATGTATATGCTGTGGCTATATCCAGTGATTCAGAGTTCATCGTATTAGGAAGTAGAGATTAGACGGTGAGACTATGGGACGTCAAGACAGGTACCTGTAAGACCATGAGTGGTCACACTAGTAATGTATATGCTGTGGCTATATCCAGTGATTCAGAGTTCATCATATCGGGAAGTAGAGATAAGACGGTGAGACTATGGGACGTCAAGACAGGTACCTGTAAGACCATGAGTGGTCACAACGGTTAGGTATGATCCGTGGCTATATCCAGTGATTCAGAGTTCATCGTATCGGGAAGTTGAGATTAGACGGTGAGACTATGGGACGTCAAGACAGGTACCTGTAAGAGCATGAGTGGTCAAACTAGTTATGTATGATCTGTGGCTATATCCAGTGATTCAGAGTTCATCGTATCGGGAAGTAGAGATAAGACGGTGAGACTATGGGACGTCAAGACAGGTACCTGTAAGACCATGAGTGGTCACAACGGTTAGGTATGATCCGTGGCTATATCCAGTGATTCAGATTTCATCATATCGGGAAGTTAGGATTAGACGGTGAGACTATGGGACGTCAAGACAGGTACCTGTAAGACCATGAGTGGTCACAACGGTTAGGTATGATCCGTGGCTATATCCAGTGATTCAGATTTCATCATATCGGGAGTAGAGATAATACGGTGAGACTATGGGACGTCAAGACAGGTACCTGTAAGACCATGAGTGGTCACACTAGTAATGTATATGCTGTGGCTATATCCAGTGATTCAGAGTTCATCGTATTGGGAAGTTGAGATAATACGGTGAGACTATGGGACGTCAAGACAGGTACCTGTAAGACCATGAGTGGTCACACTAATTATGTATATGCTGTGGCTATATCCAGTGATTCAGAGTTCATCGTATTAGGAAGTAGAGATAATACGGTGAGACTATGGGACGTCAAGACAGGTACCTGTAAGACCATGAGTGGTCACACTAGTTGTGTATATGCTGTGGCTATATCCAGTGATTCAGAGTTCATCGTATCGGGAAGTAGAGATAATACGGTGAGACTATGGTACGTCAAGACAGGTACCTGTAAGACCATGAGTGGTCACACTAGTAATGTATATGCTGTGGCTATATCCAGTGATTCAGAGTTCATCGTATTGGGAAGTTGAGATTAGACGGTATGACTATGGTACGTCAAGACAGGTACCTGTAAGACCATGAGTGGTCACACTAGTAATGTATATGCTGTGGCTATATCCAGTGATTCAGAGTTCATCGTATCGGGAAGTTATGATTAGACGGTGAGACTATGGGACGTCAAGACAGGTACCTGTAAGACCATGAGTGGTCACAACGGTTAGGTATGATCCGTGGCTATATCCAGTGATTCAGATTTCATCGTATCGGGAAGTAATGATAAGACGGTGAGACTATGGGACGTCAAGACAGGTACCTGTAAGACCATGAGTGGTCACACTAGTAATGTATATGCTGTGGCTATATCCAGTGATTCAGTGTTCATCGTATCGGGAAGTAGAGATAATACGGTGAGACTATGGGACGTCAAGACAGGTACCTGTAAGACCATGAGTGGTCACACTAGTAATGTATATGCTGTGGCTATATCCAGTGATTCAGATTTCATCATATCGGGAAGTAGTGATAATACGGTGAGACTATGGGACGTCAAGACAGGTACCTGTAAGACCATGAGACGTCACACTAGTAATGTATATGCTGTGGCTATATCCAGTGATTCAGAGTTCATCGTATTAGGAAGTAGAGATAATACGGTGAGACTATGGGACGTCAAGACAGGTACCTGTAAGACCATGAGTGGTCACACTAGTTGTGTATATGCTGTGGCTATATCCAGTGATTCAGAGTTCATCGTATCGGGAAGTAGAGATTAGACGGTGAGACTATGGGACGTCAAGACAGGTACCTGTAAGACCATGAGTGGTCACACTAGTAATGTATATGCTGTGGCTATATCCAGTGATTCAGTGTTCATCGTATCGGGAAGTAGAGATAAGACGGTGAGACTATGGGACGTCAAGACAGGTACCTGTAAGACCATGAGTGGTCACAACGGTTAGGTATGATCCGTGGCTATATCCAGTGATTCAGATTTCATCGTATCGGGAAGTAATGATAAGACGGTGAGACTATGGGACGTCAAGACAGGTACCTGTAAGACCATGAGACGTCACACTAGTAATGTATATGCTGTGGCTATATCCAGTGATTCAGTGTTCATCATATCGGGAAGTAGTGATAATACGGTGAGACTATGGGACGTCAAGACAGGTACCTGTAAGACCATGAGTGGTCACACTAGTAATGTATATGCTGTGGCTATATCCAGTGATTCAGAGTTCATCATATCGGGAAGTAGTGATAATACGGTGAGACTATGGGACGTCAAGACAGGTACCTGTAAGACCATGAGACGTCACACTAGTAATGTATATGCTGTGGCTATATCCAGTGATTCAGAGTTCATCGTATTAGGAAGTAGAGATAATACGGTGAGACTATGGGACGTCAAGACAGGTACCTGTAAGACCATGAGTGGTCACACTAGTTGTGTATATGCTGTGGCTATATCCAGTGATTCAGAGTTCATCGTATCGGGAAGTAGAGATTAGACGGTGAGACTATGGGACGTCAAGACAGGTACCTGTAAGACCATGAGTGGTCACACTAGTAATGTATATGCTGTGGCTATATCCAGTGATTCAGTGTTCATCGTATCGGGAAGTAGAGATAAGACGGTGAGACTATGGGACGTCAAGACAGGTACCTGTAAGACCATGAGTGGTCACACTAGTAATGTATATGCTGTGGCTATATCCAGTGATTCAGTGTTCATCGTATCGGGAAGTAGAGATAATACGGTGAGACTATGGGACGTCAAGACAGGTACCTGTAAGACCATGAGACGTCACACTAGTAATGTATATGCTGTGGCTATATCCAGTGATTCAGATTTCATCATATCGGGAAGTAGTGATAATACGGTGAGACTATGGGACGTCAAGACAGGTACCTGTAAGACCATGAGTGGTCACACTAGTAATGTATATGCTGTGGCTATATCCAGTGATTCAGAGTTCATCGTATTGGGAAGTCATGATAAGACGGTGAGACTATGGGACGTCAAGACAGGTACCTGTAAGACCATGAGTGGTCACACTAATTATGTATATGCTGTGGCTATATCCAGTGATTCAGAGTTCATCGTATTAGGAAGTAGAGATAATACGGTGAGACTATGGGACGTCAAGACAGGTACCTGTAAGACCATGAGTGGTCACACTAGTTGTGTATATGCTGTGGCTATATCCAGTGATTCAGAGTTCATCGTATCGGGAAGTAGAGATTAGACGGTGAGACTATGGGACGTCAAGACAGGTACCTGTAAGACCATGAGTGGTCACACTAGTAATGTATATGCTGTGGCTATATCCAGTGATTCAGAGTTCATCGTATTGGGAAGTTGAGATTAGACGGTATGACTATGGTACGTCAAGACAGGTACCTGTAAGACCATGAGTGGTCACACTAGTAATGTATATGCTGTGGCTATATCCAGTGATTCAGAGTTCATCGTATTGGGAAGTTATGATTAGACGGTGAGACTATGGGACGTCAAGACAGGTACCTGTAAGACCATGAGTGGTCACAACGGTTAGGTATGATCCGTGGCTATATCCAGTGATTCAGAGTTCATCGTATTGGGAAGTTGAGATAATACGGTGAGACTATGGGACGTCAAGACAGGTACCTGTAAGACCATGAGTGGTCACACTAGTAATGTATATGCTGTGGCTATATCCAGTGATTCAGATTTCATCATATCGGGAAGTAGTGATAATACGGTGAGACTATGGGACGTCAAGACAGGTACCTGTAAGACCATGAGTGGTCACACTAATTATGTATATGCTGTGGCTATATCCAGTGATTCAGAGTTCATCGTATTGGGAAGTTGAGATTAGACGGTGAGACTATGGGACGTCAAGACAGGTACCTGTAAGACCATGAGTGGTCACACTAGTAATGTATATGCTGTGGCTATATCCAGTGATTCAGAGTTCATCGTATCGGGAAGTAGAGATTAGACGGTGAGACTATGGGACGTCAAGACAGGTACCTGTAAGACCATGAGTGGTCACAACGGTTAGGTATGATCCGTGGCTATATCCAGTGATTCAGATTTCATCATATCGGGAGTAGAGATAATACGGTGAGACTATGGGACGTCAAGACAGGTACCTGTAAGACCATGAGTGGTCACACTAGTAATGTATATGCTGTGGCTATATCCAGTGATTCAGAGTTCATCGTATTGGGAAGTTGAGATAATACGGTGAGACTATGGGACGTCAAGACAGGTACCTGTAAGACCATGAGACGTCACACTAGTAATGTATATGCTGTGGCTATATCCAGTGATTCAGAGTTCATCGTATTGGGAAGTTATGATTAGACGGTGAGACTATGGGACGTCAAGACAGGTACCTGTAAGACCATGAGTGGTCACAACGGTTAGGTATGATCCGTGGCTATATCCAGTGATTCAGAGTTCATCATATCGGGAAGTAGAGATAATACGGTGAGACTATGGGACGTCAAGACAGGTACCTGTAAGACCATGAGTGGTCACACTAGTAATGTATATGCTGTGGCTATATCCAGTGATTCAGTGTTCATCGTATCGGGAAGTTATGATTAGACGGTGAGACTATGGGACGTCAAGACAGGTACCTGTAAGACCATGAGTGGTCACAACGGTTAGGTATGATCCGTGGCTATATCCAGTGATTCAGATTTCATCATATCGGGAGTAGAGATAATACGGTGAGACTATGGGACGTCAAGACAGGTACCTGTAAGACCATGAGTGGTCACACTAGTAATGTATATGCTGTGGCTATATCCAGTGATTCAGAGTTCATCGTATCGGGAAGTAGAGATAATACGGTGAGACTATGGGACGTCAAGACAGGTACCTGTAAGACCATGAGTGGTCACACTAATTATGTATATGCTGTGGCTATATCCAGTGATTCAGAGTTCATCGTATCGGGAAGTTAGGATTATACTGTTAGACTATGGTACGTCAAGACAGGTACCTGTAAGACCATGAGTGGTAACACTAGTAATGTATATGCTGTGGCTATATCCAGTGATTCAGATTTCATCATATCGGGAAGTAGAGATAATACGGTGAGACTATGGGACGTCAAGACAGGTACCTGTAAGACCATGAGTGGTCACACTAGTAATGTATATGCTGTGGCTATATCCAGTGATTCAGAGTTCATCGTATTGGGAAGTAGAGATAATACGGTGAGACTATGGGACGTCAAGACAGGTACCTGTAAGACCATGAGTGGTCACAACGGTTAGGTATGATCCGTGGCTATATCCAGTGATTCAGAGTTCATCGTATCGGGAAGTAGAGATAATACGGTGAGACTATGGTACGTCAAGACAGGTACCTGTAAGACCATGAGTGGTCACACACATTATGTATATGCTGTGGCTATATCCAGTGATTCAGAGTTCATCGTATCGGGAAGTAGAGATAATACGGTGAGACTATGGGACGTCAAGACAGGTACCTGTAAGACTTGAGTGGTCACAACGGTTAGGTATGATCCGTGGCTATATCCAGTGATTCAGAGTTCATCGTATCGGGAAGTTGAGATTAGACGGTGAGACTATGGTACGTCAAGACAGGTACCTGTAAGACCATGAGTGGTCAAACATATTGAGTATTATCTGTGGCTATATCCAGTGATTCAGATTTCATCATATCGGGAAGTTAGGATTAGACGGTGAGACTATGGGACGTCAAGACAGGTACCTGTAAGACCATGAGTGGTCACAACGGTTAGGTATGATCCGTGGCTATATCCAGTGATTCAGATTTCATCATATCGGGAGTAGAGATAATACGGTGAGACTATGGGACGTCAAGACAGGTACCTGTAAGACCATGAGTGGTCACACTAGTAATGTATATGCTGTGGCTATATCCAGTGATTCAGAGTTCATCGTATTGGGAAGTTGAGATAATACGGTGAGACTATGGTACGTCAAGACAGGTACCTGTAAGACCATGAGTGGTAACACTAGTAATGTATATGCTGTGGCTATATCCAGTGATTCAGATTTCATCGTATCGGGAAGTAGAGATAATACGGTGAGACTATGGTACGTCAAGACAGGTACCTGTAAGACCATGAGTGGTAACACTAGTAATGTATATGCTGTGGCTATATCCAGTGATTCAGAGTTCATCGTATTGGGAAGTTGAGATTAGACGGTGAGACTATGGGACGTCAAGACAGGTACCTGTAAGACCATGAGTGGTCACACTAGTAATGTATATGCTGTGGCTATATCCAGTGATTCAGAGTTCATCGTATTGGGAAGTTAGGATTATACTGTTAGACTATGGGACGTCAAGACAGGTACCTGTAAGACCATGAGTGGTAACACTAGTAATGTATATGCTGTGGCTATATCCAGTGATTCAGAGTTCATCGTATTGGGAAGTTATGATTAGACGGTGAGACTATGGTACGTCAAGACAGGTACCTGTAAGACCATGAGTGGTAACACTAGTAATGTATATGCTGTGGCTATATCCAGTGATTCAGAGTTCATCGTATCGTGAAGTAGAGATAATACGGTGAGACTATGGTACGTCAAGACAGGTACCTGTAAGACCATGAGTGGTAACACTAGTAATGTATATGCTGTGGCTATATCCAGTGATTCAGAGTTCATCGTATCGGGAAGTAGAGATAATACGGTGAGACTATGGTACGTCAAGACAGGTACCTGTAAGACCATGAGTGGTCACACTAGTAATGTATATGCTGTGGCTATATCCAGTGATTCAGAGTTCATCGTATTAGGAAGTAGAGATTAGACGGTGAGACTATGGTACGTCAAGACAGGTACCTGTAAGACCATGAGTGGTCACACTAGTAATGTATATGCTGTGGCTATATCCAGTGATTCAGAGTTCATCGTATTGGGAAGTTATGATTAGACGGTGAGACTATGGTACGTCAAGACAGGTACCTGTAAGACCATGAGTGGTCACACTAGTAATGTATATGCTGTGGCTATATCCAGTGATTCAGAGTTCATCGTATTGGGAAGTTAGGATTATACTGTTAGACTATGGTACGTCAAGACAGGTACCTGTAAGACCATGAGTGGTAACACTAGTAATGTATATGCTGTGGCTATATCCAGTGATTCAGATTTCATCATATCGGGAAGTAGAGATAATACGGTGAGACTATGGGACGTCAAGACAGGTACCTGTAAGACCATGAGTGGTCACACTAGTAATGTATATGCTGTGGCTATATCCAGTGATTCAGAGTTCATCGTATTGGGAAGTTATGATTAGACGGTGAGACTATGGTACGTCAAGACAGGTACCTGTAAGACCATGAGTGGTCACACTAGTAATGTATATGCTGTGGCTATATCCAGTGATTCAGAGTTCATCGTATTGGGAAGTTATGATTAGACGGTGAGACTATGGGACGTCAAGACAGGTACCTGTAAGACCATGAGTGGTCACAACGGTTAGGTATGATCCGTGGCTATATCCAGTGATTCAGATTTCATCGTATCGGGAAGTAGAGATAATACGGTGAGACTATGGTACGTCAAGACAGGTACCTGTAAGACCATGAGTGGTCACACACATTATGTATATGCTGTGGCTATATCCAGTGATTCAGAGTTCATCGTATCGGGAAGTAGAGATAATACGGTGAGACTATGGGACGTCAAGACAGGTACCTGTAAGACCATGAGTGGTCACAACGGTTAGGTATGATCCGTGGCTATATCCAGTCATTCAGAGTTCATCGTATCGGGAAGTTGAGATTAGACGGTGAGACTATGGTACGTCAAGACAGGTACCTGTAAGACCATGAGTGGTCACAACGGTTAGGTATGATCCGTGGCTATATCCAGTGATTCAGAGTTCATCGTATCGGGAAGTTATGATTAGACGGTGAGACTATGGTACGTCAAGACAGGTACCTGTAAGACCATGAGTGGTCACACTAGTAATGTATATGCTGTGGCTATATCCAGTGATTCAGATTTCATCATATCGGGAAGTAGAGATAATACGGTGAGACTATGGGACGTCAAGACAGGTACCTGTAAGACCATGAGTGGTCACACTAGTAATGTATATGCTGTGGCTATATCCAGTGATTCAGAGTTCATCATATCGGGAAGTAGAGATAATACGGTGAGACTATGGGACGTCAAGACAGGTACCTGTAAGACCATGAGTGGTCACACACATTATGTATATGCTGTGGCTATATCCAGTGATTCAGAGTTCATCGTATCGGGAAGTTAGGATTATACTGTTAGACTATGGTACGTCAAGACAGGTACCTGTAAGACCATGAGTGGTAACACTAGTAATGTATATGCTGTGGCTATATCCAGTGATTCAGATTTCATCATATCGGGAAGTAGAGATAATACGGTGAGACTATGGGACGTCAAGACAGGTACCTGTAAGACCATGAGTGGTCACACTAGTAATGTATATGCTGTGGCTATATCCAGTGATTCAGAGTTCATCGTATCGGGAAGTAGAGATTAGACGGTGAGACTATGTTACGTCAAGACAGGTACCTGTAAGACCATGAGTGGTCACACTAGTAATGTATATGCTGTGGCTATATCCAGTGATTCAGAGTTCATCGTATTGGGAAGTTGTGATTAGACGGTGAGACTATGGGACGTCAAGACAGGTACCTGTAAGACCATGAGTGGTCACAACGGTTAGGTATGATCCGTGGCTATATCCAGTGATTCAGAGTTCATCGTATCGGGAAGTAGAGATTAGACGATGAGACTATGGGATGTCAAGACAGGTACCTGTAAGACCATGAGTGGTCACACTAATAATGTATATGCTGTGGCTATATCCAGTGATTCAGATTTCATCATATCGGGAAGTAGTGATAATACGGTGAGACTATGGGACGTCAAGACAGGTACCTGTAAGACCATGAGTGGTCACACTAGTAATGTATATGCTGTGGCTATATCCAGTGATTCAGAGTTCATCGTATTGGGAAGTTATGATTAGACGGTGAGACTATGGGACGTCAAGACAGGTACCTGTAAGACCATGAGTGGTCACAACGGTTAGGTATGATCCGTGGCTATATCCAGTGATTCAGATTTCATCGTATCGGGAAGTAGAGATAATACGGTGAGACTATGGTACGTCAAGACAGGTACCTGTAAGACCATGAGTGGTCACACAGATTATGTATTTTCTGTGGCTATATCCAGTGATTGAGAGTTCATCGTATCGGGGAGTTATGATTAGACGGTGAGACTATGGGACGTCAAGACAGGTACCTGTAAGACCATGAGTGGTCACACAGATTCTGTAAGATCTGTGGCTATATCCAGTGATTCATAGTTCATCGTATCGGGAAGTTATGATTAGACGGTGAGACTATGGGACGTCAAGACAGGTACCTGTAAGACCATGAGTGGTCACACAGGTTATGTATATGCCGTGGCTATATCCAGTGATTCAGAGTTCATCGTATTGGGAAGTTATGATTAGACGGTGAGACTATGGGACGTCAAGACAGGTACCTGTAAGACCATGAGTGGTCACACTAGTTATGTATATGCTGTGGCTATATCCAGTGATTCAGAGTTCATCGTATCGGGAAGTTATGATAAGACGGTGAGACTATGGGACGTCAAGACAGGTACCTGTAAGACCATGAGTGGTCACACAGATTCTGTAAGATCTGTGGCTATATCCAGTGATTCAGAGTTCATCGTATCTGGAAGTTATAATTTGACGGTGAGACTATGGGACGTCAAGACAGGTACCTGTAAGACCATGAGTGGTCACACTAGTTATGTATCATCTGTGGCTATATCCAGTGATTCATAGTTCATCGTATCGGGAAGTTATGATTTGACGGTGAGACTATGGGACGTCAAGACAGGTACCTGTAAGACCATGAGTGGTCACACTAGTTATGTATATGCTGTGGCTATATCCAGTGATTCAGAGTTCATCGTATCGGGAAGTTATGATTTGACGGTGAGACTATGGGACGTCAAGACAGGTACCTGTAAGACCATGAGTGGTCACACTAGTTATGTATATGCTGTGGCTATATCCAGTGATTCATAGTTCATCGTATCGGGGAGTTATGATTAGACGGTGAGACTATGGGACGTCAAGACAGGTACCTGTAAGACCATGAGTGGTCACACAGATTCTGTATTTTCTGTGGCTATATCCAGTGATTCATAGTTCATCGTATCGGGAAGTTATGATTAGACGGTGAGACTATGGGACGTCAAGACAGGTACCTGTAAGACCATGAGTGGTCACACAGGTTATGTATATGCTGTGGCTATATCCAGTGATTGAGAGTTCATCGTATCGGGAAGTTATGATTAGACGGTGAGACTATGGGACGTCAAGACAGGTACCTGTAAGACCATGAGTGGTCACACTAGTTATGTATCATCTGTGGCTATATCCAGTGATTCATAGTTCATCGTATCGGGAAGTTATGATTAGACGGTGAGACTATGGGACGTCAAGACAGGTACCTGTAAGATCATGAGTGGTCACACTAGTTATGTATATGCTGTGGCTATATCCAGTGATTCAGAGTTCATCATATCGGGAAGTAGAGATAATACGGTGAGACTATGGGACGTCAAGACAGGTACCTGTAAGACCATGAGTGGTCACACTAGTAATGTATATGCTGTGGCTATATCCAGTGATTCAGAGTTCATCGTATCGGGAAGTAGAGATTAGACGGTGAGACTATGGTACGTCAAGACAGGTACCTGTAAGACCATGAGTGGTCACACTAGTAATGTATATGCTGTGGCTATATCCAGTGATTCAGAGTTCATCGTATTGGGAAGTTGAGATTAGACGGTGAGACTATGGGACGTCAAGACAGGTACCTGTAAGACCATGAGTGGTCACACTAGTAATGTATATGCTGTGGCTATATCCAGTGATTCAGATTTCATCATATCGGGAAGTAGAGATAATACGGTGAGACTATGGGACGTCAAGACAGGTACCTGTAAGACCATGAGTGGTCACACTAGTAATGTATATGCTGTGGCTATATCCAGTGATTCAGAGTTCATCGTATTGGGAAGTTATGATTAGACGGTGAGACTATGGGACGTCAAGACAGGTACCTGTAAGACCATGAGTGGTCACAACGGTTAGGTATGATCCGTGGCTATATCCAGTGATTCAGAGTTCATCGTATTGGGAAGTTATGATTAGACGGTGAGACTATGGGACGTCAAGACAGGTACCTGTAAGACCATGAGTGGTCACACTAGTAATGTATATGCTGTGGCTATATCCAGTGATTCAGAGTTCATCGTATTGGGAAGTTGAGATAATACGGTGAGACTATGGGACGTCAAGACAGGTACCTGTAAGACCATGAGTGGTCACAACGGTTAGGTATGATCCGTGGCTATATCCAGTGATTCAGATTTCATCGTATCGGGAAGTAGAGATAATACGGTGAGACTATGGTACGTCAAGACAGGTACCTGTAAGACCATGAGTGGTCACACAGATTATGTATTTTCTGTGGCTATATCCAGTGATTGAGAGTTCATCGTATCGGGGAGTTATGATTAGACGGTGAGACTATGGGACGTCAAGACAGGTACCTGTAAGACCATGAGTGGTCACACAGATTCTGTAAGATCTGTGGCTATATCCAGTGATTCAGAGTTCATCATATCGGGAAGTAGAGATAATACGGTGAGACTATGGTACGTCAAGACAGGTACCTGTAAGACCATGAGGGGTAACACTAGTAATGTATATGCTGTGGCTATATCCAGTGATTCAGATTTCATCATATCGGGAAGTAGAGATAATACGGTGAGACTATGGGACGTCAAGACAGGTACCTGTAAGACCATGAGTGGTCACACTAGT
The DNA here is from genome assembly GCA_946699065.1 of Loxodes magnus. Taxonomy (NCBI): domain Eukaryota; phylum Ciliophora; class Karyorelictea; order Loxodida; family Loxodidae; genus Loxodes; species Loxodes magnus. Next base: position 287,240 of record CAMPDV010000278.1, read on the forward strand.
AATGTATATGCTGTGGCTATATCCAGTGATTCAGAGTTCATCGTATCGGGAAGTTTAGATAAGTCGGTGAGACTATGGGACGTCAAGATAGGTACCTGTAAGACCATGAGTGGTCAACCTAGTTATGTATGATCTGTGGCTATATCCAGTGATTCAGAGTTCATCGTATTGAGAAGTTGAGATTAGACGGTGAGACTATGGTACGTCAAGACAGGTACCTGTAAGACCATGAGTGGTAACACTAGTAATGTATATGCTGTGGCTATATCCAGTGATTCAGATTTCATCATATCGGGAAGTAGAGATAATACGGTGAGACTATGGTACGTCAAGACAGGTACCTGTAAGACCATGAGTGGTCACACACATTATGTATATGCTGTGGCTATATCCAGTGATTGAGAGTTCATCGTATCGGGAAGTTATGATTAGACGGTGAGACTATGGGACGTCAAGACAGGTACCTGTAAGACCATGAGTGGTCACACTAGTTATGTATATGCTGTGGCTATATCCAGTGATTCAGAGTTCATCGTATCGGGAAGTTATGATAAGACGGTGAGACTATGGTACGTCAAGACAGGTACCTGTAAGACCATGAGTGGTCACACAGATTCTGTAAGATCTGTGGCTATATCCAGTGATTCAGAGTTCATCGTATCTGGAAGTTATAATTTGACGGTGAGACTATGGGACGTCAAGACAGGTACCTGTAAGACCATGAGTGGTCACACTAGTTATGTATCATCTGTGGCTATATCCAGTGATTCATAGTTCATCGTATCGGGAAGTTATGATTTGACGGTGAGACTATGGGACGTCAAGACAGGTACCTGTAAGACCATGAGTGGTCACACTAGTTATGTATATGCTGTGGCTATATCCAGTGATTCAGAGTTCATCGTATCGGGAAGTTATGATTTGACGGTGAGACTATGGGACGTCAAGACAGGTACCTGTAAGACCATGAGTGGTCACACTAGTTATGTATATGCTGTGGCTATATCCAGTGATTCATAGTTCATCGTATCGGGGAGTTATGATTAGACGGTGAGACTATGGGACGTCAAGACAGGTACCTGTAAGACCATGAGTGGTCACACAGATTCTGTAAGATCTGTGGCTATATCCAGTGATTCATAGTTCATCGTATCGGGAAGTTATGATTAGACGGTGAGACTATGGGACGTCAAGACAGGTACCTGTAAGACCATGAGTGGTCACACAGGTTATGTATATGCTGTGGCTATATCCAGTGATTGAGAGTTCATCGTATCGGGAAGTTATGATTAGACGGTGAGACTATGGGACGTCAAGACAGGTACCTGTAAGACCATGAGTGGTCACACTAGTTATGTATCATCTGTGGCTATATCCAGTGATTCATAGTTCATCGTATCGGGAAGTTAGGATTATACTGTTAGACTATGGTACGTCAAGACAGGTACCTGTAAGATCATGAGTGGTCACACTAGTTATGTATATGCTGTGGCTATATCCAGTGATTCAGAGTTCATCATATCGGGAAGTAGAGATAATACGGTGAGACTATGGGACGTCAAGACAGGTACCTGTAAGACCATGAGTGGTCACACTAGTAATGTATATGCTGTGGCTATATCCAGTGATTCAGAGTTCATCGTATCGGGAAGTAGAGATTAGACGGTGAGACTATGGTACGTCAAGACAGGTACCTGTAAGACCATGAGTGGTCACACTAGTAATGTATATGCTGTGGCTATATCCAGTGATTCAGAGTTCATCGTATTGGGAAGTTGAGATTAGACGGTGAGACTATGGGACGTCAAGACAGGTACCTGTAAGACCATGAGTGGTCACACTAGTAATGTATATGCTGTGGCTATATCCAGTGATTCAGATTTCATCATATCGGGAAGTAGAGATAATACGGTGAGACTATGGGACGTCAAGACAGGTACCTGTAAGACCATGAGTGGTCACACTAGTAATGTATATGCTGTGGCTATATCCAGTGATTCAGAGTTCATCGTATTGGGAAGTTATGATTAGACGGTGAGACTATGGGACGTCAAGACAGGTACCTGTAAGACCATGAGTGGTCACAACGGTTAGGTATGATCCGTGGCTATATCCAGTGATTCAGAGTTCATCGTATTGGGAAGTTATGATTAGACGGTGAGACTATGGGACGTCAAGACAGGTACCTGTAAGACCATGAGTGGTCACACTAGTAATGTATATGCTGTGGCTATATCCAGTGATTCAGAGTTAATCGTATTGGGAAGTTGAGATTAGACGGTGAGACTATGGTACGTCAAGACAGGTACCTGTAAGACCATGAGTGGTCACACACATTATGTATATGCTGTGGCTATATCCAGTGATTCAGAGTTCATCGTATTGGGAAGTAGAGATTAGACGGTGAGACTATGGGACGTCAAGACAGGTACCTGTAAGACCATGAGTGGTCACAACGGTTAGGTATGATCCGTGGCTATATCCAGTGATTCAGAGTTCATCGTATCGGGAAGTTATGATTAGACGGTGAGACTATGGTACGTCAAGACAGGTACCTGTAAGACCATGAGTGGTCACAACGGTTAGGTATGATCCGTGGCTATATCCAGTGATTCAGAGTTCATCATATCGGGAAGTAGAGATAATACGGTGAGACTATGGGACGTCAAGACAGGTACCTGTAAGACCATGAGTGGTCACACACATTATGTATATGCTGTGGCTATATCCAGTGATTCAGATTTCATCATATCGGGAAGTAGAGATAATACGGTGAGACTATGGGACGTCAAGACAGGTACCTGTAAGACCATGAGTGGTCACACTAGTAATGTATATGCTGTGGCTATATCCAGTGATTCAGAGTTCATCGTATCGTGAAGTAGAGATAATACGGTGAGACTATGGTACGTCAAGACAGGTACCTGTAAGACCATGAGTGGTAACACTAGTAATGTATATGCTGTGGCTATATCCAGTGATTCAGAGTTCATCATATCGGGAAGTAGAGATTAGACGGTGAGACTATGGGACGTCAAGACAGGTACCTGTAAGACCATGAGTGGTCACACTAGTAATGTATATGCTGTGGCTATATCCAGTGATTCAGAGTTCATCGTATCGGGAAGTAGAGATTAGACGGTGAGACTATGGTACGTCAAGACAGGTACCTGTAAGACCATGAGTGGTCACACTAGTAATGTATATGCTGTGGCTATATCCAGTGATTCAGAGTTCATCGTATTGGGAAGTTGAGATTAGACGGTGAGACTATGGGACGTCAAGACAGGTACCTGTAAGACCATGAGTGGTCACACTAGTAATGTATATGCTGTGGCTATATCCAGTGATTCAGATTTCATCATATCGGGAAGTAGAGATAATACGGTGAGACTATGGGACGTCAAGACAGGTACCTGTAAGACCATGAGTGGTCACACTAGTAATGTATATGCTGTGGCTATATCCAGTGATTCAGAGTTCATCGTATTGGGAAGTTATGATTAGACGGTGAGACTATGGGACGTCAAGACAGGTACCTGTAAGACCATGAGTGGTCACAACGGTTAGGTATGATCCGTGGCTATATCCAGTGATTCAGAGTTCATCGTATTGGGAAGTTATGATTAGACGGTGAGACTATGGGACGTCAAGACAGGTACCTGTAAGACCATGAGTGGTCACACTAGTAATGTATATGCTGTGGCTATATCCAGTGATTCAGAGTTCATCGTATTGGGAAGTTGAGATAATACGGTGAGACTATGGGACGTCAAGACAGGTACCTGTAAGACCATGAGTGGTCACAACGGTTAGGTATGATCCGTGGCTATATCCAGTGATTCAGATTTCATCGTATCGGGAAGTAGAGATAATACGGTGAGACTATGGTACGTCAAGACAGGTACCTGTAAGACCATGAGTGGTCACACAGATTATGTATTTTCTGTGGCTATATCCAGTGATTCAGAGTTCATCGTATCGGGAAGTAGAGATAATACGGTGAGACTATGGTACGTCAAGACAGGTACCTGTAAGACCATGAGTGGTCACACTAATTATGTATATGCTGTGGCTATATCCAGTGATTCAGATTTCATCATATCGGGAAGTAGAGATAATACGGTGAGACTATGGGACGTCAAGACAGGTACCTGTAAGACCATGAGTGGTAACACTAGTAATGTATATGCTGTGGCTATATCCAGTGATTCAGATTTCATCATATTGGGAAGTTAGGATTATACTGTTAGACTATGGTACGTCAAGACAGGTACCTGTAAGACCATGAGTGGTAACACTAGTAATGTATATGCTGTGGCTATATCCAGTGATTCAGATTTCATCATATCGGGAAGTAGAGATAATACGGTGAGACTATGGGACGTCAAGACAGGTACCTGTAAGACCATGAGTGGTCACACTAGTAATGTATATGCTGTGGCTATATCCAGTGATTCAGAGTTCATCGTATCGGGAAGTAGAGATTAGACGATGAGACTATGGGACGTCAAGACAGGTACCTGTAAGACCATGAGTGGTCACACTAGTAATGTATATGCTGTGGCTATATCCAGTGATTCAGAGTTCATCATATCGGGAAGTAGAGATAATACGGTGAGACTATGGGACGTCAAGACAGGTACCTGTAAGACCATGAGTGGTCACACTAGTAATGTATATGCTGTGGCTATATCCAGTGATTCAGATTTCATCATATCGGGAAGTAGAGATAATACGGTGAGACTATGGGACGTCAAGACAGGTACCTGTAAGACCATGAGTGGTCACACACATTATGTATATGCTGTGGCTATATCCAGTGATTCAGAGTTCATCGTATTGGGAAGTTGAGATTAGACGGTGAGACTATGGGACGTCAAGACAGGTACCTGTAAGACCATGAGTGGTAACACTAGTAATGTATATGCTGTGGCTATATCCAGTGATTCAGATTTCATCATATCGGGAAGTAGAGATAATACGGTGAGACTATGGGACGTCAAGACAGGTACCTGTAAGACCATGAGTGGTCACACTAGTAATGTATATGCTGTGGCTATATCCAGTGATTCAGATTTCATCATATCGGGAAGTAGAGATTAGACGGTGAGACTATGGTACGTCAAGACAGGTACCTGTAAGACCATGAGTGGTCACACTAGTAATGTATATGCTGTGGCTATATCCAGTGATTCAGATTTCATCATATCGGGAAGTAGAGATAATACGGTGAGACTATGGGACGTCAAGACAGGTACCTGTAAGACCATGAGTGGTCACACTAGTAATGTATATGCTGTGGCTATATCCAGTGATTCAGAGTTCATCATATCGGGAAGTAGAGATAATACGGTGAGACTATGGGACGTCAAGACAGGTACCTGTAAGACCATGAGTGGTCACACTAGTAATGTATATGCTGTGGCTATATCCAGTGATTCAGATTTCATCATATCGGGAAGTAGAGATAATACGGTGAGACTATGGGACGTCAAGACAGGTACCTGTAAGACCATGAGTGGTCACACTAGTAATGTATATGCTGTGGCTATATCCAGTGATTCAGAGTTCATCGTATTGGGAAGTTGAGATTAGACGGTGAGACTATGGTACGTCAAGACAGGTACCTGTAAGACCATGAGTGGTCACACACATTATGTATATGCTGTGGCTATATCCAGTGATTCAGAGTTCATCGTATCGGGAAGTAGAGATTAGACGGTGAGACTATGGGACGTCAAGACAGGTACCTGTAAGACCATGAGTGGTCACAACGGTTAGGTATGATCCGTGGCTATATCCAGTGATTCAGAGTTCATCGTATCGGGAAGTTATGATTAGACGGTGAGACTATGGTACGTCAAGACAGGTACCTGTAAGACCATGAGTGGTCACACTAGTAATGTATATGCTGTGGCTATATCCAGTGATTCAGATTTCATCATATCGGGAAGTAGAGATAATACGGTGAGACTATGGGACGTCAAGACAGGTACCTGTAAGACCATGAGTGGTCACACTAGTAATGTATATGCTGTGGCTATATCCAGTGATTCAGAGTTCATCGTATTGGGAAGTTATGATTAGACGGTGAGACTATGGGACGTCAAGACAGGTACCTGTAAGACCATGAGTGGTCACAACGGTTAGGTATGATCCGTGGTTATATCCAGTGATTCAGAGTTCATCGTATCGGGAAGTAGAGATAATACGGTGAGACTATGGTACGTCAAGACAGGTACCTGTAAGACCATGAGTGGTCACACTAGTAATGTATATGCTGTGGCTATATCCAGTGATTCAGAGTTCATCGTATTGGGAAGTTGAGATTAGACGGTGAGACTATGGGACGTCAAGACAGGTACCTGTAAGACCATGAGTGGTCACACTAGTAATGTATATGCTGTGGCTATATCCAGTGATTCAGAGTTCATCGTATTGGGAAGTTGAGATTAGACGGTGAGACTATGGGACGTCAAGACAGGTACCTGTAAGACCATGAGTGGTAACACTAGTAATGTATATGCTGTGGCTATATCCAGTGATTCAGATTTCATCATATCGGGAAGTAGAGATAATACGGTGAGACTATGGGACGTCAAGACAGGTACCTGTAAGACCATGAGTGGTCACACTAGTAATGTATATGCTGTGGCTATATCCAGTGATTCAGAGTTCATCGTATTAGGAAGTAGAGATTAGACAGTGAGACTATGGTACGTCAAGACAGGTACCTGTAAGACCATGAGTGGTCACAACGGTTAGGTATGATCCGTGGCTATATCCAGTGATTCAGAGTTCATCATATCGGGAAGTAGAGATAATACGGTGAGACTATGGGACGTCAAGACAGGTACCTGTAAGACCATGAGTGGTAACACTAGTAATGTATATGCTGTGGCTATATCCAGTGATTCAGAGTTCATCGTATTGGGAAGTTGAGATAATACGGTGAGACTATGGTACGTCAAGACAGGTACCTGTAAGACCATGAGTGGTCACAACGGTTAGGTATGATCCGTGGCTATATCCAGTGATTCAGAGTTCATCGTATTGGGAAGTTAGGATTATACTGTTAGACTATGGTACGTCAAGACAGGTACCTGTAAGACCATGAGTGGTAACACTAGTAATGTATATGCTGTGGCTATATCCAGTGATTCAGATTTCATCATATCGGGAAGTAGAGATAATACGGTGAGACTATGGGACGTCAAGACTGGTACCTGTAAGACCATGAGTGGTAACACTAGTAATGTATATGCTGTGGCTATATCCAGTGATTCAGAGTTCATCGTATTGGGAAGTTGAGATTAGACGGTGAGACTATGGGACGTCAAGACAGGTACCTGTAAGACCATGAGTGGTCACAACGGTTAGGTATGATCCGTGGCTATATCCAGTGATTCAGAGTTCATCATATCGGGAAGTTATGATTAGACGGTGAGACTATGGTACGTCAAGACAGGTACCTGTAAGACCATGAGTGGTCACACTAGTAATGTATATGCTGTGGCTATATCCAGTGATTCAGAGTTCATCGTATTGGGAAGTTATGATTAGACGGTGAGACTATGGGACGTCAAGACAGGTACCTGTAAGACCATGAGTGGTAACACTAGTAATGTATATGCTGTGGCTATATCCAGTGATTCAGATTTCATCGTATCGTGAAGTAGAGATAATACGGTGAGACTATGGGACGTCAAGACAGGTACCTGTAAGACCATGAGTGGTAACACTAGTAATGTATATGCTGTGGCTATATCCAGTGATTCAGATTTCATCATATCGGGAAGTAGAGATAATACGGTGAGACTATGGGACGTCAAGACAGGTACCTGTAAGACCATGAGTGGTCACACTAGTAATGTATATGCTGTGGCTATATCCAGTGATTCAGAGTTCATCGTATTGGGAAGTTATGATTAGACGGTGAGACTATGGTACGTCAAGACAGGTACCTGTAAGACCATGAGTGGTCACACTAGTAATGTATATGCTGTGGCTATATCCAGTGATTCAGATTTCATCGTATTGGGAAGTTAGGATTATACTGTTAGACTATGGGACGTCAAGACAGGTACCTGTAAGACCATGAGTGGTAACACTAGTAATGTATATGCTGTGGCTATATCCAGTGATTCAGAGTTCATCGTATTGGGAAGCGATGATTAGACGGTGAGACTATGGTACGTCAAGACAGGTACCTGTAAGACCATGAGTGGTCACACTAGTAATGTATATGCTGTGGCTATATCCAGTGATTCAGAGTTCATCGTATTGGGAAGTTAGGATTATACTGTTAGACTATGGTACGTCAAGACAGGTACCTGTAAGACCATGAGTGGTAACACTAGTAATGTATATGCTGTGGCTATATCCAGTGATTCAGAGTTCATCGTATTGGGAAGTTAGGATTATACTGTTAGACTATGGGACGTCAAGACAGGTACCTGTAAGACCATGAGTGGTCAGACACATTATGTATATGCTGTGGCTATATCCAGTGATTCAGAGTTCATCGTATTGGGAAGTTATGATTAGACGGTGAGACTATGGTACGTCAAGACAGGTACCTGTAAGACCATGAGTGGTAACACTAGTAATGTATATGCTGTGGCTATATCCAGTGATTCAGATTTCATCATATCGGGAAGTTGAGATTAGACGGTGAGACTATGGGACGTCAAGACAGGTACCTGTAAGACCATGAGTGGTCACAACGGTTAGGTATGATCATTGGCTATATCCAGTGATTCAGAGTTCATCGTATCGGGAAGTGCAGATATGACGGTGAGACTATGGGACGTCAAGACAGGTACCTGTAAGACCATGAGTGGTCACACTAGTAATGTATATGCTGTGGCTATATCCAGTGATTCAGAGTTCATCGTATCGGGAAGTGATGATAATACGGTGAGACTATGGGACGTCAAGACAGGTACCTGTAAGACCATGAGTGGTCACACTAGTAATGTATATGCTGTGGCTATATCCAGTGATTCAGAGTTCATCATATCGGGAAGTAGAGATAAGACGGTGAGACTATGGGACGTCAAGACAGGTACCTGTAAGACCATGAGTGGTCACAACGGTTAGGTATGATCCGTGGCTATATCCAGTGATTCAGAGTTCATCATATCGGGAAGTAGAGATAATACGGTGAGACTATGGGACGTCAAGACAGGTACCTGTAAGACCATGAGTGGTAACACTAGTAATGTATATGCTGTGGCTATATCCAGTGATTCAGAGTTCATCGTATTGGGAAGTTGAGATTAGACGGTGAGACTATGGGACGTCAAGACAGGTACCTGTAAGACCATGAGTGGTCACACTAGTAATGTATATGCTGTGGCTATATCCAGTGATTCAGAGTTCATCGTATTGGGAAGTTAGGATTATACTGTTAGACTATGGGACGTCAAGACAGGTACCTGTAAGACCATGAGTGGTAACACTAGTAATGTATATGCTGTGGCTATATCCAGTGATTCAGAGTTCATCGTATTGGGAAGTTATGATTAGACGGTGAGACTATGGTACGTCAAGACAGGTACCTGTAAGACCATGAGTGGTCACACACATTATGTATATGCTGTGGCTATATCCAGTGATTCAGAGTTCATCGTATTGGGAAGTTATGATTAGACGGTGAGACTATGGGACGTCAAGACAGGTACCTGTAAGACCATGAGTGGTCACACACATTATGTATATGCTGTGGCTATATCCAGTGATTCAGAGTTCATCGTATCGGGAAGTTAGGATTATACTGTTAGACTATGGTACGTCAAGACAGGTACCTGTAAGACCATGAGTGGTAACACTAGTAATGTATATGCTGTGGCTATATCCAGTGATTCAGAGTTCATCGTATCGTGAAGTAGAGATAATACGGTGAGACTATGGTACGTCAAGACAGGTACCTGTAAGACCATGAGTGGTAACACTAGTAATGTATATGCTGTGGCTATATCCAGTGATTCAGAGTTCATCGTATCGGGAAGTAGAGATAATACGGTGAGACTATGGTACGTCAAGACAGGTACCTGTAAGACCATGAGTGGTCACACTAGTAATGTATATGCTGTGGCTATATCCAGTGATTCAGAGTTCATCGTATTAGGAAGTAGAGATTAGACAGTGAGACTATGGTACGTCAAGACAGGTACCTGTAAGACCATGAGTGGTCACACTAGTAATGTATATGCTGTGGCTATATCCAGTGATTCAGAGTTCATCGTATTGGGAAGTTATGATTAGACGGTGAGACTATGGTACGTCAAGACAGGTACCTGTAAGACCATGAGTGGTCACACTAGTAATGTATATGCTGTGGCTATATCCAGTGATTCAGAGTTCATCGTATTGGGAAGTTAGGATTATACTGTTAGACTATGGTACGTCAAGACAGGTACCTGTAAGACCATGAGTGGTAACACTAGTAATGTATATGCTGTGGCTATATCCAGTGATTCAGATTTCATCATATCGGGAAGTAGAGATAATACGGTGAGACTATGGGACGTCAAGACAGGTACCTGTAAGACCATGAGTGGTCACACTAGTAATGTATATGCTGTGGCTATATCCAGTGATTCAGAGTTCATCGTATTGGGAAGTTATGATTAGACGGTGAGACTATGGTACGTCAAGACAGGTACCTGTAAGACCATGAGTGGTCACACTAGTAATGTATATGCTGTGGCTATATCCAGTGATTCAGAGTTCATCGTATTGGGAAGTTAGGATTATACTGTTAGACTATGGGACGTCAAGACAGGTACCTGTAAGACCATGAGTGGTCAGACACATTATGTATATGCTGTGGCTATATCCAGTGATTCAGAGTTCATCGTATTGGGAAGTTATGATTAGACGGTGAGACTATGGTACGTCAAGACAGGTACCTGTAAGACCATGAGTGGTAACACTAGTAATGTATATGCTGTGGCTATATCCAGTGATTCAGATTTCATCATATCGGGAAGTTGAGATTAGACGGTGAGACTATGGGACGTCAAGACAGGTACCTGTAAGACCATGAGTGGTCACAACGGTTAGGTATGATCATTGGCTATATCCAGTGATTCAGAGTTCATCGTATCGGGAAGTGCAGATATGACGGTGAGACTATGGGACGTCAAGACAGGTACCTGTAAGACCATGAGTGGTCACACTAGTAATGTATATGCTGTGGCTATATCCAGTGATTCAGAGTTCATCGTATCGGGAAGTGATGATAATACGGTGAGACTATGGGACGTCAAGACAGGTACCTGTAAGACCATGAGTGGTCACACTAGTAATGTATATGCTGTGGCTATATCCAGTGATTCAGAGTTCATCATATCGGGAAGTAGAGATAATACGGTGAGACTATGGGACGTCAAGACAGGTACCTGTAAGACCATGAGTGGTCACAACGGTTAGGTATGATCCGTGGCTATATCCAGTGATTCAGATTTCATCATATCGGGAAGTAGAGATAATACGGTGAGACTATGGGACGTCAAGACAGGTACCTGTAAGACCATGAGTGGTCACACTAGTAATGTATATGCTGTGGCTATATCCAGTGATTCAGATTTCATCATATCGGGAAGTAGAGATAATACGGTGAGACTATGGGACGTCAAGACAGGTACCTGTAAGACCATGAGTGGTCACACTAGTAATGTATATGCTGTGGCTATATCCAGTGATTCAGAGTTCATCGTATCGTGAAGTAGAGATAATACGGTGAGACTATGGTACGTCAAGACAGGTACCTGTAAGACCATGAGTGGTAACACTAGTAATGTATATGCTGTGGCTATATCCAGTGATTCAGAGTTCATCGTATCGGGAAGTAGAGATAATACGGTGAGACTATGGTACGTCAAGACAGGTACCTGTAAGACCATGAGTGGTCACACTAGTAATGTATATGCTGTGGCTATATCCAGTGATTCAGAGTTCATCGTATTAGGAAGTAGAGATTAGACAGTGAGACTATGGTACGTCAAGACAGGTACCTGTAAGACCATGAGTGGTCACACTAGTAATGTATATGCTGTGGCTATATCCAGTGATTCAGAGTTCATCGTATTGGGAAGTTATGATTAGACGGTGAGACTATGGTACGTCAAGACAGGTACCTGTAAGACCATGAGTGGTCACACTAGTAATGTATATGCTGTGGCTATATCCAGTGATTCAGAGTTCATCGTATTGGGAAGTTAGGATTATACTGTTAGACTATGGTACGTCAAGACAGGTACCTGTAAGACCATGAGTGGTAACACTAGTAATGTATATGCTGTGGCTATATCCAGTGATTCAGATTTCATCATATCGGGAAGTAGAGATAATACGGTGAGACTATGGGACGTCAAGACAGGTACCTGTAAGACCATGAGTGGTCACACTAGTAATGTATATGCTGTGGCTATATCCAGTGATTCAGAGTTCATCGTATTGGGAAGTTATGATTAGACGGTGAGACTATGGTACGTCAAGACAGGTACCTGTAAGACCATGAGTGGTCACACTAGTAATGTATATGCTGTGGCTATATCCAGTGATTCAGAGTTCATCGTATTGGGAAGTTAGGATTATACTGTTAGACTATGGGACGTCAAGACAGGTACCTGTAAGACCATGAGTGGTCAGACACATTATGTATATGCTGTGGCTATATCCAGTGATTCAGAGTTCATCGTATTGGGAAGTTATGATTAGACGGTGAGACTATGGTACGTCAAGACAGGTACCTGTAAGACCATGAGTGGTAACACTAGTAATGTATATGCTGTGGCTATATCCAGTGATTCAGATTTCATCATATCGGGAAGTTGAGATTAGACGGTGAGACTATGGGACGTCAAGACAGGTACCTGTAAGACCATGAGTGGTCACAACGGTTAGGTATGATCATTGGCTATATCCAGTGATTCAGAGTTCATCGTATCGGGAAGTGCAGATATGACGGTGAGACTATGGGACGTCAAGACAGGTACCTGTAAGACCATGAGTGGTCACACTAGTAATGTATATGCTGTGGCTATATCCAGTGATTCAGAGTTCATCGTATCGGGAAGTGATGATAATACGGTGAGACTATGGGACGTCAAGACAGGTACCTGTAAGACCATGAGTGGTCACACTAGTAATGTATATGCTGTGGCTATATCCAGTGATTCAGAGTTCATCATATCGGGAAGTAGAGATAATACGGTGAGACTATGGGACGTCAAGACAGGTACCTGTAAGACCATGAGTGGTCACAACGGTTAGGTATGATCCGTGGCTATATCCAGTGATTCAGATTTCATCATATCGGGAAGTAGAGATAATACGGTGAGACTATGGGACGTCAAGACAGGTACCTGTAAGACCATGAGTGGTCACACTAGTAATGTATATGCTGTGGCTATATCCAGTGATTCAGAGTTCATCGTATTGGGAAGTTATGATTAGACGGTGAGACTATGGTACGTCAAGACAGGTACCTGTAAGACCATGAGTGGTAACACTAGTAATGTATATGCTGTGGCTATATCCAGTGATTCAGATTTCATCATATCGGGAAGTTGAGATTAGACGGTGAGACTATGGGACGTCAAGACAGGTACCTGTAAGACCATGAGTGGTCACAACGGTTAGGTATGATCCGTGGCTATATCCAGTGATTCAGATTTCATCATATCGGGAAGTCATGATTAGAAGGTGAGACTATGGGACGTCAAGACAGGTACCTGTAAGACCATGAGTGGTCAAACTAGTTGTGTATATGCTGTGGCTATATCCAGTGATTCAGAGTTCATCGTATCGGGAAGTGATGATAATACGGTGAGACTATGGGACGTCAAGACAGGTACCTGTAAGACCATGAGTGGTCACACTAGTTATGTATGATCTGTGGCTATATCCAGTGATTCAGAGTTCATCGTATCGGGAAGTCATGATTAGAAGGTGAGACTATGGGACGTCAAGACAGGTACCTGTAAGACCATGAGTGGTCAAACTAGTTGTGTATATGCTGTGGCTATATCCAGTGATTCAGAGTTCATCGTATCGGGAAGTGATGATAATACGGTGAGACTATGGGACGTCAAGACAGGTACCTGTAAGACCATGAGTGGTCAAACTAGTTATGTATGATCTGTGGCTATATCCAGTGATTCAGAGTTCATCGTATCGGGAAGTCATGATTAGAAGGTGAGACTATGGGACGTCAAGACAGGTACCTGTAAGACCATGAGTGGTCAAACTAGTTGTGTATGATCATTGGCTATATCCAGTGATTCAGAGTTCATCGTATCGGGAAGTGCAGATATGACGGTGAGACTATGGGACGTCAAGACAGGTACCTGTAAGACCATGAGTGGTCACACTAGTAATGTATATGCTGTGGCTATATCCAGTGATTCAGAGTTCATCGTATTGGGAAGTTGAGATTAGACGGTGAGACTATGGGACGTCAAGACAGGTACCTGTAAGACCATGAGTGGTCACACTAGTAATGTATATGCTGTGGCTATATCCAGTGATTCAGAGTTCATCGTATCGGGAAGTAGAGATAATACGGTGAGACTATGGTACGTCAAGACAGGTACCTGTAAGACCATGAGTGGTCACACTAGTAATGTATATGCTGTGGCTATATCCAGTGATTCAGAGTTCATCGTATTAGGAAGTAGAGATTAGACAGTGAGACTATGGTACGTCAAGACAGGTACCTGTAAGACCATGAGTGGTCACACTAGTAATGTATATGCTGTGGCTATATCCAGTGATTCAGAGTTCATCGTATTGGGAAGTTATGATTAGACGGTGAGACTATGGTACGTCAAGACAGGTACCTGTAAGACCATGAGTGGTCACACTAGTAATGTATATGCTGTGGCTATATCCAGTGATTCAGAGTTCATCGTATTGGGAAGTTAGGATTATACTGTTAGACTATGGTACGTCAAGACAGGTACCTGTAAGACCATGAGTGGTAACACTAGTAATGTATATGCTGTGGCTATATCCAGTGATTCAGATTTCATCATATCGGGAAGTAGAGATAATACGGTGAGACTATGGGACGTCAAGACAGGTACCTGTAAGACCATGAGTGGTAACACTAGTAATGTATATGCTGTGGCTATATCCAGTGATTCAGAGTTCATCGTATTGGGAAGTTGAGATTAGACGGTGAGACTATGGGACGTCAAGACAGGTACCTGTAAGACCATGAGTGGTAACACTAGTAATGTATATGCTGTGGCTATATCCAGTGATTCAGAGTTCATCGTATCGGGAAGTAGAGATAATACGGTGAGACTATGGTACGTCAAGACAGGTACCTGTAAGACCATGAGTGGTCACACTAGTAATGTATATGCTGTGGCTATATCCAGTGATTCAGAGTTCATCGTATCGGGAAGTCATGATTAGAAGGTGAGACTATGGGACGTCAAGACAGGTACCTGTAAGACCATGAGTGGTCAAACTAGTTGTGTATGATCATTGGCTATATCCAGTGATTCAGAGTTCATCGTATCGGGAAGTGCAGATATGACGGTGAGACTATGGGACGTCAAGACAGGTACCTGTAAGACCATGAGTGGTCACACACATTATGTATATGCTGTGGCTATATCCAGTGATTCAGATTTCATCATATTGGGAAGTTAGGATTATACTGTTAGACTATGGTACGTCAAGACAGGTACCTGTAAGACCATGAGTGGTAACACTAGTAATGTATATGCTGTGGCTATATCCAGTGATTCAGATTTCATCATATCGGGAAGTAGAGATTAGACGGTGAGACTATGGGACGTCAAGACAGGTACCTGTAAGACCATGAGTGGTCACACTAGTAATGTATATGCTGTGGCTATATCCAGTGATTCAGAGTTCATCGTATTGGGAAGTTGAGATAATACGGTGAGACTATGGTACGTCAAGACAGGTACCTGTAAGACCATGAGTGGTCACAACGGTTAGGTATGATCCGTGGCTATATCCAGTGAATCAGATTTCATCGTATCGGGAAGTAGAGATATGACGGTGAGACTATGGTACGTCAAGACAGGTACCTGTAAGACCATGAGTGGTCACACACATTATGTATATGCTGTGGCTATATCCAGTGATTCAGAGTTCATCGTATTGGGAAGTAGAGATTAGACGGTGAGACTATGGGACGTCAAGACAGGTACCTGTAAGACCATGAGTGGTCACACTAATTATGTATATGCTGTGGCTATATCCAGTGATTCAGAGTTCATCGTATTGGGAAGTAGAGATAATACGGTGAGACTATGGTACGTCAAGACAGGTACCTGTAAGACCATGAGTGGTCACAACGGTTAGGTATGATCCGTGGCTATATCCAGTGAATCAGATTTCATCGTATCGGGAAGTAGAGATTAGACGGTGAGACTATGGTACGTCAAGACAGGTACCTGTAAGACCATGAGTGGTCACAACGGTTTTGTATGATCCGTGCTATATCCAGTGATTCAGAGTTCATCGTATCGGGAAGTAGAGATAATACGGTGAGACTATGGGACGTCAAGACAGGTACCTGTAAGACCATGAGTGGTCACACTAGTAATGTATATGCTGTGGCTATATCCAGTGATTCAGAGTTCATCGTATTGGGAAGTTATGATTAGACGGTGAGACTATGGGACGTCAAGACAGGTACCTGTAAGACCATGAGTGGTCACACTAGTAATGTATATGCTGTGGCTATATCCAGTGATTCAGAGTTCATCGTATCGGGAAGTCATGATTAGAAGGTGAGACTATGGGACGTCAAGACAGGTACCTGTAAGACCATGAGTGGTCAAACTAGTTGTGTATATGCTGTGGCTATATCCAGTGATTCAGAGTTCATCGTATCGGGAAGTGATGATAATACGGTGAGACTATGGGACGTCAAGACAGGTACCTGTAAGACCATGAGTGGTCAAACTAGTTATGTATGATCTGTGGCTATATCCAGTGATTCAGAGTTCATCGTATCGGGAAGTCATGATTAGAAGGTGAGACTATGGGACGTCAAGACAGGTACCTGTAAGACCATGAGTGGTCAAACTAGTTGTGTATGATCATTGGCTATATCCAGTGATTCAGAGTTCATCGTATCGGGAAGTGCAGATATGACGGTGAGACTATGGGACGTCAAGACAGGTACCTGTAAGACCATGAGTGGTCACACACATTATGTATATGCTGTGGCTATATCCAGTGATTCAGAGTTCATCGTATCGGGAAGTAGAGATTAGACGGTGAGACTATGGGACGTCAAGACAGGTACCTGTAAGACCATGAGTGGTCACACTAGTAATGTATATGCTGTGGCTATATCCAGTGATTCAGAGTTCATCGTATTGGGAAGTTGAGATTAGACGGTGAGACTATGGGACGTCAAGACAGGTACCTGTAAGACCATGAGTGGTCACACTAGTTATGTATATGCTGTGGCTATATCCAGTGATTCAGAGTTCATCGTATTGGGAAGTAGAGATTAGACGGTGAGACTATGGGACGTCAAGACAGGTACCTGTAAGACCATGAGTGGTCACAACGGTTATGTATGATCCGTGCTATATCCAGTGATTCAGAGTTCATCGTATCGGGAAGTTATGATTAGACGGTGAGACTATGGGACGTCAAGACAGGTACCTGTAAGACCATGAGTGGTCACACTAGTAATGTATATGCTGTGGCTATATCCAGTGATTCAGAGTTCATCGTATTGGGAAGTTATGATTAGACGGTGAGACTATGGGACGTCAAGACAGGTACCTGTAAGACCATGAGTGGTCACACTAGTTATGTATGATCTGTGGCTATATCCAGTGATTCAGAGTTCATCGTATCGGGAAGTCATGATTAGAAGGTGAGACTATGGGACGTCAAGACAGGTACCTGTAAGACCATGAGTGGTCAAACTAGTTGTGTATATGCTGTGGCTATATCCAGTGATTCAGAGTTCATCGTATCGGGAAGTGATGATAATACGGTGAGACTATGGGACGTCAAGACAGGTACCTGTAAGACCATGAGTGGTCAAACTAGTTATGTATGATCTGTGGCTATATCCAGTGATTCAGAGTTCATCGTATCGGGAAGTCATGATTAGAAGGTGAGACTATGGGACGTCAAGACAGGTACCTGTAAGACCATGAGTGGTCAAACTAGTTGTGTATGATCATTGGCTATATCCAGTGATTCAGAGTTCATCGTATCGGGAAGTGCAGATATGACGGTGAGACTATGGGACGTCAAGACAGGTACCTGTAAGACCATGAGTGGTCACACACATTATGTATATGCTGTGGCTATATCCAGTGATTCAGAGTTCATCGTATCGGGAAGTAGAGATTAGACGGTGAGACTATGGGACGTCAAGACAGGTACCTGTAAGACCATGAGTGGTCACACTAGTAATGTATATGCTGTGGCTATATCCAGTGATTCAGAGTTCATCGTATTGGGAAGTTGAGATTAGACGGTGAGACTATGGGACGTCAAGACAGGTACCTGTAAGACCATGAGTGGTCACACTAGTTATGTATATGCTGTGGCTATATCCAGTGATTCAGAGTTCATCGTATTGGGAAGTAGAGATTAGACGGTGAGACTATGGGACGTCAAGACAGGTACCTGTAAGACCATGAGTGGTCACAACGGTTATGTATGATCCGTGCTATATCCAGTGATTCAGAGTTCATCGTATCGGGAAGTTATGATTAGACGGTGAGACTATGGGACGTCAAGACAGGTACCTGTAAGACCATGAGTGGTCACACTAGTAATGTATATGCTGTGGCTATATCCAGTGATTCAGAGTTCATCGTATTGGGAAGTTATGATTAGACGGTGAGACTATGGTACGTCAAGACAGGTACCTGTAAGACCATGAGTGGTCACACTAGTAATGTATATGCTGTGGCTATATCCAGTGATTCAGAGTTCATCGTATTGGGAAGTTGAGATTAGACGGTGAGACTATGGGACGTCAAGACAGGTACCTGTAAGACCATGAGTGGTCACACTAGTAATGTATATGCTGTGGCTATATCCAGTGATTCAGAGTTCATCGTATTGGGAAGTAGAGATTAGACGGTGAGACTATGGGACGTCAAGACAGGTACCTGTAAGACCATGAGTGGTCACACTAGTAATGTATATGCTGTGGCTATATCCAGTGATTCAGAGTTCATCGTATCGGGAAGTGGAGAACAGACGGTGAGACTATGGGACGTCAAGACAGGTACCTGTAAGACCATGAGTGGTCACACTAATTATGTATCTGCTGTGGCTATATCCAGTGATTCAGAGTTCATCATATCGGGAAGTAGAGATAATACGGTGAGACTATGGGACGTCAAGACAGGTACCTGTAAGACCATGAGTGGTCACACTAGTAATGTATATGCTGTGGCTATATCCAGTGATTCAGAGTTCATCGTATCGGGAAGTAGAGATTAGACGGTGAGACTATGGTACGTCAAGACAGGTACCTGTAAGACCATGAGTGGTCACAACGGTTAGGTATGATCCGTGGCTATATCCAGTGAATCAGATTTCATCGTATCGGGAAGTAGAGATTAGACGGTGAGACTATGGTACGTCAAGACAGGTACCTGTAAGACCATGAGTGGTCACACTAGTAATGTATATGCTGTGGCTATATCCAGTGATTCAGAGTTCATCGTATCGGGAAGTTATGATTAGACGGTGAGACTATGGTACGTCAAGACAGGTACCTGTAAGACCATGAGTGGTCACAACGGTTAGGTATGATCCGTGGCTATATCCAGTGATTCAGAGTTCATCGTATCGGGAAGTAATGATAAGACGGTGAGACTATGGGACGTCAAGACAGGTACCTGTAAGACCATGAGTGGTCACAACGGTTAGGTATGATCCGTGGCTATATCCAG
Organism: Loxodes magnus; assembly: GCA_946699065.1. Lineage (NCBI taxonomy): Eukaryota > Ciliophora > Karyorelictea > Loxodida > Loxodidae > Loxodes > Loxodes magnus. Next base: position 307,189 of record CAMPDV010000278.1, read on the forward strand.
TGATTCAGAGTTCATCGTATCGTGAAGTTATGATTAGACGGTGAGACTATGGGACGTCAAGACAGGTACCTGTAAGACCATGAGTGGTCACAACGGTTAGGTATGATCCGTGGCTATATCCAGTGATTCAGATTTCATCATATCGGGAAGTTAGGATTAGACGGTGAGACTATGGGACGTCAAGACAGGTACCTGTAAGACCATGAGTGGTCACACTAGTAATGTATATGCTGTGGCTATATCCAGTGATTCAGAGTTCATCGTATCGGGAAGTTATGATTAGACGGTGAGACTATGGTACGTCAAGACAGGTACCCGCAAGACCATGAGTGGTCACACTAGTTATGTATGATCCGTGGCTATATCCAGTGATTCAGAGTTCATCGTATCGGGAAGTGATGATAATACGGTGAGACTATGGGACGTCAAGACAGGTACCTGTAAGACCATGAGTGGTCAAACTAGTTATGTATGATCTGTGGCTATATCCAGTGATTCAGAGTTCATCGTATCGGGAAGTCATGATTAGAAGGTGAGACTATGGGACGTCAAGACAGGTACCTGTAAGACCATGAGTGGTCAAACTAGTTGTGTATGATCATTGGCTATATCCAGTGATTCAGAGTTCATCGTATCGGGAAGTGGAGATAAGACGGTGAGACTATGGGACGTCAAGACAGGTACCTGTAAGACCATGAGTGGTCACAACGGTTAGGTATGATCCGTGGCTATATCCAGTGATTCAGAGTTCATCATATCGGGAAGTAGAGATAATACGGTGAGACTATGGGACGTCAAGACAGGTACCTGTAAGACCATGAGTGGTCACACTAGTAATGTATATGCTGTGGCTATATCCAGTGATTCAGAGTTCATCGTATCGGGAAGTTATGATTAGACGGTGAGACTATGGTACGTCAAGACAGGTACCTGTAAGACCATGAGTGGTCACACTAGTAATGTATATGCTGTGGCTATATCCAGTGATTCAGAGTTCATCATATCGGGAAGTAGAGATAATACGGTGAGACTATGGGACGTCAAGACAGGTACCTGTAAGACCATGAGTGGTCACAACGGTTAGGTATGATCCGTGGCTATATCCAGTGATTCAGATTTCATCATATCGGGAAGTAGAGATAATACGGTGAGACTATGGGACGTCAAGACAGGTACCTGTAAGACCATGAGTGGTCACACTAGTAATGTATATGCTGTGGCTATATCCAGTGATTCAGAGTTCATCGTATTGGGAAGTTATGATTAGACGGTGAGACTATGGTACGTCAAGACAGGTACCTGTAAGACCATGAGTGGTAACACTAGTAATGTATATGCTGTGGCTATATCCAGTGATTCAGATTTCATCATATCGGGAAGTTGAGATTAGACGGTGAGACTATGGGACGTCAAGACAGGTACCTGTAAGACCATGAGTGGTCACAACGGTTAGGTATGATCCGTGGCTATATCCAGTGATTCAGATTTCATCATATCGGGAAGTAGAGATAATACGGTGAGACTATGGGACGTCAAGACAGGTACCTGTAAGACCATGAGTGGTCACACTAGTAATGTATATGCTGTGGCTATATCCAGTGATTCAGAGTTCATCGTATTGAGAAGTTGAGATTAGACGGTGAGACTATGGTACGTCAAGACAGGTACCTGTAAGACCATGAGTGGTCACACTAATTATGTATATGCTGTGGCTATATCCAGTGATTCAGATTTCCTCATATCGGGAAGTAGAGATAATACGGTGAGACTATGGGACGTCAAGACAGGTACCTGCAAGACCATGAGTGGTCACACTAGTAATGTATATGCTGTGGCTATATCCAGTGATTCAGAGTTCATCGTATTGGGAAGTTATGATTAGACGGTGAGACTATGGGACGTCAAGACAGGTACCTGTAAGACCATGAGTGGTCACACTAATTATGTATATGCTGTGGCTATATCCAGTGATTCAGAGTTCATCGTATTAGGAAGTAGAGATAATACGGTGAGACTATGGGACGTCAAGACAGGTACCTGTAAGACCATGAGTGGTCACACTAGTAATGTATATGCTGTGGCTATATCCAGTGATTCAGAGTTCATCGTATCGGGAAGTTATGATTAGACGGTGAGACTATGGTACGTCAAGACAGGTACCTGTAAGACCATGAGTGGTCACACTAGTAATGTATATGCTGTGGCTATATCCAGTGATTCAGAGTTCATCGTATTGGGAAGTAGAGATTAGACGGTGAGACTATGGGACGTCAAGACAGGTACCTGTAAGACCATGAGTGGTCACACTAATTATGTATATGCTGTGGCTATATCCAGTGATTCAGATTTCATCGTATTGGGAAGTAGAGATAATACGGTGAGACTATGGTACGTCAAGACAGGTACCTGTAAGACCATGAGTGGTCACAACGGTTAGGTATGATCCGTGGCTATATCCAGTGAATCAGATTTCATCGTATCGGGAAGTAGAGATTAGACGGTGAGACTATGGTACGTCAAGACAGGTACCTGTAAGACCATGAGTGGTCACAACGGTTTTGTATGATCCGTGCTATATCCAGTGATTCAGAGTTCATCGTATCGGGAAGTAGAGATAATACGGTGAGACTATGGGACGTCAAGACAGGTACCTGTAAGACCATGAGTGGTCACACTAGTAATGTATATGCTGTGGCTATATCCAGTGATTCAGAGTTCATCGTATTGGGAAGTTATGATTAGACGGTGAGACTATGGGACGTCAAGACAGGTACCTGTAAGACCATGAGTGGTCACACTAGTAATGTATATGCTGTGGCTATATCCAGTGATTCAGAGTTCATCATATCGGGAAGTAGAGATAATACGGTGAGACTATGGGACGTCAAGACAGGTACCTGTAAGACCATGAGTGGTCACACTAATTATGTATATGCTGTGGCTATATCCAGTGATTCAGAGTTCATCGTATTAGGAAGTAGAGATTAGACGGTGAGACTATGGGACGTCAAGACAGGTACCTGTAAGACCATGAGTGGTCACACTAATTATGTATATGCTGTGGCTTTATCCAGTGATTCAGATTTCATCATATCGGGAAGTAGAGATAATACGGTGAGACTATGGGACGTCAAGACAGGTACCTGTAAGACCATGAGTGGTCACACTAGTAATGTATATGCTGTGGCTATATCCAGTGATTCAGAGTTCATCGTATTGGGAAGTTGAGATTAGACGGTGAGACTATGGGACGTCAAGACAGGTACCTGTAAGACCATGAGTGGTCACAACGGTTAGGTATGATCCGTGGCTATATCCAGTGATTCAGAGTTTATCATATCGGGAAGTGCAGATATGACGGTGAGACTATGGTACGTCAAGACAGGTACCTGTAAGACCATGAGTGGTCACACACATTATGTATATGCTGTGGCTATATCCAGTGATTCAGAGTTCATCGTATCGGGAAGTAGAGATTAGACGGTGAGACTATGGCACGTCAAGACAGGTACCTGTAAGACCATGAGTGGTCACACTAGTAATGTATATGCTGTGGCTATATCCAGTGATTCAGAGTTCATCGTATCGGGAAGTAGAGATTAGACGGTGAGACTATGGGACGTCAAGACAGGTACCTGTAAGACCATGAGTGGTCACACTAGTAATGTATATGCTGTGGCTATATCCAGTGATTCAGAGTTCATCGTATCGGGAAGTAGAGATTAGACGGTGAGACTATGGGACGTCAAGACAGGTACCTGTAAGACCATGAGTGGTCACAACGGTTAGGTATGATCCGTGGCTATATCCAGTGATTCAGAGTTTATCATATCGGGAAGTGCAGATATGACGGTGAGACTATGGTACGTCAAGACAGGTACCTGTAAGACCATGAGTGGTCACACACATTATGTATATGCTGTGGCTATATCCAGTGATTTAGAGTTCATCGTATCGGGAAGTCATGATAAGACGGTGAGACTATGGTACGTCAAGACAGGTACCTGTAAGACCATGAGTGGTCACACACATTATGTATATGCTGTGGCTATATCCAGTGATTCAGAGTTCATCGTATCGGGAAGTAGAGATTAGACGGTGAGACTATGGGACGTCAAGACAGGTACCTGTAAGACCATGAGTGGTCACACTAGTAATGTATATGCTGTGGCTATATCCAGTGATTCAGAGTTCATCGTATTGGGAAGTTGAGATTAGACGGTGAGACTATGGGACGTCAAGACAGGTACCTGTAAGACCATGAGTGGTCACACTAGTTATGTATATGCTGTGGCTATATCCAGTGATTCAGAGTTCATCGTATTGGGAAGTAGAGATTAGACGGTGAGACTATGGGACGTCAAGACAGGTACCTGTAAGACCATGAGTGGTCACAACGGTTATGTATGATCCGTGCTATATCCAGTGATTCAGAGTTCATCGTATCGGGAAGTTATGATTAGACGGTGAGACTATGGGACGTCAAGACAGGTACCTGTAAGACCATGAGTGGTCACACTAGTAATGTATATGCTGTGGCTATATCCAGTGATTCAGAGTTCATCGTATTGGGAAGTTATGATTAGACGGTGAGACTATGGGACGTCAAGACAGGTACCTGTAAGACCATGAGTGGTCACACTAGTTATGTATGATCTGTGGCTATATCCAGTGATTCAGAGTTCATCGTATCGGGAAGTCATGATTAGACGGTGAGACTATGGGACGTCAAGACAGGTACCTGTAAGACCATGAGTGGTCACACTAGTAATGTATATGCTGTGGCTATATCCAGTGATTCAGAGTTCATCATATCGGGAAGTAGAGATAATACGGTGAGACTATGGGACGTCAAGACAGGTACCTGTAAGACCATGAGTGGTCACACTAATTATGTATATGCTGTGGCTATATCCAGTGATTCAGAGTTCATCGTATTAGGAAGTAGAGATTAGACGGTGAGACTATGGGACGTCAAGACAGGTACCTGTAAGACCATGAGTGGTCACACTAATTATGTATATGCTGTGGCTTTATCCAGTGATTCAGATTTCATCATATCGGGAAGTAGAGATAATACGGTGAGACTATGGGACGTCAAGACAGGTACCTGTAAGACCATGAGTGGTCACACTAGTAATGTATATGCTGTGGCTATATCCAGTGATTCAGAGTTCATCGTATTGGGAAGTTGAGATTAGACGGTGAGACTATGGGACGTCAAGACAGGTACCTGTAAGACCATGAGTGGTCACAACGGTTAGGTATGATCCGTGGCTATATCCAGTGATTCAGAGTTTATCATATCGGGAAGTGCAGATATGACGGTGAGACTATGGTACGTCAAGACAGGTACCTGTAAGACCATGAGTGGTCACACACATTATGTATATGCTGTGGCTATATCCAGTGATTCAGAGTTCATCGTATCGGGAAGTAGAGATTAGACGGTGAGACTATGGCACGTCAAGACAGGTACCTGTAAGACCATGAGTGGTCACACTAGTAATGTATATGCTGTGGCTATATCCAGTGATTCAGAGTTCATCGTATTAGGAAGTAGAGATAATACGGTGAGACTATGGGACGTCAAGACAGGTACCTGTAAGACCATGAGTGGTCACAACGGTTAGGTATTATCCGTGGCTATATCCAGTGATTCAGAGTTCATCGTATTGGGAAGTTGAGATTAGACGGTGAGACTATGGGACGTCAAGACAGGTACCTGTAAGACCATGAGTGGTCACACACATTATGTATATGCTGTGGCTATATCCAGTGATTCAGAGTTCATCGTATTGGGAAGTTGAGATAATACGGTGAGACTATGGGACGTCAAGACAGGTACCTGTAAGACCATGAGTGGTCACACTAGTAATGTATATGCTGTGGCTATATCCAGTGATTCAGAGTTCATCGTATTGGGAAGTTGAGATAATACGGTGAGACTATGGTACGTCAAGACAGGTACCTGTAAGACCATGAGTGGTCACAACGGTTAGGTATGATCCGTGGCTATATCCAGTGAATCAGATTTCATCGTATCGGGAAGTAGAGATATGACGGTGAGACTATGGTACGTCAAGACAGGTACCTGTAAGACCATGAGTGGTCACACACATTATGTATATGCTGTGGCTATATCCAGTGATTCAGAGTTCATCGTATTGGGAAGTAGAGATTAGACGGTGAGACTATGGGACGTCAAGACAGGTACCTGTAAGACCATGAGTGGTCACACTAATTATGTATATGCTGTGGCTATATCCAGTGATTCAGAGTTCATCGTATTGGGAAGTAGAGATAATACGGTGAGACTATGGTACGTCAAGACAGGTACCTGTAAGACCATGAGTGGTCACAACGGTTAGGTATGATCCGTGGCTATATCCAGTGAATCAGATTTCATCGTATCGGGAAGTAGAGATTAGACGGTGAGACTATGGTACGTCAAGACAGGTACCTGTAAGACCATGAGTGGTCACAACGGTTTTGTATGATCCGTGCTATATCCAGTGATTCAGAGTTCATCGTATCGGGAAGTAGAGATAATACGGTGAGACTATGGGACGTCAAGACAGGTACCTGTAAGACCATGAGTGGTCACACTAGTAATGTATATGCTGTGGCTATATCCAGTGATTCAGAGTTCATCGTATTGGGAAGTTATGATTAGACGGTGAGACTATGGGACGTCAAGACAGGTACCTGTAAGACCATGAGTGGTCACACTAGTAATGTATATGCTGTGGCTATATCCAGTGATTCAGAGTTCATCATATCGGGAAGTAGAGATAATACGGTGAGACTATGGGACGTCAAGACAGGTACCTGTAAGACCATGAGTGGTCACACTAATTATGTATATGCTGTGGCTATATCCAGTGATTCAGAGTTCATCGTATTAGGAAGTAGAGATTAGACGGTGAGACTATGGGACGTCAAGACAGATACCTGTAAGACCATGAGTGGTCACACTAGTAATGTATATGCTGTGGCTATATCCAGTGATTCAGATTTCATCATATCGGGAAGTAGAGATAATACGGTGAGACTATGGGACGTCAAGACAGGTACCTGTAAGACCATGAGTGGTCACACTAGTAATGTATATGCTGTGGCTATATCCAGTGATTCAGAGTTCATCGTATTGGGAAGTTGAGATTAGACGGTGAGACTATGGGACGTCAAGACAGGTACCTGTAAGACCATGAGTGGTCACAACGGTTAGGTATGATCCGTGGCTATATCCAGTGATTCAGAGTTTATCATATCGGGAAGTGCAGATATGACGGTGAGACTATGGTACGTCAAGACAGGTACCTGTAAGACCATGAGTGGTCACACTAGTAATGTATATGCTGTGGCTATATCCAGTGATTCAGAGTTCATCGTATTGGGAAGTTATGATTAGACGGTGAGACTATGGTACGTCAAGACAGGTACCTGTAAGACCATGAGTGGTAACACTAGTAATGTATATGCTGTGGCTATATCCAGTGATTCAGATTTCATCATATCGGGAAGTTGAGATTAGACGGTGAGACTATGGGACGTCAAGACAGGTACCTGTAAGACCATGAGTGGTCACAACGGTTAGGTATGATCCGTGGCTATATCCAGTGATTCAGATTTCATCATATCGGGAAGTAGAGATAATACGGTGAGACTATGGGACGTCAAGACAGGTACCTGTAAGACCATGAGTGGTCACACTAGTAATGTATATGCTGTGGCTATATCCAGTGATTCAGAGTTCATCGTATTGAGAAGTTGAGATTAGACGGTGAGACTATGGTACGTCAAGACAGGTACCTGTAAGACCATGAGTGGTCACACTAATTATGTATATGCTGTGGCTATATCCAGTGATTCAGATTTCCTCATATCGGGAAGTAGAGATAATACGGTGAGACTATGGGACGTCAAGACAGGTACCTGCAAGACCATGAGTGGTCACACTAGTAATGTATATGCTGTGGCTATATCCAGTGATTCAGAGTTCATCGTATTGGGAAGTTATGATTAGACGGTGAGACTATGGGACGTCAAGACAGGTACCTGTAAGACCATGAGTGGTCACAACGGTTAGGTATGATCCGTGGCTATATCAAGTGATTCAGAGTTCATCGTATTGGGAAGTTGAGATTAGACGGTGAGACTATGGGACGTCAAGACAGGTACCTGTAAGACCATGAGTGGTCACACACATTATGTATATGCTGTGGCTATATCCAGTGATTCAGAGTTCATCGTATCGTGAAGAAGAGATAATACGGTGAGACTATGGTACGTCAAGACAGGTAACTGTAAGACCATGAGTGGTCACACTAATTATGTATATGCTGTGGCTTTATCCAGTGATTCAGATTTCATCATATCGGGAAGTAGAGATAATACGGTGAGACTATGGGACGTCAAGACAGGTACCTGTAAGACCATGAGTGGTCACACTAGTAATGTATATGCTGTGGCTATATCCAGTGATTCAGAGTTCATCGTATTGGGAAGTTGAGATTAGACGGTGAGACTATGGGACGTCAAGACAGGTACCTGTAAGACCATGAGTGGTCACACTAGTAATGTATATGCTGTGGCTATATCCAGTGATTCAGATTTCATCATATCGGGAAGTAGAGATAATACGGTGAGACTATGGTACGTCAAGACAGGTACCTGTAAGACCATGAGTGGTCACACACATTATGTATATGCTGTGGCTATATCCAGTGATTCAGAGTTCATCGTATTGGGAAGTTGAGATTAGACGGTGAGACTATGGCACGTCAAGACAGGTACCTGTAAGACCATGAGTGGTCACACTAGTAATGTATATGCTGTGGCTATATCCAGTGATTCAGAGTTCATCATATCGGGAAGTAGAGATAATACGGTGAGACTATGGGACGTCAAGACAGGTACCTGTAAGACCATGAGTGGTCACAACGGTTAGGTATTATCCGTGGCTATATCCAGTGATTCAGAGTTCATCGTATTGGGAAGTTGAGATTAGACGGTGAGACTATGGGACGTCAAGACAGGTACCTGTAAGACCATGAGTGGTCACACACATTATGTATATGCTGTGGCTATATCCAGTGATTCAGAGTTCATCGTATCGGGAAGTAGAGATTAGACGGTGAGACTATGGGACGTCAAGACAGGTACCTGTAAGACCATGAGTGGTCACACTAGTAATGTATATGCTGTGGCTATATCCAGTGATTCAGAGTTCATCGTATTGGGAAGTTGAGATTAGACGGTGAGACTATGGGACGTCAAGACAGGTACCTGTAAGACCATGAGTGGTCACAACGGTTAGGTATGATCCGTGGCTATATCCAGTGAATCAGATTTCATCGTATCGGGAAGTAGAGATATGACGGTGAGACTATGGTACGTCAAGACAGGTACCTGTAAGACCATGAGTGGTCACACACATTATGTATATGCTGTGGCTATATCCAGTGATTCAGAGTTCATCGTATCGGGAAGTAGAGATTAGACGGTGAGACTATGGGACGTCAAGACAGGTACCTGTAAGACCATGAGTGGTCACACTAGTAATGTATATGCTGTGGCTATATCCAGTGATTCAGATTTCATCATATCGGGAAGTAGAGATAATACGGTGAGACTATGGTACGTCAAGACAGGTACCTGTAAGACCATGAGTGGTCACACACATTATGTATATGCTGTGGCTATATCCAGTGATTCAGAGTTCATCGTATTGGGAAGTTGAGATTAGACGGTGAGACTATGGCACGTCAAGACAGGTACCTGTAAGACCATGAGTGGTCACACTAGTAATGTATATGCTGTGGCTATATCCAGTGATTCAGAGTTCATCATATCGGGAAGTAGAGATAATACGGTGAGACTATGGGACGTCAAGACAGGTACCTGTAAGACCATGAGTGGTCACAACGGTTAGGTATTATCCGTGGCTATATCCAGTGATTCAGAGTTCATCGTATTGGGAAGTTGAGATTAGACGGTGAGACTATGGGACGTCAAGACAGGTACCTGTAAGACCATGAGTGGTCACACACATTATGTATATGCTGTGGCTATATCCAGTGATTCAGAGTTCATCGTATCGGGAAGTAGAGATTAGACGGTGAGACTATGGGACGTCAAGACAGGTACCTGTAAGACCATGAGTGGTCACACTAGTAATGTATATGCTGTGGCTATATCCAGTGATTCAGAGTTCATCGTATTGGGAAGTTGAGATTAGACGGTGAGACTATGGGACGTCAAGACAGGTACCTGTAAGACCATGAGTGGTCACACTAGTAATGTATATGCTGTGGCTATATCCAGTGATTCAGAGTTCATCGTATTGGGAAGTAGAGATTAGACGGTGAGACTATGGGACGTCAAGACAGGTACCTGTAAGACCATGAGTGGTCACACTAATTATGTATATGCTGTGGCTATATCCAGTGATTCAGAGTTCATCGTATCGTGAAGTAGAGATAATACGGTGAGACTATGGTACGTCAAGACAGGTACCTGTAAGACCATGAGTGGTCACACACATTATGTATATGCTGTGGCTATATCCAGTGATTCAGAGTTCATCGTATCGGGAAGTAGAGATTAGACGGTGAGACTATGGCACGTCAAGACAGGTACCTGTAAGACCATGAGTGGTCACACTAGTAATGTATATGCTGTGGCTATATCCAGTGATTCAGAGTTCATCGTATTGGGAAGTTGAGATTAGACGGTGAGACTATGGGACGTCAAGACAGGTACCTGTAAGACCATGAGTGGTCACAACGGTTAGGTATTATCCGTGGCTATATCCAGTGATTCAGAGTTCATCGTATTGGGAAGTTGAGATTAGACGGTGAGACTATGGGACGTCAAGACAGGTACCTGTAAGACCATGAGTGGTCACAACGGTTAGGTATTATCCGTGGCTATATCCAGTGATTCAGAGTTCATCGTATCGGGAAGTAGAGATTAGACGGTGAGACTATGGGACGTCAAGACAGGTACCTGTAAGACCATGAGTGGTCACACTAGTAATGTATATGCTGTGGCTATATCCAGTGATTCAGAGTTCATCGTATTAGGAAGTAGAGATAATACGGTGAGACTATGGGACGTCAAGACAGGTACCTGTAAGACCATGAGTGGTCACAACGGTTAGGTATTATCCGTGGCTATATCCAGTGATTCAGAGTTCATCGTATTGGGAAGTTGAGATTAGACGGTGAGACTATGGGACGTCAAGACAGGTACCTGTAAGACCATGAGTGGTCACACTAGTAATGTATATGCTGTGGCTATATCCAGTGATTCAGAGTTCATCGTATTGGGAAGTAGAGATTAGACGGTGAGACTATGGGACGTCAAGACAGGTACCTGTAAGACCATGAGTGGTCACACTAGTAATGTATATGCTGTGGCTATATCCAGTGATTCAGAGTTCATCGTATTAGGAAGTAGAGATTAGACGGTGAGACTATGGGACGTCAAGACAGGTACCTGTAAGACCATGAGTGGTCACACTAGTAATGTATATGCTGTGGCTATATCCAGTGATTCAGAGTTCATCATATCGGGAAGTAGAGATAATACGGTGAGACTATGGGACGTCAAGACAGGTACCTGTAAGACCATGAGTGGTCACAACGGTTAGGTATGATCCGTGGCTATATCAAGTGATTCAGAGTTCATCGTATTGAGAAGTTGAGATTAGACGGTGAGACTATGGTACGTCAAGACAGGTACCTGTAAGACCATGAGTGGTCACACTAATTATGTATATGCTGTGGCTATATCCAGTGATTCAGATTTCATCATATCGGGAAGTAGAGATAATACGGTGAGACTATGGGACGTCAAGACAGGTACCTGTAAGACCATGAGTGGTCACACTAGTAATGTATATGCTGTGGCTATATCCAGTGATTCAGAGTTCATCATATCGGGAAGTTGAGATAATACGGTGAGACTATGGGACGTCAAGACAGGTACCTGTAAGACCATGAGTGGTCACACACATTATGTATATGCTGTGGCTATATCCAGTGATTCAGAGTTCATCGTATCGTGAAGTAGAGATAATACGGTGAGACTATGGTACGTCAAGACAGGTACCTGTAAGACCATGAGTGGTAACACTAGTAATGTATATGCTGTGGCTATATCCAGTGATTCAGAGTTCATCGTATTGGGAAGTCGTGATTAGACGGTGAGACTATGGGACGTCAAGACAGGTACCTGTAAGACCATGAGTGGTCACAACGGTTAGGTATGATCCGTGGCTATATCCAGTGATTCAGAGTTCATCGTATCGGGAAGTAGAGATTAGACGGTGAGACTATGGGACGTCAAGACAGGTACCTGTAAGACCATGAGTGGTCACAACGGTTATGTATGATCCGTGCTATATCCAGTGATTCAGAGTTCATCGTATCGGGAAGTAGAGATAATACGGTGAGACTATGGGACGTCAAGACAGGTACCTGTAAGACCATGAGTGGTCACACTAGTAATGTATATGCTGTGGCTATATCCAGTGATTCAGAGTTCATCGTATTGGGAAGTTATGATTAGACGGTGAGACTATGGGACGTCAAGACAGGTACCTGTAAGACCATGAGTGGTCACACTAGTAATGTATATGCTGTGGCTATATCCAGTGATTCAGAGTTCATCATATCGGGAAGTAGAGATAATACGGTGAGACTATGGGACGTCAAGACAGGTACCTGTAAGACCATGAGTGGTCACAACGGTTAGGTATTATCCGTGGCTATATCCAGTGATTCAGATTTCATCATATCGGGAAGTAGAGATAATACGGTGAGACTATGGGACGTCAAGACAGGTACCTGTAAGACCATGAGTGGTCACACTAGTAATGTATATGCTGTGGCTTTATCCAGTGATTCAGATTTCATCATATCGGGAAGTAGAGATAATACGGTGAGACTATGGGACGTCAAGACAGGTACCTGTAAGACCATGAGTGGTCACACTAGTAATGTATATGCTGTGGCTATATCCAGTGATTCAGAGTTCATCGTATTGGGAAGTTGAGATAATACGGTGAGACTATGGGACGTCAAGACAGGTACCTGTAAGACCATGAGTGGTCACAACGGTTAGGTATGATCCGTGGCTATATCCAGTGATTCAGAGTTCATCATATCGGGAAGTGCAGATATGACGGTGAGACTATGGGACGTCAAGACAGGTACCTGTAAGACCATGAGTGGTCACACACATTATGTATATGCTGTGGCTATATCCAGTGATTCAGAGTTCATCGTATCGGGAAGTAGAGATTAGACGGTGAGACTATGGCACGTCAAGACAGGTACCTGTAAGACCATGAGTGGTCACACTAGTAATGTATATGCTGTGGCTATATCCAGTGATTCAGAGTTCATCGTATTAGGAAGTAGAGATAATACGGTGAGACTATGGGACGTCAAGACAGGTACCTGTAAGACCATGAGTGGTCACAACGGTTAGGTATTATCCGTGGCTATATCCAGTGATTCAGAGTTCATCATATCGGGAAGTAGAGATAATACGGTGAGACTATGGGACGTCAAGACAGGTACCTGTAAGACCATGAGTGGTCACAACGGTTAGGTATGATCCGTGGCTATATCCAGTGATTCAGATTTCATCATATCGGGAAGTAGAGATAATACGGTGAGACTATGGGACGTCAAGACAGGTACCTGTAAGACCATGAGTGGTCACACTAGTAATGTATATGCTGTGGCTATATCCAGTGATTCAGAGTTCATCGTATTGGGAAGTTGAGATTAGACGGTGAGACTATGGGACGTCAAGACAGGTACCTGTAAGACCATGAGTGGTCACAACGGTTAGGTATTATCCGTGGCTATATCCAGTGATTCAGAGTTCATCGTATTGGGAAGTTGAGATTAGACGGTGAGACTATGGGACGTCAAGACAGGTACCTGTAAGACCATGAGTGGTCACACACATTATGTATATGCTGTGGCTATATCCAGTGATTCAGAGTTCATCGTATCGGGAAGTAGAGATTAGACGGTGAGACTATGGGACGTCAAGACAGGTACCTGTAAGACCATGAGTGGTCACACTAGTAATGTATATGCTGTGGCTATATCCAGTGATTCAGAGTTCATCGTATTAGGAAGTAGAGATAATACGGTGAGACTATGGGACGTCAAGACAGGTACCTGTAAGACCATGAGTGGTCACAACGGTTAGGTATTATCCGTGGCTATATCCAGTGATTCAGAGTTCATCATATCGGGAAGTAGAGATAATACGGTGAGACTATGGGACGTCAAGACAGGTACCTGTAAGACCATGAGTGGTCACAACGGTTAGGTATGATCCGTGGCTATATCCAGTGATTCAGAGTTCATCATATCGGGAAGTAGAGATAATACGGTGAGACTATGGTACGTCAAGACAGGTACCTGTAAGACCATGAGGGGTAACACTAGTAATGTATATGCTGTGGCTATATCCAGTGATTCAGATTTCATCATATCGGGAAGTAGAGATAATACGGTGAGACTATGGGACGTCAAGACAGGTACCTGTAAGACCATGAGTGGTCACACTAGTAATGTATATGCTGTGGCTATATCCAGTGATTCAGAGTTCATCGTATCGGGAAGTTTAGATAAGTCGGTGAGACTATGGGACGTCAAGACAGGTACCTGTAAGACCATGAGTGGTCACAACGGTTAGGTATGATCCGTGGCTATATCCAGTGATTCAGAGTTCATCATATCGGGAAGTAGAGATAATACGGTGAGACTATGGTACGTCAAGACAGGTACCTGTAAGACCATGAGGGGTAACACTAGTAATGTATATGCTGTGGCTATATCCAGTGATTCAGATTTCATCATATCGGGAAGTAGAGATAATACGGTGAGACTATGGGACGTCAAGACAGGTACCTGTAAGACCATGAGTGGTCACACTAGTAATGTATATGCTGTGGCTATATCCAGTGATTCAGAGTTCATCGTATCGGGAAGTTTAGATAAGTCGGTGAGACTATGGGACGTCAAGATAGGTACCTGTAAGACCATGAGTGGTCAACCTAGTTATGTATGATCTGTGGCTATATCCAGTGATTCAGAGTTCATCGTATTGAGAAGTTGAGATTAGACGGTGAGACTATGGTACGTCAAGACAGGTACCTGTAAGACCATGAGTGGTCACACACATTATGTATATGCTGTGGCTATATCCAGTGATTCAGAGTTCATCGTATCGGGAAGTAGAGATTAGACGGTGAGACTATGGCACGTCAAGACAGGTACCTGTAAGACCATGAGTGGTCACACTAGTAATGTATATGCTGTGGCTATATCCAGTGATTCAGAGTTCATCGTATTGGGAAGTTGAGATTAGACGGTGAGACTATGGGACGTCAAGACAGGTACCTGTAAGACCATGAGTGGTCACACTAGTAATGTATATGCTGTGGCTATATCCAGTGATTCAGAGTTCATCATATCGGGAAGTAGAGATAATACGGTGAGACTATGGGACGTCAAGACAGGTACCTGTAAGACCATGAGTGGTCACACTAGTAATGTATATGCTGTGGCTATATCCAGTGATTCAGAGTTCATCATATCGGGAAGTAGAGATAATACGGTGAGACTATGGGACGTCAAGACAGGTACCTGTAAGACCATGAGTGGTCACAACGGTTAGGTATTATCCGTGGCTATATCCAGTGATTCAGATTTCATCATATCGGGAAGTAGAGATAATACGGTGAGACTATGGGACGTCAAGACAGGTACCTGTAAGACCATGAGTGGTCACACTAGTAATGTATATGCTGTGGCTATATCCAGTGATTCAGAGTTCATCGTATTGGGAAGTTGAGATTAGACGGTGAGACTATGGGACGTCAAGACAGGTACCTGTAAGACCATGAGTGGTCAAACTAGTTGTGTAAATGCTGTGGCTATATCCAGTGATTCAGAGTTCATCATATCGGGAAGTGCAGATATGACGGTGAGACTATGGGACGTCAAGACAGGTACCTGTAAGACCATGAGTGGTCACACACATTATGTATATGCTGTGGCTATATCCAGTGATTCAGAGTTCATCGTATCGGGAAGTAGAGATTTGACGGTGAGACTATGGCACGTCAAGACAGGTACCTGTAAGACCATGAGTGGTCACACTAGTAATGTATATGCTGTGGCTATATCCAGTGATTCAGAGTTCATCGTATTGGGAAGTTGAGATTAGACGGTGAGACTATGGGACGTCAAGACAGGTACCTGTAAGACCATGAGTGGTCAAACTAGTTGTGTAAATGCTGTGGCTATATCCAGTGATTCAGAGTTCATCATATCGGGAAGTGCAGATATGACGGTGAGACTATGGGACGTCAAGACAGGTACCTGTAAGACCATGAGTGGTCACACACATTATGTATATGCTGTGGCTATATCCAGTGATTCAGAGTTCATCGTATCGGGAAGTAGAGATTTGACGGTGAGACTATGGCACGTCAAGACAGGTACCTGTAAGACCATGAGTGGTCACACTAGTAATGTATATGCTGTGGCTATATCCAGTGATTCAGAGTTCATCGTATTGGGAAGTTGAGATTAGACGGTGAGACTATGGGACGTCAAGACAGGTACCTGTAAGACCATGAGTGGTCAAACTAGTTGTGTAAATGCTGTGGCTATATCCAGTGATTCAGAGTTCATCATATCGGGAAGTGCAGATATGACGGTGAGACTATGGGACGTCAAGACAGGTACCTGTAAGACCATGAGTGGTCACACACATTATGTATATGCTGTGGCTATATCCAGTGATTCAGAGTTCATCGTATCGGGAAGTAGAGATTTGACGGTGAGACTATGGCACGTCAAGACAGGTACCTGTAAGACCATGAGTGGTCACACTAGTAATGTATATGCTGTGGCTATATCCAGTGATTCAGAGTTCATCGTATCGGGAAGTGGAGATAATACGGTGAGACTATGGGACGTCAAGACAGGTACCTGTAAGACCATGAGTGGTCACACTAGTAATGTATATGCTGTGGCTATATCCAGTGATTCAGAGTTCATCGTATTAGGAAGTAGAGATTAGACGGTGAGACTATGGGACGTCAAGACAGGTACCTGTAAGACCATGAGTGGTCACACTAGTAATGTATATGCTGTGGCTATATCCAGTGATTCAGAGTTCATCATATCGGGAAGTAGAGATAATACGGTGAGACTATGGGACGTCAAGACAGGTACCTGTAAGACCATGAGTGGTCACAACGGTTAGGTATGATCCGTGGCTATATCAAGTGATTCAGAGTTCATCGTATTGAGAAGTTGAGATTAGACGGTGAGACTATGGTACGTCAAGACAGGTACCTGTAAGACCATGAGTGGTCACACTAGTAATGTATATGCTGTGGCTATATCCAGTGATTCAGAGTTCATCGTATCGGGAAGTGGAGATAAGACGGTGAGACTATGGGACGTCAAGACAGGTACCTGTAAGACCATGAGTGGTCACACTAGTAATGTATATGCTGTGGCTATATCCAGTGATTCAGAGTTCATCGTATTAGGAAGTAGAGATTAGACGGTGAGACTATGGGACGTCAAGACAGGTACCTGTAAGACCATGAGTGGTCACACTAGTAATGTATATGCTGTGGCTATATCCAGTGATTCAGAGTTCATCATATCGGGAAGTAGAGATAAGACGGTGAGACTATGGGACGTCAAGACAGGTACCTGTAAGACCATGAGTGGTCACAACGGTTAGGTATTATCCGTGGCTATATCCAGTGATTCAGAGTTCATCGTATTGGGAAGTTGAGATTAGACGGTGAGACTATGGGACGTCAAGACAGGTACCTGTAAGACCATGAGTGGTCACACTAGTAATGTATATGCTGTGGCTATATCCAGTGATTCAGAGTTCATCGTATTGGGAAGTAGAGATAAGACGGTGAGACTATGGGACGTCAAGACAGGTACCTGTAAGACCATGAGTGGTCACACTAGTAATGTATATGCTGTGGCTATATCCAGTGATTCAGAGTTCATCGTATTAGGAAGTAGAGATTAGACGGTGAGACTATGGGACGTCAAGACAGGTACCTGTAAGACCATGAGTGGTCACACTAGTAATGTATATGCTGTGGCTATATCCAGTGATTCAGAGTTCATCATATCGGGAAGTAGAGATAATACGGTGAGACTATGGGACGTCAAGACAGGTACCTGTAAGACCATGAGTGGTCACAACGGTTAGGTATGATCCGTGGCTATATCAAGTGATTCAGAGTTCATCGTATTGAGAAGTTGAGATTAGACGGTGAGACTATGGTACGTCAAGACAGGTACCTGTAAGACCATGAGTGGTCACACTAATTATGTATATGCTGTGGCTATATCCAGTGATTCAGATTTCATCATATCGGGAAGTAGAGATAATACGGTGAGACTATGGGACGTCAAGACAGGTACCTGTAAGACCATGAGTGGTCACACTAGTAATGTATATGCTGTGGCTATATCCAGTGATTCAGAGTTCATCATATCGGGAAGTAGAGATAATACGGTGAGACTATGGGACGTCAAGACAGGTACCTGTAAGACCATGAGTGGTAACACTAGTAATGTATATGCTGTGGCTATATCCAGTGATTCAGAGTTCATCGTATTGGGAAGTCGTGATTAGACGGTGAGACTATGGGACGTCAAGACAGGTACCTGTAAGACCATGAGTGGTCACACTAGTAATGTATATGCTGTGGCTATATCCAGTGATTCAGAGTTCATCGTATTGGGAAGTTGAGATTAGACGGTGAGACTATGGGACGTCAAGACAGGTACCTGTAAGACCATGAGTGGTCACAACGGTTAGGTATGATCCGTGGCTATATCCAGTGATTCAGAGTTCATCGTATCGGGAAGTAGAGATTAGACGGTGAGACTATGGTACGTCAAGACAGGTACCTGTAAGACCATGAGTGGTCACAACGGTTATGTATGATCCGTGCTATATCCAGTGATTCAGAGTTCATCGTATCGGGAAGTAGAGATAATACGGTGAGACTATGGGACGTCAAGACAGGTACCTGTAAGACCATGAGTGGTCACACTAGTAATGTATATGCTGTGGCTATATCCAGTGATTCAGAGTTCATCGTATTGGGAAGTTATGATTAGACGGTGAGACTATGGGACGTCAAGACAGGTACCTGTAAGACCATGAGTGGTCACACTAGTAATGTATATGCTGTGGCTATATCCAGTGATTCAGAGTTCATCATATCGGGAAGTAGAGATAATACGGTGAGACTATGGGACGTCAAGACAGGTACCTGTAAGACCATGAGTGGTCACAACGGTTAGGTATTATCCGTGGCTATATCCAGTGATTCAGATTTCATCATATCGGGAAGTAGAGATAATACGGTGAGACTATGGGACGTCAAGACAGGTACCTGTAAGACCATGAGTGGTCACACTAGTAATGTATATGCTGTGGCTTTATCCAGTGATTCAGATTTCATCATATCGGGAAGTAGAGATAATACGGTGAGACTATGGGACGTCAAGACAGGTACCTGTAAGACCATGAGTGGTCACACTAGTAATGTATATGCTGTGGCTATATCCAGTGATTCAGAGTTCATCGTATTGGGAAGTTGAGATTAGACGGTGAGACTATGGGACGTCAAGACAGGTACCTGTAAGACCATGAGTGGTCACAACGGTTAGGTATGATCCGTGGCTATATCCAGTGATTCAGAGTTCATCATATCGGGAAGTGCAGATATGACGGTGAGACTATGGGACGTCAAGACAGGTACCTGTAAGACCATGAGTGGTCACACATTATGTATATGCTGTGGCTATATCCAGTGATTCAGAGTTCATCGTATCGGGAAGTAGAGATTAGACGGTGAGACTATGGCACGTCAAGACAGGTACCTGTAAGACCATGAGTGGTCACACTAGTAATGTATATGCTGTGGCTATATCCAGTGATTCAGAGTTCATCGTATTAGGAAGTAGAGATAATACGGTGAGACTATGGGACGTCAAGACAGGTACCTGTAAGACCATGAGTGGTCACAACGGTTAGGTATTATCCGTGGCTATATCCAGTGATTCAGAGTTCATCGTATTGGGAAGTTGAGATTAGACGGTGAGACTATGGGACGTCAAGACAGGTACCTGTAAGACCATGAGTGGTCACACTAGTAATGTATATGCTGTGGCTATATCCAGTGATTCAGAGTTCATCGTATTGGGAAGTAGAGATTAGACGGTGAGACTATGGGACGTCAAGACAGGTACCTGTAAGACCATGAGTGGTCACACTAGTAATGTATATGCTGTGGCTATATCCAGTGATTCAGAGTTCATCGTATTAGGAAGTAGAGATTAGACGGTGAGACTATGGGACGTCAAGACAGGTACCTGTAAGACCATGAGTGGTCACAACGGTTAGGTATTATCCGTGGCTATATCCAGTGATTCAGAGTTCATCGTATTGGGAAGTTGAGATTAGACGGTGAGACTATGGGACGTCAAGACAGGTACCTGTAAGACCATGAGTGGTCAACCTAGTTATGTATGATCTGTGGCTATATCCAGTGATTCAGAGTTCATCGTATCGGGAAGTGGAGACAAGACGGTGAGACTATGGGACGTCAAGACAGGTACCTGTAAGACCATGAGTAGTCAACCTAGTAATGTATATGCTGTGGCTATATCCAGTGATTCAGAGTTCATCGTATTAGGAAGTAGAGATAATACGGTGAGACTATGGGACGTCAAGACAGGTACCTGTAAGACCATGAGTGGTCACAACGGTTAGGTATTATCCGTGGCTATATCCAGTGATTCAGAGTTCATCGTATTGGGAAGTTGAGATTAGACGGTGAGACTATGGGACGTCAAGACAGGTACCTGTAAGACCATGAGTGGTCACAACGGTTAGGTATTATCCGTGGCTATATCCAGTGATTCAGAGTTCATCGTATTGGGAAGTAGAGATTAGACGGTGAGACTATGGGACGTCAAGACAGGTACCTGTAAGACCATGAGTGGTCACAACGGTTAGGTATGATCCGTGGCTATATCCAGTGATTCAGAGTTCATCGTATCGGGAAGTAGAGATAATACGGTGAGACTATGGGACGTCAAGACAGGTACCTGTAAGACCATGAGTGGTCACACTAGTTGTGTATATGCTGTGGCTATATCCAGTGATTCAGAGTTCATCGTATTAGGAAGTAGAGATAATACGGTGAGACTATGGGACGTCAAGACAGGTACCTGTAAGACCATGAGTGGTCACAACGGTTAGGTATTATCCGTGGCTATATCCAGTGATTCAGAGTTCATCATATCGGGAAGTGGAGATAAGACGGTGAGACTATGGGACGTCAAGACAGGTACCTGTAAGACCATGAGTGGTCACACACATTATGTATATGCTGTGGCTATATCCAGTGATTCAGAGTTCATCGTATTGGGAAGTTGAGATTAGACGGTGAGACTATGGCACGTCAAGACAGGTACCTGTAAGACCATGAGTGGTCACACTAGTAATGTATATGCTGTGGCTATATCCAGTGATTCAGAGTTCATCATATCGGGAAGTAGAGATAATACGGTGAGACTATGGGACGTCAAGACAGGTACCTGTAAGACCATGAGTGGTCACACTAGTAATGTATATGCTGTGGCTATATCCAGTGATTCAGAGTTCATCATATCGGGAAGTAGAGATAATACGGTGAGACTATGGGACGTCAAGACAGGTACCTGTAAGACCATGAGTGGTCACAACGGTTAGGTATTATCCGTGGCTATATCCAGTGATTCAGATTTCATCATATCGGGAAGTAGAGATAATACGGTGAGACTATGGGACGTCAAGACAGGTACCTGTAAGACCATGAGTGGTCACACTAGTAATGTATATGCTGTGGCTATATCCAGTGATTCAGAGTTCATCGTATTGGGAAGTTGAGATTAGACGGTGAGACTATGGGACGTCAAGACAGGTACCTGTAAGACCATGAGTGGTCAAACTAGTTGTGTAAATGCTGTGGCTATATCCAGTGATTCAGAGTTCATCATATCGGGAAGTGCAGATATGACGGTGAGACTATGGGACGTCAAGACAGGTACCTGTAAGACCATGAGTGGTCACACACATTATGTATATGCTGTGGCTATATCCAGTGATTCAGAGTTCATCGTATCGGGAAGTAGAGATTTGACGGTGAGACTATGGCACGTCAAGACAGGTACCTGTAAGACCATGAGTGGTCACACTAGTAATGTATATGCTGTGGCTATATCCAGTGATTCAGAGTTCATCGTATCGGGAAGTGGAGATAAGACGGTGAGACTATGGGACGTCAAGACAGGTACCTGTAAGACCATGAGTGGTCACAACGGTTAGGTATTATCCGTGGCTATATCCAGTGATTCAGAGTTCATCATATCGGGAAGTAGAGATAATACGGTGAGACTATGGGACGTCAAGACAGGTACCTGTAAGACCATGAGTGGTCACAACGGTTAGGTATGATCCGTGGCTATATCCAGTGATTCAGATTTCATCATATCGGGAAGTAGAGATAATACGGTGAGACTATGGGACGTCAAGACAGGTACCTGTAAGACCATGAGTGGTCACAACGGTTAGGTATGATCCGTGGCTATATCCAGTGATTCAGATTTCATCATATCGGGAAGTAGAGATAATACGGTGAGACTATGGGACGTCAAGACAGGTACCTGTAAGACCATGAGTGGTCACAACGGTTAGGTATGATCCGTGGCTATATCCAGTGATTCAGAGTTCATCATATCGGGAAGTAGAGATAATACGGTGAGACTATGGGACGTCAAGACAGGTACCTGTAAGACCATGAGTGGTCACAACGGTTAGGTATGATCCGTGGCTATATCCAGTGATTCAGAGTTCATCATATCGGGAAGTAGAGATAATACGGTGAGACTATGGTACGTCAAGACAGGTACCTGTAAGACCATGAGGGGTAACACTAGTAATGTATATGCTGTGGCTATATCCAGTGATTCAGATTTCATCATATCGGGAAGTAGAGATAATACGGTGAGACTATGGGACGTCAAGACAGGTACCTGTAAGACCATGAGTGGTCACACTAGTAATGTATATGCTGTGGCTATATCCAGTGATTCAGAGTTCATCGTATCGGGAAGTTTAGATAAGTCGGTGAGACTATGGGACGTCAAGATAGGTACCTGTAAGACCATGAGTGGTCAACCTAGTTATGTATGATCTGTGGCTATATCCAGTGATTCAGAGTTCATCGTATTGAGAAGTTGAGATTAGACGGTGAGACTATGGTACGTCAAGACAGGTACCTGTAAGACCATGAGTGGTAACACTAGTAATGTATATGCTGTGGCTATATCCAGTGATTCAGATTTCATCATATCGGGAAGTAGAGATAATACGGTGAGACTATGGTACGTCAAGACAGGTACCTGTAAGACCATGAGTGGTCACACACATTATGTATATGCTGTGGCTATATCCAGTGATTCAGAGTTCATCGTATTGGGAAGTTGAGATTAGACGGTGAGACTATGGGACGTCAAGACAGGTACCTGTAAGACCATGAGTGGTCACACTAGTAATGTATATGCTGTGGCTATATCCAGTGATTCAGAGTTCATCATATCGGGAAGTAGAGATAATACGGTGAGACTATGGGACGTCAAGACAGGTACCTGTAAGACCATGAGTGGTCACACACATTATGTATATGCTGTGGCTATATCCAGTGATTCAGAGTTCATCGTATTAGGAAGTAGAGATTAGACGGTGAGACTATGGTACGTCAAGACAGGTACCTGTAAGACCATGAGTGGTCACACTAGTTGTGTATATGCTGTGGCTATATCCAGTGATTCAGAGTTCATCGTATCGGGAAGTTAGGATTAGACCTTGAGACTATGGTACGTCAAGACAGGTACCTGTAAGACCATGAGTGGTCACAACGGTTAGGTATGATCCGTGGCTATATCCAGTGATTCAGAGTTCATCGTATTGGGAAGTTAGGATTATACTGTTAGACTATGGTACGTCAAGACAGGTACCTGTAAGACCATGAGTGGTAACACTAGTAATGTATATGCTGTGGCTATATCCAGTGATTCAGATTTCATCATATCGGGAAGTGAGAACAGACGGTGAGACTATGGGACGTCAAGACAGGTACCTGTAAGACCATGAGTGGTCACACTAGTAATGTATATGCTGTGGCTATATCCAGTGATTCAGAGTTCATCGTATCGGGAAGTGGAGATAAGACGGTGAGACTATGGGACGTCAAGACAGGTACCTGTAAGACCATGAGTGGTCACACTAGTAATGTATATGCTGTGGCTATATCCAGTGATTCAGAGTTCATCGTATTGGGAAGTTGAGATTAGACGGTGAGACTATGGGACGTCAAGACAGGTACCTGTAAGACCATGAGTGGTCACAACGGTTAGGTATGATCCGTGGCTATATCCAGTGATTCAGAGTTCATCGTATCGGGAAGTGGAGATAAGACGGTGAGACTATGGGACGTCAAGACAGGTACCTGTAAGACCATGAGTGGTCACACTAGTAATGTATATGCTGTGGCTATATCCAGTGATTCAGAGTTCATCGTATCGGGAAGTTTAGATAAGTCGGTGAGACTATGGGACGTCAAGATAGGTACCTGTAAGACCATGAGTGGTCAACCTAGTTAGGTATGATCCGTGGCTATATCCAGTGATTCAGAGTTCATCATATCGGGAAGTGCAGATATGACGGTGAGACTATGGGACGTCAAGACAGGTACCTGTAAGACCATGAGTGGTCACACACATTATGTATATGCTGTGGCTATATCCAGTGATTCAGAGTTCATCGTATCGGGAAGTGGAGATAAGACGGTGAGACTATGGGACGTCAAGACAGGTACCTGTAAGACCATGAGTGGTCACAACGGTTAGGTATGTCCTTGGCTATATCCTGTGATTCAGAGTTCATCGTATCGGGAAGTGGAGATAAGACGGTGATACCATGGGACGTCAAGACAGGTACCTGTAAGACCATGAGTGGTCAAACTAGTTGTGTAAATGCTGTGGCTATATCCAGTGATTCAGAGTTCATCGTATCGGGAAGTGCAGATAAGACGGTGAGACTATGGGACGTCAAGATAGGTACCTGTAAGACCATGAGTGGTCAAACTAGTTATGTATGATCTGTGGCTATATCCAGTGATTCAGAGTTCATCGTATCGGGAAGTGGAGATAAGACGGTGAGACTATGGGACGTCAAGACAGGTACCTGTAAGACCATGAGTGGTCACACTAGTTGTGTAAATGCTGTGGCTATATCCAGTGATTTAGAGTTCATCGTTTCGGGAAGTGGAGATAAGACGGTGAGACTATGGGACGTCAAGACAGGTACCTGTAAGACCATGAATGGTCACACTAGTTGTGTAAATGCTGTGGCTATATCCAGTGATTTAGAGTTCATCGTTTCGGGAAGTTTAGATAAGTCGGTGAGACTATGTGACGTCAAGACAGGTACCTGTAAGACCATGAGTGGTCAAACTAGTTGTGTAAATGCTGTGGCTATATCCAGTGATTCAGAGTTCATCGTATCGGTAAGTGGAGACAAGACGGTGGTACCATGGGACGTCAAGACAGGTACCTGTAAGACCATGAGTGGTCAAACTAGTTGTGTAAATGCTGTGGCTATATCCAGTGATTTAGAGTTCATCGTTTCGGGAAGTGGAGATAAGACGGTGAGACTATGGGACGTCAAGACAGGTACCTGTAAGACCATGAATGGTCAAACTAGTTATGTATGATCTGTGGCTATATCCAGTGATTCAGAGTTCATCGTATCGGTAAGTGGAGACAAGACGGTGATACCATGGGACGTCAAGACAGGTGCCTGTAAGACCATGAGTGGTCAAACTAGTTATGTATGATCTGTGGCTATATCCAGTGATTTAGAGTTCATCGTATCGGGAAGTGATGATAATACGGTGAGACTATGGGACGTCAAGACAGGTACCTGTAAGACCATGAGTGGTCAAACTAGTTGTGTAAATGCTGTGGCTATATCCAGTGATTCAGAGTTCATCGTATCGGGAAGTGGAGATAAGACGGTGAGACTATGGGACGTCAAGACAGGTACCTGTAAGAGCATGAGTGGTCAAACTAGTTATGTATGATCTGTGGCTATATCCAGTGATTTAGAGTTCATCGTTTCGGGAAGTGGAGATAAGACGGTGAGACTATGGGACGTCAAGACAGGTACCTGTAAGACCATGAATGGTCACACTAGTTGTGTAAATGCTGTGGCTATATCCAGTGATTTAGAGTTCATCGTTTCGGGAAGTTTAGATAAGTCGGTGAGACTATGTGACGTCAAGACAGGTACCTGTAAGACCATGAGTGGTCAAACTAGTTGTGTAAATGCTGTGGCTATATCCAGTGATTCAGAGTTCATCGTATCGGTAAGTGGAGACAAGACGGTGGTACCATGGGACGTCAAGACAGGTACCTGTAAGACCATGAGTGGTCAAACTAGTTGTGTAAATGCTGTGGCTATATCCAGTGATTTAGAGTTCATCGTTTCGGGAAGTGGAGATAAGACGGTGAGACTATGGGACGTCAAGACAGGTACCTGTAAGACCATGAATGGTCAAACTAGTTATGTATGATCTGTGGCTATATCCAGTGATTCAGAGTTCATCGTATCGGTAAGTGGAGACAAGACGGTGATACCATGGGACGTCAAGACAGGTGCCTGTAAGACCATGAGTGGTCAAACTAGTTATGTATGATCTGTGGCTATATCCAGTGATTTAGAGTTCATCGTATCGGGAAGTGATGATAATACGGTGAGACTATGGGACGTCAAGACAGGTACCTGTAAGACCATGAGTGGTCAAACTAGTTGTGTAAATGCTGTGGCTATATCCAGTGATTCAGAGTTCATCGTATCGGGAAGTGGAGATAAGACGGTGAGACTATGGGACGTCAAGACAGGTACCTGTAAGACCATGAGTGGTCACACTAGTTGTGTAAATGCTGTGGCTATATCCAGTGATTTAGAGTTCATCGTTTCGGGAAGTGGAGATAAGACGGTGAGACTATGGGACGTCAAGACAGGTACCTGTAAGACCATGAGTGGTCACACTAGTTGTGTAAATGCTGTGGCTATATCCAGTGATTTAGAGTTCATCGTATCGGTAAGTGGAGACAAGACGGTGATACCATGGGACGTCAAGACAGGTACCTGTAAGACCATGAGTGGTCAAACTAGTTATGTATGATCTGTGGCTATATCCAGTGATTTAGAGTTCATCGTATCGGGAAGTGATGATAATACGGTGAGACTATGGGACGTCAAGACAGGTACCTGTAAGACCATGAGTGGTCAAACTAGTTGTGTAAATGCTGTGGCTATATCCAGTGATTCAGAGTTCATCGTATCGGGAAGTGGAGATAAGACGGTGAGACTATGGGACGTCAAGACAGGTACCTGTAAGACCATGAGTGGTCACACTAGTTGTGTAAATGCTGTGGCTATATCCAGTGATTTAGAGTTCATCGTTTCGGGAAGTGGAGATAAGACGGTGAGACTATGGGACGTCAAGACAGGTACCTGTAAGACCATGAATGGTCAAACTAGTTATGTATGATCTGTGGCTATATCCAGTGATTCAGAGTTCATCGTATCGGTAAGTGGAGACAAGACGGTGATACCATGGGACGTCAAGACAGGTGCCTGTAAGACCATGAGTGGTCAAACTAGTTATGTATGATCTGTGGCTATATCCAGTGATTTAGAGTTCATCGTATCGGGAAGTGATGATAATACGGTGAGACTATGGGACGTCAAGACAGGTACCTGTAAGACCATGAGTGGTCAAACTAGTTGTGTAAATGCTGTGGCTATATCCAGTGATTCAGAGTTCATCGTATTGGGAAGTTGAGATAAGACGGTGAGACTATGGGACGTCAAGACAGGTACCTGTAAGACCATGAGTGGTCAAACTAGTTATGTAAATGCTGTGGCTATATCCAGTGATTCAGAGTTCATCGTATCGGGAAGTGGAGATAAGACGGTGATACCATGGGACGTCAAGACAGGTGCCTGTAAGACCATGAGTGGTCAAACTAGTTATGTATGATCTGTGGCTATATCCAGTAATTCAGAGTTCATCGTATCGGGAAGTGGAGATAAGACGGTGAGACTATGGGACGTCAAGACAGGTGCCTGTAAGACCATGAGTGGTCACACTAGTTATGTATGATCTGTGGCTATATCCAGTGATTCAGAGTTCATCGTATCGGGAAGTTTAGATAAGACGGTGAGACTATGGGACGTCAAGACAGGTACCTGTAAGACCATGAGTGGTCAACCTAGTTGTGTAAATGCTGTGGCTATATCCAGTGATTCAGAGTTCATCGTATCGGGAAGTTTAGATAAGTCGGTGAGACTATGTGACGTCAAGACAGGTACCTGTAAGACCATGAGTGGTCACACTAATTAAGTATTATCTGTGTCTATATCCAGTGATTTAGAGTTCATCGTATCGGGAAGTGCAGATAAGACGGTGAGACTATGGGACGTCAAGACAGGTACCTGTAAGAGCATGAGTGGTCACACTAGTTATGTATGATCTGTGGCTATATCCAGTGATTCAGAGTTCATCGTATCGGGAAGTGGAGATAAGACGGTGAGACTATGGGACGTCAAGACAGGTACCTGTAAGACCATGAATGGTCACACTAGTTGTGTAAATACTGTGGCTATATCCAGTGATTTAGAGTTCATCGTTTCGGGAAGTGGAGATAAGACGGTGAGACTATGGGACGTCAAGACAGGTACCTGTAAGACCATGAGTGGTCACACTAATTAAGTATTATCTGTGTCTATATCCAGTGATTTAGAGTTCATCGTATCGGGAAGTGCAGATAAGACGGTGAGACTATGGGACGTCAAGACAGGTACCTGTAAGAGCATGAGTGGTCACACTAGTTATGTATGATCTGTGGCTATATCCAGTGATTCAGAGTTCATCGTATCGGGAAGTGGAGATAAGACGGTGAGACTATGGGACGTCAAGACAGGTACCTGTAAGACCATGAGTGGTCACACTAGTTGTGTAAATGCTGTGGCTATATCCAGTGATTCAGAGTTCATCGTATCGGGAAGTGGAGATAAGACGGTGAGACTATGGGACGTCAAGACAGGTACCTGTAAGACCATGAGTGGTCACACTAATTAAGTATTATCTGTGTCTATATCCAGTGATTTAGAGTTCATCGTATCGGGAAGTTATGATAATACGGTGATACCATGGGACGTCAAGACAGGTGCCTGTAAGACCATGAGTGGTCAAACTAGTTATGTATGATCTGTGGCTATATCCAGTAATTCAGAGTTCATCGTATCGGGAAGTGGAGATAAGACGGTGAGACTATGGGACGTCAAGACAGGTACCTGTAAGACCATGAGTGGTCACACTAGTTGTGTAAATGCTGTGGCTATATCCAGTGATTCAGAGTTCATCGTATCGGGAAGTTTAGATAAGACGGTGAGACTATGGGACGTCAAGACAGGTACCTGTAAGACCATGAGTGGTCAACCTAGTTGTGTAAATGCTGTGGCTATATCCAGTGATTCAGAGTTCATCGTATCGGGAAGTTAAGATAAGTCGGTGAGACTATGTGACGTCAAGACAGGTACCTGTAAGACCATGAGTGGTCAAACTAGTTGTGTAAATGCTGTGGCTATATCCAGTGATTCAGAGTTCATCGTATCGGGAAGTGCAGATAAGACGGTGAGACTATGGGACGTCAAGACAGGTACCTGTAAGAGCATGAGTGGTCAAACTAGTTATGTATGATCTGTGGCTATATCCAGTGATTCAGAGTTCATCGTATCGGGAAGTGGAGATAAGACGGTGAGACTATGGGACGTCAAGACAGGTACCTGTAAGACCATGAATGGTCACACTAGTTGTGTAAATGCTGTGGCTATATCCAGTGATTCAGAGTTCATCGTATCGGGAAGTGGAGATAAGACGGTGAGACTATGGGACGTCAAGACAGGTACCTGTAAGACCATGAGTGGTCACACTAATTAAGTATTATCTGTGTCTATATCCAGTGATTTAGAGTTCATCGTATCGGGAAGTTATGATAATACGGTGATACCATGGGACGTCAAGACAGGTGCCTGTAAGACCATGAGTGGTCAAACTAGTTATGTATGATCTGTGGCTATATCCAGTAATTCAGAGTTCATCGTATCGGGAAGTGGAGATAAGACGGTGAGACTATGGGACGTCAAGACAGGTACCTGTAAGACCATGAGTGGTCACACTAGTTGTGTAAATGCTGTGGCTATATCCAGTGATTCAGAGTTCATCGTATCGGGAAGTTTAGATAAGACGGTGAGACTATGGGACGTCAAGACAGGTACCTGTAAGACCATGAGTGGTCAACCTAGTTGTGTAAATGCTGTGGCTATATCCAGTGATTCAGAGTTCATCGTATCGGGAAGTTAAGATAAGTCGGTGAGACTATGTGACGTCAAGACAGGTACCTGTAAGACCATGAGTGGTCAAACTAGTTGTGTAAATGCTGTGGCTATATCCAGTGATTCAGAGTTCATCGTATCGGGAAGTGCAGATAAGACGGTGAGACTATGGGACGTCAAGACAGGTACCTGTAAGAGCATGAGTGGTCAAACTAGTTATGTATGATCTGTGGCTATATCCAGTGATTCAGAGTTCATCGTATCGGGAAGTGGAGATAAGACGGTGAGACTATGGGACGTCAAGACAGGTACCTGTAAGACCATGAATGGTCACACTAGTTGTGTAAATGCTGTGGCTATATCCAGTGATTTAGAGTTCATCGTTTCGGGAAGTGGAGATAAGACGGTGAGACTATGGGACGTCAAGACAGGTACCTGTAAGACCATGAGTGGTCACACTAATTAAGTATTATCTGTGTCTATATCCAGTGATTTAGAGTTCATCGTATCGGGAAGTGCAGATAAGACGGTGAGACTATGGGACGTCAAGACAGGTA
Source organism: Loxodes magnus (assembly GCA_946699065.1). NCBI lineage: Eukaryota > Ciliophora > Karyorelictea > Loxodida > Loxodidae > Loxodes > Loxodes magnus. The sequence continues at coordinate 338,367 of CAMPDV010000278.1, forward strand.
CCTGTAAGAGCATGAGTGGTCAAACTAGTTATGTATGATCTGTGGCTATATCCAGTGATTCAGAGTTCATCGTATCGGGAAGTAGAGATAAGACGGTGAGACTATGGGACGTCAAGACAGGTACCTGTAAGACCATGAGTGGTCAAACTAGTTGTGTAAATGCTGTGGCTATATCCAGTGATTCAGAGTTCATCGTATCGGGAAGTGCAGATAAGACGGTGAGACTATGGGACGTCAAGACAGGTACCTGTAAGACCATGAGTGGTCAACCTAGTTGTGTAAATGCTGTGGCTATATCCAGTGATTCAGAGTTCATCGTATCGGGAAGTTAAGATAAGTCGGTGAGACTATGTGACGTCAAGACAGGTACCTGTAAGACCATGAGTGGTCAAACTAGTTGTGTAAATGCTGTGGCTATATCCAGTGATTCAGAGTTCATCGTATCGGGAAGTGCAGATAAGACGGTGAGACTATGGGACGTCAAGACAGGTACCTGTAAGAGCATGAGTGGTCAAACTAGTTATGTATGATCTGTGGCTATATCCAGTGATTCAGAGTTCATCGTATCGGGAAGTGGAGATAAGACGGTGAGACTATGGGACGTCAAGACAGGTACCTGTAAGACCATGAATGGTCACACTAGTTGTGTAAATGCTGTGGCTATATCCAGTGATTTAGAGTTCATCGTTTCGGGAAGTGGAGATAAGACGGTGAGACTATGGGACGTCAAGACAGGTACCTGTAAGACCATGAGTGGTCACACTAATTAAGTATTATCTGTGTCTATATCCAGTGATTTAGAGTTCATCGTATCGGGAAGTGCAGATAAGACGGTGAGACTATGGGACGTCAAGACAGGTACCTGTAAGAGCATGAGTGGTCAAACTAGTTATGTATGATCTGTGGCTATATCCAGTGATTCAGAGTTCATCGTATCGGGAAGTAGAGATAAGACGGTGAGACTATGGGACGTCAAGACAGGTATCTGTAAGATCAGGAGTGGTCACACTAGTTGTGTATGATCTGTGGCTAATTCCAGTGATTCAGAGTTCATCGTATCGGGAAGTGGAGATAAGACGGTGAGACTATGTGACGTCAAGACAGGTACCTGTAAGACCATGAGTGGTCAAACTAGTTATGTATGATCTGTGGCTATATCCAGTGATTCAGAGTTCATCGTATCGGGAAGTGCAGATAAGACGGTGAGACTATGTGACGTCAAGACAGGTACCTGTAAGACCATGAGTGGTCACACAGGTTATGCATATGCTAAAGCTATATCCAGTGATTCAGAGTTCATCGTATCGGGAAGTGGAGATAAGACGGTGAGACTATGGGACGTCAAGACAGGTGCCTGTAAGACCATGAGTGGTCACACTAGTTATGTATGATCTGTGGCTATATCCAGTGATTCAGAGTTCATCGTATCGGGAAGTGCAGATAAGACGGTGAGACTATGGGACGTCAAGACAGGTACCTGTAAGACCATGAATGGTCACACTAGTTGTGTAAATGCTGTGGCTATATCCAGTGATTCAGAGTTCATCGTATCGGGAAGTTTAGATAAGACGGTGAGACTATGGGACGTCAAGACAGGTACCTGTAAGACCATGAGTGGTCAACCTAGTTGTGTAAATGCTGTGGCTATATCCAGTGATTCAGAGTTCATCGTATTGGGAAGTTGAGATTAGACGGTGAGACTATGGGACGTCAAGACAGGTACCTGTAAGACCATGAGTGGTCACACTAATTAAGTATTATCTGTGTCTATATCCAGTGATTTAGAGTTCATCGTATCGGGAAGTTTAGATAAGACGGTGAGACTATGGGACGTCAAGACAGGTACCTGTAAGACCATGAGTGGTCAAACTAGTTATGTAAATGCTGTGGCTATATCCAGTGATTCAGAGTTCATCGTATCGGGAAGTGGAGATAAGACGGTGAGACTATGGGACGTCAAGACAGGTACCTGTAAGACCATGAGTGGTCAAACTAGTTGTGTATGATCTGTGGCTATATCCAGTGATTCAGAGTTCATCGTATCGGGAAGTTTAGATAAGACGGTGAGACTATGGGACGTCAAGACAGGTACCTGTAAGACCATGAGTGGTCAACCTAGTTGTGTAAATGCTGTGGCTATATCCAGTGATTCAGAGTTCATCGTATCGGGAAGTTATGATAATACGGTGATATTATGGGACGTCAAGACAGGTACCTGTAAGACTTTGAGTGGTCACACTAGTTGTGTAAATGCTGTGGCTATATCCAGTGATTTAGAGTTCATCGTATTTTGAAGTCATGATAAAACGGTTAGACTATGGGACGTCAAGACAGGTACCTGTAAGACCATGAGTGGTCAAACTAGTTATGTATGATCTGTGGCTATATCCAGTGATTTAGAGTTCATCGTATCGGGAAGTTTAGATAAGACGGTGAGAATATGGGACTCAAGACAGGTACCTGTAAGACCATGAGTGGTCAAACTAGTTGTGTAAATGCTGTGGCTATATCCAGTGATTCAGAGTTCATCGTATCGGGAAGTGCAGATAAGACGGTGAGACTATGGGACGTCAAGACAGGTACCTGTAAGACCATGAGTGGTCACACTAGTTATGTATATGCTGTGGCTATATCCATTGATTTGGAGTTCATCGTATCGGGAAGTAGAGATAAGACGGTGAGACTATGGGACGTCAAGACAGGTACCTGTAAGACCATGAATGGTCACACTAGTTGTGTAAATGCTGTGGCTATATCCAGTGATTCAGAGTTCATCGTATCGGGAAGTGGAGAACAGACGGTGAGACTATGGGACGTCAAGACAGGTACCTGTAAGACCATGAGTGGTCACACTAGTAATGCATATGCTGTTGCAATATCCAGTGATTCAGAGTTCATCGTATCGGGAAGTTTAGATAAGACGGTGAGACTATGGGACGTCAAGACAGGTACCTGTAAGACCATGAGTGGTCACACAGGTTATGCATATGCTAAAGCTATATCCAGTGATTCAGAGTTCATCGTATCGGGAAGTTATGATAATACGGTGATATTATGGGACGTCAAGACAGGTACCTGTAAGACCATGAGTGGTCAACCTAGTTGTGTAAATGCTGTGGCTATATCCAGTGATTCAGAGTTCATCGTATCGGGAAGTTTAGATAAGTCGGTGAGACTATGTGACGTCAAGACAGGTACCTGTAAGACCATGAGTGGTCAAACTAGTTGTGTAAATGCTGTGGCTATATCCAGTGATTCAGAGTTCATCGTATCGGGAAGTGCAGATAAGACGGTGAGACTATGTGACGTCAAGACAGGTACCTGTAAGACCATGAGTGGTCAAACTAGTTATGTATGATCTGTGGCTATATCCAGTGATTCAGAGTTCATCGTATCGGGAAGTGGAGATAAGTCGGTGAGACTATGGGACGTCAAGACAGGTACCTGTAAGACCATGAGTGGTCAAACTAGTTGTGTAAATGCTTTGGCTATATCCAGTGATTCAGAGTTCATCGTATCGGTAAGTGGAGACAAGACGGTGGTACCATGGGACGTCAAGATAGGTACCTGTAAGACCATGAGTGGTCAACCTAGTTATGTATGATCTGTGGCTATATCCAGTGATTCAGAGTTCATCGTATTGAGAAGTTGAGATTAGACGGTGAGACTATGGTACGTCAAGACAGGTACCTGTAAGACCATGAGTGGTAACACTAGTAATGTATATGCTGTTGCAATATCCAGTGATTCAGAGTTCATCGTATCGGGAAGTTTAGATAAGACGGTGAGACTATGGGACGTCAAGACAGGTACCTGTAAGACCATGAGTGGTCACACAGGTTATGCATATGCTAAAGCTATATCCAGTGATTCAGAGTTCATCGTATCGGGAAGTTATGATAATACGGTGATATTATGGGACGTCAAGACAGGTATCTGTAAGATCATGAGTGGTCACACTAGTTATGTATGATCTGTGGCTATATCCAGTAATTCAGAGTTCATCGTATCGGGAAGTGGAGATAAGACGGTGAGACTATGGGACGTCAAGACAGGTACCTGTAAGACCATGAGTGGTCAAACTAGTTGTGTATGATCTGTGGCTATATCCAGTGATTCAGAGTTCATCGTATCGGGAAGTTTAGATAAGACGGTGAGACTATGGGACGTCAAGACAGGTACCTGTAAGACCATGAGTGGTCAACCTAGTTGTGTAAATGCTGTGGCTATATCCAGTGATTCAGAGTTCATCGTATCGGGAAGTTTAGATAAGTCGGTGAGACTATGTGACGTCAAGACAGGTACCTGTAAGACCATGAGTGGTCAAACTAGTTGTGTAAATGCTGTGGCTATATCCAGTGATTCAGAGTTCATCGTATCGGGAAGTGGAGATAAGACGGTGAGACTATGGGACGTCAAGACAGGTACCTGTAAGACCATGAGTGGTCACACTAATTAAGTATTATCTGTGGCTATATCCAGTGATTTAGAGTTCATCGTATCGGGAAGTTTAGATAAGACGGTGAGACTATGGGACGTCAAGACAGGTACCTGTAAGACCATGAGTGGTCAAACTAGTTATGTAAATGCTTTGGCTATATCCAGTGATTCAGAGTTCATCGTATCGGGAAGTGGAGATAAGACGGTGATACCATGGGACGTCAAGACAGGTGCCTGTAAGACCATGAGTGGTCAAACTAGTTATGTATGATCTGTGGCTATATCCAGTAATTCAGAGTTCATCGTATCGGGAAGTGGAGATAAGACGGTGAGACTATGGGACGTCAAGACAGGTGCCTGTAAGACCATGAGTGGTCACACTAGTTATGTATGATCTGTGGCTATATCCAGTGATTCAGAGTTCATCGTATCGGGAAGTGCAGATAAGACGGTGAGACTATGGGACGTCAAGACAGGTATCTGTAAGATCAGGAGTGGTCACACAGATTTTGTAAGAACTGTGGCTATATCCAGTGATTCAGAGTTCATCGTATCGGGAAGTTTAGATAAGACGGTGAGACTATGGGACGTCAAGACAGGTATCTGTAAGACCATGAGTGGTCACACTAATTAAGTATTATCTGTGTCTATATCAAGTGATTTAGAGTTCATCGTATCGGGAAGTTATGATAATACGGTGAGACTATGGGACGTCAAGACAGGTACCTGTAAGACCATGAGTGGTCACACTAGTTATGTATGATCTGTGGCTATATCCAGTGATTCAGAGTTCATCGTATCGGGAAGTTTAGATAAGACGGTGAGACTATGGGACGTCAAGACAGGTACCTGTAAGACCATGAGTGGTCAACCTAGTTGTGTAAATGCTGTGGCTATATCCAGTGATTCAGAGTTCATCGTATCGGGAAGTTTAGATAAGTCGGTGAGACTATGTGACGTCAAGACAGGTACCTGTAAGACCATGAGTGGTCAAACTAGTTGTGTAAATGCTGTGGCTATATCCAGTGATTCAGAGTTCATCGTATCGGGAAGTGCAGATAAGACGGTGAGACTATGGGACGTCAAGACAGGTATCTGTAAGATCAGGAGTGGTCACACTAGTTGTGTATGATCTGTGGCTAATTCCAGTGATTCAGAGTTCATCGTATCGGGAAGTGGAGATAAGACGGTGAGACTATGTGACGTCAAGACAGGTACCTGTAAGACCATGAGTGGTCAAACTAGTTATGTATGATCTGTGGCTATATCCAGTGATTCAGAGTTCATCGTATCGGGAAGTGCAGATAAGACGGTGAGACTATGTGACGTCAAGACAGGTACCTGTAAGACCATGAGTGGTCACACAGGTTATGCATATGCTAAAGCTATATCCAGTGATTCAGAGTTCATCGTATCGGGAAGTGGAGATAAGACGGTGAGACTATGGGACGTCAAGACAGGTGCCTGTAAGACCATGAGTGGTCACACTAGTTATGTATGATCTGTGGCTATATCCAGTGATTCAGAGTTCATCGTATCGGGAAGTGCAGATAAGACGGTGAGACTATGGGACGTCAAGACAGGTACCTGTAAGACCATGAATGGTCACACTAGTTGTGTAAATGCTGTGGCTATATCCAGTGATTCAGAGTTCATCGTATCGGGAAGTTTAGATAAGACGGTGAGACTATGGGACGTCAAGACAGGTACCTGTAAGACCATGAGTGGTCAACCTAGTTGTGTAAATGCTGTGGCTATATCCAGTGATTCAGAGTTCATCGTATTGGGAAGTTGAGATTAGACGGTGAGACTATGGGACGTCAAGACAGGTACCTGTAAGACCATGAGTGGTCACACTAATTAAGTATTATCTGTGTCTATATCCAGTGATTTAGAGTTCATCGTATCGGGAAGTTTAGATAAGACGGTGAGACTATGGGACGTCAAGACAGGTACCTGTAAGACCATGAGTGGTCAAACTAGTTATGTAAATGCTGTGGCTATATCCAGTGATTCAGAGTTCATCGTATCGGGAAGTGGAGATAAGACGGTGAGACTATGGGACGTCAAGACAGGTACCTGTAAGACCATGAGTGGTCAAACTAGTTGTGTATGATCTGTGGCTATATCCAGTGATTCAGAGTTCATCGTATCGGGAAGTTTAGATAAGACGGTGAGACTATGGGACGTCAAGACAGGTACCTGTAAGACCATGAGTGGTCAACCTAGTTGTGTAAATGCTGTGGCTATATCCAGTGATTCAGAGTTCATCGTATCGGGAAGTTTAGATAAGTCGGTGAGACTATGTGACGTCAAGACAGGTACCTGTAAGACCATGAGTGTTCAAACTAGTTGTGTAAATGCTGTGGCTATATCCAGTGATTCAGAGTTCATCGTATCGGGAAGTGGAGATAAGACGGTGAGACTATGGGACGTCAAGACAGGTATCTGTAAGATCATGAGTGGTCAAACTAGTTGTGTATGATCTGTGGCTATATCCAGTGATTTAGAGTTCATCGTATCGGGAATTGCAGATAAGACGGTGAGACTATGGGACGTCAAGACAGGTACCTGTAAGACCATGAGTGGTCAAACTAGTTATGTAAATGCTGTGGCTATATCCAGTGATTCAGAGTTCATCGTATCGGGAAGTTTAGATAAGACGGTGAGACTATGGGACGTCAAGACAGGTACCTGTAAGACCATGAGTGGTCAACCTAGTTGTGTAAATGCTGTGGCTATATCCAGTGATTCAGAGTTCATCGTATCGGGAAGTTTAGATAAGTCGGTGAGACTATGTGACGTCAAGACAGGTACCTGTAAGACCATGAGTGGTCAAACTAGTTGTGTAAATGCTGTGGCTATATCCAGTGATTCAGAGTTCATCGTATCGGTAAGTGGAGACAAGACGGTGGTACCATGGGACGTCAAGACAGGTACCTGTAAGACCATGAATGGTCACACTAGTTATGTATATGCTGTGGCTATATCCATTGATTTGGAGTTCATCGTATCGGGAAGTCATGATAAGACGGTGAGACTATGGGACGTCAAGACAGGTACCTGTAAGACCATGAGTGGTCACACTAGTAATGCATATGCTGTTGCAATATCCAGTGATTCAGAGTTCATCGTATCGGGAAGTTTAGATAAGACGGTGAGACTATGGGACGTCAAGACAGGTACCTGTAAGACCATGAGTGGTCACACAGGTTATGCATATGCTAAAGCTATATCCAGTGATTCAGAGTTCATCGTATCGGGAAGTTATGATAATACGGTGATATTATGGGACGTCAAGACAGGTACCTGTAAGACTTTGAGTGGTCACACTAGTTGTGTAAATGCTGTGGCTATATCCAGTGATTTAGAGTTCATCGTATTTTGAAGTCATGATAAAACGGTTAGACTATGGGACGTCAAGACAGGTACCTGTAAGACCATGAGTGGTCAAACTAGTTATGTATGATCTGTGGCTATATCCAGTGATTTAGAGTTCATCGTATCGGGAAGTTTAGATAAGACGGTGAGAATATGGGACTCAAGACAGGTACCTGTAAGACCATGAGTGGTCAAACTAGTTGTGTAAATGCTGTGGCTATATCCAGTGATTCAGAGTTCATCGTATCGGGAAGTGCAGATAAGACGGTGAGACTATGAGACGTCAAGACAGGTACCTGTAAGACCATGAGTGGTCACACTAGTTATGTATATGCTGTGGCTATATCCATTGATTTGGAGTTCATCGTATCGGGAAGTCATGATAAGACGGTGAGACTATGGGACGTCAAGACAGGTACCTGTAAGACCATGAGTGGTCACACTAATTAAGTATTATCTGTGTCTATATCCAGTGATTCAGAGTTCATCGTATCGGGAAGTGGAGAACAGACGGTGAGACTATGGGACGTCAAGACAGGTACCTGTAAGACCATGAGTGGTCACACTAGTAATGCATATGCTGTTGCAATATCCAGTGATTCAGAGTTCATCGTATCGGGAAGTTTAGATAAGACGGTGAGACTATGGGACGTCAAGACAGGTACCTGTAAGACCATGAGTGGTCACACAGGTTATGCATATGCTAAAGCTATATCCAGTGATTCAGAGTTCATCGTATCGGGAAGTTATGATAATACGGTGATATTATGGGACGTCAAGACAGGTACCTGTAAGACCATGAGTGGTCAACCTAGTTGTGTAAATGCTGTGGCTATATCCAGTGATTCAGAGTTCATCGTATCGGGAAGTTTAGATAAGTCGGTGAGACTATGTGACGTCAAGACAGGTACCTGTAAGACCATGAGTGGTCAAACTAGTTGTGTAAATGCTGTGGCTATATCCAGTGATTCAGAGTTCATCGTATCGGGAAGTGGAGATAAGACGGTGAGACTATGGGACGTCAAGACAGGTATCTGTAAGATCATGAGTGGTCAAACTAGTTATGTATGATCTGTGGCTATATCCAGTAATTCAGAGTTCATCGTATCGGGAAGTGGAGATAAGACGGTGAGACTATGGGACGTCAAGACAGGTACCTGTAAGACCATGAGTGGTCAAACTAGTTGTGTAAATGCTTTGGCTATATCCAGTGATTCAGAGTTCATCGTATCGGTAAGTGGAGACAAGACGGTGGTACCATGGGACGTCAAGACAGGTACCTGTAAGACCATGAATGGTCACACTAGTTATGTATATGCTGTGGCTATATCCATTGATTTGGAGTTCATCGTATCGGGAAGTCATGATAAGACGGTGAGACTATGGGACGTCAAGACAGGTACCTGTAAGACCATGAGTGGTCACACTAGTAATGCATATGCTGTTGCAATATCCAGTGATTCAGAGTTCATCGTATCGGGAAGTTTAGATAAGACGGTGAGACTATGGGACGTCAAGACAGGTACCTGTAAGACCATGAGTGGTCACACAGGTTATGCATATGCTAAAGCTATATCCAGTGATTCAGAGTTCATCGTATCGGGAAGTTATGATAATACGGTGATATTATGGGACGTCAAGACAGGTATCTGTAAGATCATGAGTGGTCAAACTAGTTATGTATGATCTGTGGCTATATCCAGTAATTCAGAGTTCATCGTATCGGGAAGTGGAGATAAGACGGTGAGACTATGGGACGTCAAGACAGGTACCTGTAAGACCATGAGTGGTCAAACTAGTTGTGTATGATCTGTGGCTATATCCAGTGATTCAGAGTTCATCGTATCGGGAAGTTTAGATAAGACGGTGAGACTATGGGACGTCAAGACAGGTACCTGTAAGACCATGAGTGGTCAAACTAGTTGTGTAAATGCTGTGGCTATATCCAGTGATTCAGAGTTCATCGTATCGGGAAGTTTAGATAAGTCGGTGAGACTATGTGACGTCAAGACAGGTACCTGTAAGACCATGAGTGGTCAAACTAGTTGTGTAAATGCTGTGGCTATATCCAGTGATTCAGAGTTCATCGTATCGGGAAGTGCAGATAAGACGGTGAGACTATGGGACGTCAAGACAGGTATCTGTAAGATCATGAGTGGTCAAACTAGTTGTGTATGATCTGTGGCTATATCCAGTGATTTAGAGTTCATCGTATCGGGAATTGCAGATAAGACGGTGAGAATATGGGACGTCAAGACAGGTACCTGTAAGACCATGAGTGGTCAAACTAGTTGTGTATGATCTGTGGCTATATCCAGTGATTCAGAGTTCATCGTATCGGGAAGTTTAGATAAGACGGTGAGACTATGGGACGTCAAGACAGGTACCTGTAAGACCATGAGTGGTCAACCTAGTTGTGTAAATGCTGTGGCTATATCCAGTGATTCAGAGTTCATCGTATCGGGAAGTTTAGATAAGTCGGTGAGACTATGTGACGTCAAGACAGGTACCTGTAAGACCATGAGTGGTCAAACTAGTTGTGTAAATGCTGTGGCTATATCCAGTGATTCAGAGTTCATCGTATCGGTAAGTGGAGACAAGACGGTGGTACCATGGGACGTCAAGACAGGTACCTGTAAGACCATGAATGGTCACACTAGTTATGTATATGCTGTGGCTATATCCATTGATTTGGAGTTCATCGTATCGGGAAGTCATGATAAGACGGTGAGACTATGGGACGTCAAGACAGGTACCTGTAAGACCATGAGTGGTCACACTAGTAATGCATATGCTGTTGCAATATCCAGTGATTCAGAGTTCATCGTATCGGGAAGTTTAGATAAGACGGTGAGACTATGGGACGTCAAGACAGGTACCTGTAAGACCATGAGTGGTCACACAGGTTATGCATATGCTAAAGCTATATCCAGTGATTCAGAGTTCATCGTATCGGGAAGTTTAGATAAGACGGTGAGACTATGGGACGTCAAGACAGGTACCTGTAAGACCATGAGTGGTCACACAGGTTATGCATATGCTAAAGCTATATCCAGTGATTTAGAGTTCATCGTATTTTGAAGTCATGATAAAACGGTTAGACTATGGGACGTCAAGACAGGTACCTGTAAGACCATGAGTGGTCAAACTAGTTATGTATGATCTGTGGCTATATCCAGTGATTTAGAGTTCATCGTATCGGGAAGTTTAGATAAGTCGGTGAGACTATGTGACGTCAAGACAGGTACCTGTAAGACCATGAGTGGTCAAACTAGTTGTGTAAATGCTGTGGCTATATCCAGTGATTCAGAGTTCATCGTATCGGGAAGTGCAGATAAGACGGTGAGACTATGTGACGTCAAGACAGGTACCTGTAAGACCATGAGTGGTCAAACTAGTTATGTATGATCTGTGGCTATATCCAGTGATTCAGAGTTCATCGTATCGGGAAGTGGAGATAAGTCGGTGAGACTATGGGACGTCAAGACAGGTACCTGTAAGACCATGAGTGGTCAAACTAGTTGTGTAAATGCTTTGGCTATATCCAGTGATTCAGAGTTCATCGTATCGGGAAGTGGAGACAAGACGGTGGTACCATGGGACGTCAAGACAGGTACCTGTAAGACCATGAGTGGTCACACTAGTTATGTAAATGCTGTGGCTATATCCAGTGATTCAGAGTTCATCGTATCGGGAAGTGGAGATAAGACGGTGAGACTATGGGACGTCAAGACAGGTACCTGTAAGACCATGAGTGGTCACACTAATTAAGTATTATCTGTGTCTATATCCAGTGATTTAGAGTTCATCGTATCGGGAAGTTTAGATAAGACGGTGAGACTATGGGACGTCAAGACAGGTACCTGTAAGACCATGAGTGGTCAAACTAGTTATGTAAATGCTGTGGCTATATCCAGTGATTCAGAGTTCATCGTATCGGGAAGTGGAGATAAGACGGTGAGACTATGGGACGTCAAGATAGGTATCTGTAAGATCATGAGTGGTCAAACTAGTTATGTATGATCTGTGGCTATATCCAGTAATTCAGAGTTCATCGTATCGGGAAGTGGAGATAAGACGGTGAGACTATGGGACGTCAAGACAGGTACCTGTAAGACCATGAGTGGTCAAACTAGTTGTGTATGATCTGTGGCTATATCCAGTGATTCAGAGTTCATCGTATCGGGAAGTTTAGATAAGACGGTGAGACTATGGGACGTCAAGACAGGTACCTGTAAGACCATGAGTGGTCAACCTAGTTGTGTAAATGCTGTGGCTATATCCAGTGATTCAGAGTTCATCGTATCGGGAAGTTTAGATAAGTCGGTGAGACTATGTGACGTCAAGACAGGTACCTGTAAGACCATGAGTGGTCAAACTAGTTGTGTATATGCTGTTGCAATATCCAGTGATTCAGAGTTCATCGTATCGGGAAGTTTAGATAAGACGGTGAGACTATGGGACGTCAAGACAGGTACCTGTAAGACCATGAGTGGTCACACAGGTTATGCATATGCTAAAGCTATATCCAGTGATTCAGAGTTCATCGTATCGGGAAGTTATGATAATACGGTGATATTATGGGACGTCAAGACAGGTACCTGTAAGACCATGAGTGGTCACACTAATTAGGTATATGCTGTGGCTATATCCAGTGATTCAGAGTTCATCGTATCGGGAAGTTTAGATAAGACGGTGAGACTATGGGACGTCAAGACAGGTACCTGTAAGACCATGAGTGGTCAACCTAGTTGTGTAAATGCTGTGGCTATATCCAGTGATTCAGAGTTCATCGTATCGGGAAGTTTAGATAAGTCGGTGAGACTATGTGACGTCAAGACAGGTACCTGTAAGACCATGAGTGGTCAAACTAGTTGTGTAAATGCTTTGGCTATATCCAGTGATTCAGAGTTCATCGTATCGGGAAGTGGAGACAAGACGGTGGTACCATGGGACGTCAAGACAGGTACCTGTAAGACCATGAGTGGTCACACTAGTTATGTAAATGCTGTGGCTATATCCAGTGATTCAGAGTTCATCGTATCGGGAAGTGGAGATAAGACGGTGAGACTATGGGACGTCAAGACAGGTACCTGTAAGACCATGAGTGGTCACACTAATTAAGTATTATCTGTGTCTATATCCAGTGATTTAGAGTTCATCGTATCGGGAAGTTTAGATAAGACGGTGAGACTATGGGACGTCAAGACAGGTACCTGTAAGACCATGAGTGGTCAAACTAGTTATGTAAATGCTGTGGCTATATCCAGTGATTCAGAGTTCATCGTATCGGGAAGTGGAGATAAGACGGTGAGACTATGGGACGTCAAGATAGGTATCTGTAAGATCATGAGTGGTCAAACTAGTTATGTATGATCTGTGGCTATATCCAGTAATTCAGAGTTCATCGTATCGGGAAGTGGAGATAAGACGGTGAGACTATGGGACGTCAAGACAGGTACCTGTAAGACCATGAGTGGTCAAACTAGTTGTGTATGATCTGTGGCTATATCCAGTGATTCAGAGTTCATCGTATCGGGAAGTTTAGATAAGACGGTGAGACTATGGGACGTCAAGACAGGTACCTGTAAGACCATGAGTGGTCAACCTAGTTGTGTAAATGCTGTGGCTATATCCAGTGATTCAGAGTTCATCGTATCGGGAAGTTTAGATAAGTCGGTGAGACTATGTGACGTCAAGACAGGTACCTGTAAGACCATGAGTGGTCAAACTAGTTGTGTATATGCTGTTGCAATATCCAGTGATTCAGAGTTCATCGTATCGGGAAGTTTAGATAAGACGGTGAGACTATGGGACGTCAAGACAGGTACCTGTAAGACCATGAGTGGTCACACAGGTTATGCATATGCTAAAGCTATATCCAGTGATTCAGAGTTCATCGTATCGGGAAGTTATGATAATACGGTGATATTATGGGACGTCAAGACAGGTACCTGTAAGACCATGAGTGGTCACACTAATTAGGTATATGCTGTGGCTATATCCAGTGATTCAGAGTTCATCGTATCGGGAAGTTTAGATAAGACGGTGAGACTATGGGACGTCAAGACAGGTACCTGTAAGACCATGAGTGGTCAACCTAGTTGTGTAAATGCTGTGGCTATATCCAGTGATTCAGAGTTCATCGTATCGGGAAGTTTAGATAAGTCGGTGAGACTATGTGACGTCAAGACAGGTACCTGTAAGACCATGAGTGGTCAAACTAGTTGTGTAAATGCTGTGGCTATATCCAGTGATTCAGAGTTCATCGTATCGGTAAGTGGAGACAAGACGGTGGTACCATGGGACGTCAAGACAGGTACCTGTAAGACCATGAATGGTCACACTAGTTATGTATATGCTGTGGCTATATCCATTGATTTGGAGTTCATCGTATCGGGAAGTCATGATAAGACGGTGAGACTATGGGACGTCAAGACAGGTACCTGTAAGACCATGAGTGGTCACACTAGTAATGCATATGCTGTTGCAATATCCAGTGATTCAGAGTTCATCGTATCGGGAAGTTTAGATAAGACGGTGAGACTATGGGACGTCAAGACAGGTACCTGTAAGACCATGAGTGGTCACACAGGTTATGCATATGCTAAAGCTATATCCAGTGATTCAGAGTTCATCGTATCGGGAAGTTATGATAATACGGTGATATTATGGGACGTCAAGACAGGTACCTGTAAGACTTTGAGTGGTCACACTAGTTGTGTAAATGCTGTGGCTATATCCAGTGATTTAGAGTTCATCGTATTTTGAAGTCATGATAAAACGGTTAGACTATGGGACGTCAAGACAGGTACCTGTAAGACCATGAGTGGTCAAACTAGTTATGTATGATCTGTGGCTATATCCAGTGATTTAGAGTTCATCGTATCGGGAAGTTTAGATAAGACGGTGAGAATATGGGACTCAAGACAGGTACCTGTAAGACCATGAGTGGTCAAACTAGTTGTGTAAATGCTGTGGCTATATCCAGTGATTCAGAGTTCATCGTATCGGGAAGTGCAGATAAGACGGTGAGACTATGGGACGTCAAGACAGGTACCTGTAAGACCATGAGTGGTCACACTAGTTATGTATATGCTGTGGCTATATCCATTGATTTGGAGTTCATCGTATCGGGAAGTCATGATAAGACGGTGAGACTATGGGACGTCAAGACAGGTACCTGTAAGACCATGAGTGGTCACACTAATTAAGTATTATCTGTGTCTATATCCAGTGATTCAGAGTTCATCGTATCGGGAAGTGGAGAACAGACGGTGAGACTATGGGACGTCAAGACAGGTACCTGTAAGACCATGAGTGGTCACACTAGTAATGCATATGCTGTTGCAATATCCAGTGATTCAGAGTTCATCGTATCGGGAAGTTTAGATAAGACGGTGAGACTATGGGACGTCAAGACAGGTACCTGTAAGACCATGAGTGGTCACACAGGTTATGCATATGCTAAAGCTATATCCAGTGATTCAGAGTTCATCGTATCGGGAAGTTATGATAATACGGTGATATTATGGGACGTCAAGACAGGTACCTGTAAGACTTTGAGTGGTCACACTAGTTGTGTAAATGCTGTGGCTATATCCAGTGATTTAGAGTTCATCGTATTTTGAAGTCATGATAAAACGGTGAGACTATGGGACGTCAAGACAGGTACCTGTAAGACCATGAGTGGTCAAACTAGTTATGTATGATCTGTGGCTATATCCAGTGATTCAGAGTTCATCGTATCGGGAAGTTTAGATAAGACGGTGAGAATATGGGACTCAAGACAGGTACCTGTAAGACCATGAGTGGTCACACTAGTTGTGTAAATGCTGTGGCTATATCCAGTGATTTAGAGTTCATCGTATTTTGAAGTCATGATAAAACGGTGAGACTATGGGACGTCAAGACAGGTACCTGTAAGACCATGAGTGGTCAAACTAATTAAGTATTATCTGTGTCTATATCCAGTGATTTAGAGTTCATCGTATCGGGAAGTTATGATAATACGGTGAGACTATGGGACGTCAAGACAGGTACCTGTAAGACCATGAGTGGTCAAACTAGTTATGTATGATCTGTGGCTATATCCAGTGATTCAGAGTTCATCGTATCGGGAAGTTATGATAATACGGTGATATTATGGGACGTCAAGACAGGTACCTGTAAGACTTTGAGTGGTCACACTAGTTGTGTAAATGCTGTGGCTATATCCAGTGATTTAGAGTTCATCGTATTTTGAAGTCATGATAAAACGGTGAGACTATGGGACGTCAAGACAGGTACCTGTAAGACCATGAGTGGTCAAACTAATTAAGTATTATCTGTGTCTATATCCAGTGATTTAGAGTTCATCGTATCGGGAAGTTATGATAATACGGTGAGACTATGGGACGTCAAGACAGGTACCTGTAAGACCATGAGTGGTCACACAGGTTATGCATATGCTAAAGCTATATCCAGTGATTCAGAGTTCATCGTATCGGGAAGTTATGATAATACGGTGATATTATGGGACGTCAAGACAGGTACCTGTAAGACTTTGAGTGGTCACACTAGTTGTGTAAATGCTGTGGCTATATCCAGTGATTTAGAGTTCATCGTATTTTGAAGTCATGATAAAACGGTGAGACTATGGGACGTCAAGACAGGTACCTGTAAGACCATGAGTGGTCAAACTAATTAAGTATTATCTGTGTCTATATCCAGTGATTTAGAGTTCATCGTATCGGGAAGTTATGATAATACGGTGAGACTATGGGACGTCAAGACAGGTACCTGTAAGACCATGAGTGGTCAAACTAGTTATGTATGATCTGTGGCTATATCCAGTGATTCAGAGTTCATCGTATCGGGAAGTGGAGATAAGACGGTGAGACTATGGGACGTCAAGACAGGTACCTGTAAGACCATGAGTGGTCACACTAGTAATGCATATGCTGTTGCAATATCCAGTGATTCAGAGTTCATCGTATCGGGAAGTTTAGATAAGACGGTGAGACTATGGGACGTCAAGACAGGTACCTGTAAGACCATGAGTGGTCACACAGGTTATGCATATGCTAAAGCTATATCCAGTGATTCAGAGTTCATCGTATCGGGAAGTTATGATAATACGGTGATATTATGGGACGTCAAGACAGGTACCTGTAAGACTTTGAGTGGTCAAACTAGTTATGTATGATTTGTGGCTATATCCAGTGATTCAGAGTTCATCGTATCGGGAAGTGGAGATAAGACGGTGAGACTATGGGACGTCAAGACAGGTACCTGTAAGACCATGAATGGTCACACTAGTTGTGTAAATGCTGTGGCTATATCCAGTGATTTAGAGTTCATCGTTTCGGGAAGTGGAGATAAGACGGTGAGACTATGGGACGTCAAGACAGGTACCTGTAAGACCATGAGTGGTCACACTAATTAAGTATTATCTGTGTCTATATCCAGTGATTTAGAGTTCATCGTATCGGGAAGTGCAGATAAGACGGTGAGACTATGGGACGTCAAGACAGGTACCTGTAAGAGCATGAGTGGTCAAACTAGTTATGTATGATCTGTGGCTATATCCAGTGATTCAGAGTTCATCGTATCGGGAAGTAGAGATAAGACGGTGAGACTATGGGACGTCAAGACAGGTACCTGTAAGACCATGAATGGTCACACTAGTTGTGTAAATGCTGTGGCTATATCCAGTGATTCAGAGTTCATCGTATCGGGAAGTGGAGATAAGACGGTGAGACTATGGGACGTCAAGACAGGTACCTGTAAGACCATGAGTGGTCACACTAATTAAGTATTATCTGTGGCTATATCCAGTGATTTAGAGTTCATCGTATCGGGAAGTTTAGATAAGACGGTGAGACTATGGGACGTCAAGACAGGTACCTGTAAGACCATGAGTGGTCAAACTAGTTATGTAAATGCTTTGTCTATATCCAGTGATTCAGAGTTCATCGTATCGGGAAGTGGAGATAAGACGGTGATACCATGGGACGTCAAGACAGGTGCCTGTAAGACCATGAGTGGTCAAACTAGTTATGTATGATCTGTGGCTATATCCAGTAATTCAGAGTTCATCGTATCGGGAAGTGGAGATAAGACGGTGAGACTATGGGACGTCAAGACAGGTGCCTGTAAGACCATGAGTGGTCACACTAGTTGTGTAAATGCTGTGGCTATATCCAGTGATTCAGAGTTCATCGTATCGGGAAGTTTAGATAAGACGGTGAGACTATGGGACGTCAAGACAGGTACCTGTAAGACCATGAGTGGTCAACCTAGTTGTGTAAATGCTGTGGCTATATCCAGTGATTCAGAGTTCATCGTATCGGGAAGTTTAGATAAGTCGGTGAGACTATGTGACGTCAAGACAGGTACCTGTAAGACCATGAGTGGTCAAACTAGTTGTGTAAATGCTGTGGCTATATCCAGTGATTCAGAGTTCATCGTATCGGGAAGTGCAGATAAGACGGTGAGACTATGGGACGTCAAGACAGGTACCTGTAAGACCATGAGTGGTCACACTAATTAAGTATTATCTGTGTCTATATCCAGTGATTTAGAGTTCATCGTATCGGGAAGTTATGATAATACGGTGAGACTATGGGACGTCAAGACAGGTACCTGTAAGACCATGAGTGGTCACACTAGTTATGTATATGCTGTGGCTATATCCATTGATTTGGAGTTCATCGTATCGGGAAGTCATGATAAGACGGTGAGACTATGGGACGTCAAGACAGGTACCTGTAAGACCATGAGTGGTCACACTAATTAAGTATTATCTGTGTCTATATCCAGTGATTCAGAGTTCATCGTATCGGGAAGTGGAGAACAGACGGTGAGACTATGGGACGTCAAGACAGGTACCTGTAAGACCATGAGTGGTCACACTAGTAATGCATATGCTGTTGCAATATCCAGTGATTCAGAGTTCATCGTATCGGGAAGTTTAGATAAGACGGTGAGACTATGGGACGTCAAGACAGGTACCTGTAAGACCATGAGTGGTCACACAGGTTATGCATATGCTAAAGCTATATCCAGTGATTCAGAGTTCATCGTATCGGGAAGTTATGATAATACGGTGATATTATGGGACGTCAAGACAGGTACCTGTAAGACTTTGAGTGGTCACACTAGTTGTGTAAATGCTGTGGCTATATCCAGTGATTTAGAGTTCATCGTATTTTGAAGTCATGATAAAACGGTGAGACTATGGGACGTCAAGACAGGTACCTGTAAGACCATGAGTGGTCAAACTAGTTATGTATGATCTGTGGCTATATCCAGTGATTCAGAGTTCATCGTATCGGGAAGTTTAGATAAGACGGTGAGAATATGGGACTCAAGACAGGTACCTGTAAGACCATGAGTGGTCACACTAATTAAGTATTATCTGTGTCTATATCCAGTGATTTAGAGTTCATCGTATCGGGAAGTCATGATAAGACGGTGAGACTATGGGACGTCAAGACAGGTACCTGTAAGACCATGAGTGGTCAAACTAGTTATGTATGATCTGTGGCTATATCCAGTGATTCAGAGTTCATCGTATCGGGAAGTGGAGATAAGACGGTGAGACTATGGGACGTCAAGATAGGTACCTGTAAGACCATGAGTGGTCAAACTAGTTATGTAAATGCTGTGGCTATATCCAGTGATTCAGAGTTCATCGTATCGGGAAGTGGAGAACAGACGGTGATATTATGGGACGTCAAGACAGGTACCTGTAAGACTTTGAGTGGTCACACTAGTTGTGTAAATGCTGTGGCTATATCCAGTGATTCAGAGTTCATCGTATCGGGAAGTTTAGATAAGACGGTGAGACTATGGGACGTCAAGACAGGTACCTGTAAGACCATGAGTGGTCACACTAGTAATGCATATGCTGTTGCAATATCCAGTGATTCAGAGTTCATCGTATCGGGAAGTTTAGATAAGACGGTGAGACTATGGGACGTCAAGACAGGTACCTGTAAGACCATGAGTGGTCACACAGGTTATGCATATGCTAAAGCTATATCCAGTGATTCAGAGTTCATCGTATCGGGAAGTTATGATAATACGGTGATATTATGGGACGTCAAGACAGGTACCTGTAAGACTTTGAGTGGTCACACTAGTTGTGTAAATGCTGTGGCTATATCCAGTGATTTAGAGTTCATCGTATTTTGAAGTCATGATAAAACGGTGAGACTATGGGACGTCAAGACAGGTACCTGTAAGACCATGAGTGGTCAAACTAATTAAGTATTATCTGTGTCTATATCCAGTGATTTAGAGTTCATCGTATCGGGAAGTTATGATAATACGGTGAGACTATGGGACGTCAAGACAGGTACCTGTAAGACCATGAGTGGTCAAACTAGTTATGTATGATCTGTGGCTATATCCAGTGATTCAGAGTTCATCGTATCGGGAAGTGGAGATAAGACGGTGAGACTATGGGACGTCAAGACAGGTACCTGTAAGACCATGAGTGGTCACACTAGTAATGCATATGCTGTTGCAATATCCAGTGATTCAGAGTTCATCGTATCGGGAAGTTTAGATAAGACGGTGAGACTATGGGACGTCAAGACAGGTGCCTGTAAGACCATGAGTGGTCACACAGGTTATGCATATGCTAAAGCTATATCCAGTGATTCAGAGTTCATCGTATCGGGAAGTTATGATAATACGGTGATATTATGGGACGTCAAGACAGGTACCTGTAAGACTTTGAGTGGTCACACTAGTTGTGTAAATGCTGTGGCTATATCCAGTGATTTAGAGTTCATCGTATTTTGAAGTCATGATAAAACGGTGAGACTATGGGACGTCAAGACAGGTACCTGTAAGACCATGAGTGGTCAAACTAGTTATGTATGATCTGTGGCTATATCCAGTGATTCAGAGTTCATCGTATCGGGAAGTTTAGATAAGACGGTGAGAATATGGGACTCAATACAGGTACCTGTAAGACCATGAGTGGTCACACTAATTAAGTATTATCTGTGTCTATATCCAGTGATTTAGAGTTCATCGTATCGGGAAGTTATGATAATACGGTGAGACTATGGGACGTCAAGACAGGTACCTGTAAGACCATGAGTGGTCAAACTAGTTATGTATGATCTGTGGCTATATCCAGTGATTCAGAGTTCATCGTATCGGGAAGTGGAGATAAGACGGTGAGACTATGGGACGTCAAGATAGGTACCTGTAAGACCATGAGTGGTCAAACTAGTTATGTAAATGCTGTGGCTATATCCAGTGATTCAGAGTTCATCGTATCGGGAAGTGGAGAACAGACGGTGATATTATGGGACGTCAAGACAGGTACCTGTAAGACTTTGAGTGGTCACACTAGTTGTGTAAATGCTGTGGCTATATCCAGTGATTCAGAGTTCATCGTATCGGGAAGTTTAGATAAGACGGTGAGACTATGGGACGTCAAGACAGGTACCTGTAAGACCATGAGTGGTCACACTAGTTGTGTAAATGCTGTGGCTAATTCCAGTGATTCAGAGTTCATCGTATCGGGAAGTGGAGATAAGACGGTGAGACTATGGGACGTCAAGACAGGTACCTGTAAGACCATGAGTGGTCACACTAATTAAGTATTATCTGTGTCTATATCCAGTGATTTAGAGTTCATCGTATCGGGAAGTTTAGATAAGACGGTGAGACTATGGGACGTCAAGACAGGTACCTGTAAGACCATGAGTGGTCAAACTAGTTATGTATGATCTGTGGCTATATCCAGTAATTCAGAGTTCATCGTATCGGGAAGTGGAGATAAGACGGTGAGACTATGGGACGTCAAGACAGGTGCCTGTAAGACCATGAGTGGTCACACTAGTTATGTATGATCTGTGGCTATATCCAGTGATTCAGAGTTCATCGTATCGGGAAGTGGAGATAAGACGGTGAGACTATGGGACGTCAAGACAGGTGCCTGTAAGACCATGAGTGGTCACACTAGTTATGTATGATCTGTGGCTATATCCAGTGATTTAGAGTTCATCGTATCGGGAAGTCATGATAAGACGGTGAGACTATGGGACGTCAAGACAGGTATCTGTAAGATCATGAGTGGTCAAACTAGTTGTGTATGATCTGTGGCTATATCCAGTGATTCAGAGTTCATCGTATCGGGAAGTGGAGATAAGACGGTGAGACTATGGGACGTCAAGACAGGTACCTGTAAGACCATGAGTGGTCACACTAATTATGTATCTGCTGTGGCTATATCCAGTGATTCAGAGTTCATCGTATCGGGAAGTTTAGATAAGACGGTGAGACTATGGGACGTCAAGACAGGTACCTGTAAGACCATGAGTGGTCAAACTAGTTATGTATGATCTGTGGCTATATCCAGTGATTCAGAGTTCATCGTATCGGGAAGTGGAGATAAGACGGTGAGACTATGGGACGTCAAGATAGGTACCTGTAAGACCATGAGTGGTCACACTAATTAAGTATTATCTGTGTCTATATCCAGTGATTTAGAGTTCATCGTATCGGGAAGTTTAGATAAGACGGTGAGAATATGGGACGTCAAGACAGGTATCTGTAAGACCATGAGTGGTCACACTAGTTGTGTAAATGCTGTGGCTATATCCTGTGATTTGGAGTTCATCGTATCGGGAAGTCATGATAAGACGGTGAGACTATGGGACGTCAAGACAGGTACCTGTAAGACCATGAGTGGTCACACTAGTAATGCATATGCTGTTGCAATATCCAGTGATTCAGAGTTCATCGTATCGGGAAGTTTAGATAAGACGGTGAGACTATGGGACGTCAAGACAGGTACCTGTAAGACCACGAGTGGTCAACCTAGTTATGTATGATCTGTGGCTATATCCAGTGATTCAGAGTTCATCGTATCGGGAAGTGGAGAACAGACGGTGAGACTATGGGACGTCAAGACAGGTACCTGTAAGACAATGAGTGGTCACACTAGTTGTGTAAATGCTGTGGCTATATCCAGTGATTCAGAGTTCATCGTATTTTGAAGTTTAGATAAGACGGTTAGACTATGGGACGTCAAGACAGGTACCTGTAAGACCATGAGTGGTCAAACTAGTTATGTAAATGTTGTGGCTATATCCAGTGATTCAGAGTTCATCGTATCGGGAAGTTTAGATAAGTCGGTGAGACTATGGGACGTCAAGACAGGTACCTGTAAGACCATGAATGGTCAAACTAGTTGTGTATGATCTGTGGCTATATCCAGTGATTCAGAGTTCATCGTATCGGGAAGTGCAGATAAGACGGTGAGACTATGGGACGTCAAGACAGGTACCTGTAAGACCATGAGTGGTCACACTAATTAAGTATTATCTGTGTCTATATCCAGTGATTTAGAGTTCATCGTATCGGGAAGTTTAGATAAGACGGTGAGACTATGGGACGTCAAGACAGGTACCTGTAAGACCATGAGTAGTCACACAGGTTATGCATATGCTAAAGCTATATCCAGTGATTCAGAGTTCATCGTATCGGGAAGTTATGATAATACGGTGATATTATGGGACGTCAAGACAGGTACCTGTAAGACTTTGAGTGGTCACACTAGTTGTGTAAATGCTGTGGCTATATCCAGTGATTTAGAGTTCATCGTATTTTGAAGTCATGATAAGACGGTGAGAATATGGGACGTCAAGACAGGTACCTGTAAGACCATGAGTGGTCAAACTAGTTATGTATGATCTGTGGCTATATCCAGTGATTTAGAGTTCATCGTATCGGGAAGTGGAGATAAGACGGTGAGAATATGGGACGTCAAGACAGGTACCTGTAAGACCATGAGTGGTCACACTAGTTGTGTAAATGCTGTGTCTATATCCAGTGATTCAGAGTTCATCGTATCGGGAAGTGCAGATAAGACGGTGAGACTATGGGACGTCAAGACAGGTGCCTGTAAGACCATGAGTGGTCACACTAGTTATGTATGATCTGTGGCTATATCCAGTGATTCAGAGTTCATCGTATCGGGAAGTTTAGATAAGACGGTGAGACTATGGGACGTCAAGACAGGTACCTGTAAGACAATGAGTGGTCACACTAGTTGTGTAAATGCTGTGGCTATATCCAGTGATTCAGAGTTCATCGTATTTTGAAGTTTAGATAAGACGGTTAGACTATGGGACGTCAAGACAGGTACCTGTAAGACCATGAGTGGTCAAACTAGTTATGTAAATGTTGTGGCTATATCCAGTGATTCAGAGTTCATCGTATCGGGAAGTTTAGATAAGTCGGTGAGACTATGGGACGTCAAGACAGGTACCTGTAAGACCATGAATGGTCAAACTAGTTGTGTATGATCTGTGGCTATATCCAGTGATTCAGAGTTCATCGTATCGGGAAGTGCAGATAAGACGGTGAGACTATGGGACGTCAAGACAGGTACCTGTAAGACCATGAGTGGTCACACTAGTTGTGTAAATGCTGTGTCTATATCCAGTGATTTAGAGTTCATCGTATCGGGAAGTTTAGATAAGACGGTGAGACTATGGGACGTCAAGACAGGTACCTGTAAGACCATGAATGGTCACACTAGTTGTGTATGATCTGTGGCTATATCCAGTGATTCAGAGTTCATCGTATCGGGAAGTGCAGATAAGACGGTGAGACTATGGGACGTCAAGATAGGTACCTGTAAGACCATGAGTGGTCAAACTAGTTATGTAAATGCTGTGGCTATATCCAGTAATTCAGAGTTCATCGTATCGGGAAGTGGAGATAAGACGGTGATATTATGGGACGTCAAGACAGGTACCTGTAAGACTTTGAGTGGTCACACTAGTTGTGTAAATGCTGTGGCTATATCCAGTGATTTAGAGTTCATCGTATCGGGAAGTCATGATAAGACGGTGAGAATATGGGACGTCAAGACAGGTACCTGTAAGACCATGAGTGGTCAAACTAGTTATGTATGATCTGTGGCTATATCCAGTGATTTAGAGTTCATCGTATCGGGAAATTTAGATAAGACGGTGAGAATATGGGACGTCAAGACAGGTACCTGTAAGACCATGAGTGGTCACACTAGTTGTGTAAATGCTGTGTCTATATCCAGTGATTCAGAGTTCATCGTATCGGGAAGTGCAGATAAGACGGTGAGACTATGGGACGTCAAGACAGGTGCCTGTAAGACCATGAGTGGTCACACTAGTTATGTATGATCTGTGGCTATATCCAGTGATTCAGAGTTCATCGTATCGGGAAGTTTAGATAAGACGGTGAGACTATGGGACGTCAAGACAGGTACCTGTAAGACCATGAGTGGTCAACCTAGTTGTGTAAATGCTGTGGCTATATCCAGTGATTCAGAGTTCATCGTATCGGGAAGTTTAGATAAGTCGGTGAGACTATGTGACGTCAAGACAGGTACCTGTAAGACCATGAGTGGTCAAACTAGTTGTGTAAATGCTGTGGCTATATCCAGTGATTCAGAGTTCATCGTATCGGGAAGTGCAGATAAGACGGTGAGACTATGGGACGTCAAGACAGGTATCTGTAAGATCAGGAGTGGTCACACTAGTTGTGTAAATGCTGTGGCTAATTCCAGTGATTCAGAGTTCATCGTATCGGGAAGTGGAGATAAGACGGTGAGACTATGGGACGTCAAGACAGGTACCTGTAAGACCATGAGTGGTCAAACTAGTTGTGTATGATCTGTGGCTATATCCAGTGATTCAGAGTTCATCGTATCGGGAAGTGCAGATAAGACGGTGAGACTATGGGACGTCAAGACAGGTGCCTGTAAGACCATGAGTGGTCAAACTAGTTATGTATGATCTGTGGCTATATCCAGTGATTCAGAGTTCATCGTATCGGGAAGTGGAGACAAGACGGTGAGACTATGGGACGTCAAGACAGGTACCTGTAAGACCATGAGTAGTCAACCTAGTTATGTATGATCTGTGGCTATATCCAGTGATTCAGAGTTCATCGTATCGGGAAGTTATGATAATACGGTGAGACTATGGGACGTCAAGACAGGTACCTGTAAGACCATGAGTGGTCACACAGGTTATGCATATGCTAAAGCTATATCCAGTGATTTAGAGTTCATCGTATCGGGAAGTCATGATAAGACGGTGAGAATATGGGACGTCAAGACAGGTACCTGTAAGACTTTGAGTGGTCACACTAGTTGTGTAAATGCTGTGGCTATATCCAGTGATTTAGAGTTCATCGTATCGGGAAGTCATGATAAGACGGTGAGACTATGGGACGTCAAGACAGGTACCTGTAAGACCATGAGTGGTCAAACTAGTTATGTATGATCTGTGGCTATATCCAGTGATTCAGAGTTCATCGTATCGGGAAGTCATGATAAGACGGTGAGACTATGGGACGTCAAGACAGGTACCTGTAAGACCATGAGTGGTCAAACTAGTTGTGTAAATGCTGTGGCTATATCCAGTGATTCAGAGTTCATCGTATCGGGAAGTGGAGATAAGACGGTGAGACTATGGGACGTCAAGACAGGTATCTGTAAGATCAGGAGTGGTCACACTAGTTATGTATGATCTGTGGCTATATCCAGTGATTCAGAGTTCATCGTATCGGGAAGTTGAAGAAGACGGTGAGACTATGGGACGTCAAGACAGGTACCTGTAATACCATGAGTGGTCAACCTAGTTGTGTAAATGCTGTGGCTATATCCAGTGATTCAGAGTTCATCGTATCGGGAAGTTTAGATAAGTCGGTGAGACTATGTGACGTCAAGACAGGTACCTGTAAGACCATGAGTGGTCACACAGGTTATGCATATGCTAAAGCTATATCCAGTGATTCAGAGTTCATCGTATCGGGAAGTTATGATAATAAGGTGATATTATGGGACGTCAAGACAGGTACCTGTAAGACCATGAGTGGTCACACTAGTTGTGTAAATGCTGTGGCTATATCCATTGATTTGGAGTTCATCGTATCGGGAAGTCATGATAAGACGGTGAGAATATGGGACGTCAAGACAGGTACCTGTAAGACCATGAGTGGTCACACTAGTTGTGTAAATGCTGTGGCTATATCCAGTGATTCAGAGTTCATCGTATCGGGAAGTCATGATAAGACGGTGAGACTATGGGACGTCAAGACAGGTACCTGTAAGACCATGAGTGGTCACACTAATTAAGTATTATCTGTGTCTATATCCAGTGATTTAGAGTTCATCGTATCGGGAAGTTTAGATAAGACGGTGAGACTATGGGACGTCAAGACAGGTACCTGTAAGACCATGAATGGTCACACTAGTTATGTATGATCTGTGGCTATATCCAGTGATTCAGAGTTCATCGTATCGGGAAGTGGAGATAAGACGGTGATACTATGGGACGTCAAGACAGGTACCTGTAAGACCATGAGTGGTCAACCTAGTTGTGTAAATGCTGTGGCTATATCCAGTGATTCAGAGTTCATCGTATCGGGAAGTTTAGATAAGTCGGTGAGACTATGTGACGTCAAGACAGGTACCTGTAAGACCATGAGTGGTCACACTAGTTATGTATGATCTGTGGCTATATCCAGTGATTCAGAGTTCATCGTATCGGGAAGTTATGATAAGACGGTGAGACTATGGGACGTCAAGACAGGTACCTGTAAGACCATGAGTGGTCACACTAGTTGTGTATGATCTGTGGCTATATCCTGTGATTCAGAGTTCATCGTATCGGGAAGTGGAGATAAGTCGGTGATACCATGGGACGTCAAGACAGGTACCTGTAAGACCATGAGTGGTCACACTAGTAATGTATATGCTGTGGCTATATCCAGTGATTCAGAGTTCATCGTATTGGGAAGTGGAGATAAGACGGTGAGACTATGGGACGTCAAGACAGGTGCCTGTAAGACCATGAGTGGTCACACTAGTTATGTATGATCTGTGGCTATATCCAGTGATTTAGAGTTCATCGTATCGGGAAGTCATGATAAGACGGTGAGACTATGGGACGTCAAGACAGGTACCTGTAAGACCATGAGTGGTCAAACTAGTTATGTATGATCTGTGGCTATATCCAGTGATTCAGAGTTCATCGTATCGGGAAGTCATGATAAGACGGTGAGACTATGGGACGTCAAGACAGGTACCTGTAAGACTTTGAGTGGTCAACCTAGTTGTGTAAATGCTGTGGCTATATCCAGTGATTCAGAGTTCATCGTATCGGGAAGTCATGATAAGACGGTGAGAATATGGGA
This sequence comes from Loxodes magnus, assembly GCA_946699065.1. NCBI lineage: Eukaryota > Ciliophora > Karyorelictea > Loxodida > Loxodidae > Loxodes > Loxodes magnus. The sequence goes on from CAMPDV010000278.1 coordinate 366,390, forward strand.
CGTCAAGACAGGTACCTGTAAGACCATGAGTGGTCACACTAGTTGTGTAGATGCTGTGGCTATATCCAGTGATTCAGAGTTCATCGTATCGGGAAGTCATGATAAGACGGTGAGACTATGGGACGTCAAGACAGGTGCCTGTAAGACCATGAGTGGTCACACTAGTTATGTATGATCTGTGGCTATATCCAGTGATTCAGAGTTCATCGTATCGGGAAGTTTAGATAAGACGGTGAGACTATGGGACGTCAAGACAGGTACCTGTAAGACCATGAGTGGTCAACCTAGTTGTGTAAATGCTGTGGCTATATCCAGTGATTCAGAGTTCATCGTATCGGGAAGTTTAGATAAGTCGGTGAGACTATGTGACGTCAAGACAGGTACCTGTAAGACCATGAGTGGTCAAACTAGTTGTGTAAATGCTGTGGCTATATCCAGTGATTCAGAGTTATTCGTATCGGGAAGTGCAGATAAGACGGTGAGACTATGGGACGTCAAGACAGGTGCCTGTAAGACCATGAGTGGTCAACCTAGTTATGTATGATCTGTGGCTATATCCAGTGATTCAGAGTTCATCGTATCGGGAAGTGGAGATAAGACGGTGAGACTATGGGACGTCAAGACAGGTGCCTGTAAGACCATGAGTGGTCAAACTAGTTGTGTAAATGCTGTGGCTATATCCAGTGATTCAGAGTTCATCGTATTTTGAAGTTTAGATAAGACGGTGAGACTATGGGACGTCAAGACAGGTACCTGTAAGACCATGAATGGTCAAACTAGTTATGTATGATCTGTTGCAATATCCAGTGATTCAGAGTTCATCGTATCGGGAAGTGGAGATAAGACGGTGAGACTATGGGACGTCAAGACAGGTACCTGTAAGAGCATGAGTGGTCAAACTAGTTATGTATGATCTGTGGCTATATCCAGTGATTTAGAGTTCATCGTATCGGGAAGTTTAGATAAGACGGTGAGAATATGGGACGTCAAGACAGGTACCTGTAAGACCATGAGTGGTCACACTAATTCTGTATTATCTGTGGCTAATTCCAGTGATTCAGAGTTCATCGTATCGGGAAGTGGAGATAAGACGGTGAGACTATGGGACGTCAAGACAGGTACCTGTAAGACCATGAGTGGTCAAACTAGTTGTGTATGATCTGTGGCTATATCCAGTGATTCAGAGTTCATCGTATCGGGAAGTGCAGATAAGACGGTGAGACTATGGGACGTCAAGACAGGTGCCTGTAAGACCATGAGTGGTCAAACTAGTTATGTATGATCTGTGGCTATATCCAGTGATTCAGAGTTCATCGTATCGGGAAGTGGAGACAAGACGGTGAGACTATGGGACGTCAAGACAGGTACCTGTAAGACCATGAGTAGTCAACCTAGTTATGTATGATCTGTGGCTATATCCAGTGATTCAGAGTTCATCGTATCGGGAAGTTATGATAATACGGTGAGACTATGGGACGTCAAGACAGGTACCTGTAAGACCATGAGTGGTCACACAGGTTATGCATATGCTAAAGCTATATCCAGTGATTCAGAGTTCATCGTATCGGGAATTTATGATAATACGGTGATATTATGGGACGTCAAGACAGGTACCTGTAAGACTTTGAGTGGTCACACTAGTTGTGTAAATGCTGTGGCTATATCCAGTGATTTAGAGTTCATCGTATCGGGAAGTGCAGATAAGACGGTGAGACTATGGGACGTCAAGACAGGTACCTGTAAGACCATGAGTGGTCAAACTAGTTATGTATGATCTGTGGCTATATCCAGTGATTCAGAGTTCATCGTATCGGGAAGTGGAGATAAGACGGTGAGACTATGGGACGTCAAGACAGGTACCTGTAAGACCATGAGTGGTCAAACTAGTTGTGTATGATCTGTGGCTATATCCAGTGATTCAGAGTTCATCGTATCGGGAAGTTATGATAATACGGTGAGACTATGGGACGTCAAGACAGGTATCTGTAAGATCAGGAGTGGTCACACTAGTTATGTATGATCTGTGGCTATATCCAGTGATTCAGAGTTCATCGTATCGGGAAGTTTAGATAAGACGGTGAGACTATGGGACGTCAAGACAGGTACCTGTAATACCATGAGTGGTCAACCTAGTTGTGTAAATGCTGTGGCTATATCCAGTGATTCAGAGTTCATCGTATCGGGAAGTTTAGATAAGTCGGTGAGACTATGTGACGTCAAGACAGGTACCTGTAAGACCATGAGTGGTCACACAGGTTATGCATATGCTAAAGCTATATCCAGTGATTCAGAGTTCATCGTATCGGGAAGTTATGATAATAAGGTGATATTATGGGACGTCAAGACAGGTACCTGTAAGACCATGAGTGGTCAACCTAGTTATGTATGATCTGTGGCTATATCCAGTGATTCAGAGTTCATCGTATCGGGAAGTCATGATTAGACGGTGAGACTATGGTACGTCAAGACAGGTACCTGTAAGACTTTGAGTGGTCACACTAGTTATGTATGATCTGTGGCTATATCCAGTGATTCAGAGTTCATCGTATCGGATAGTTTAGATAAGACGGTGAGAATATGGGACGTCAAGACAGGTACCTGTAAGACCATGAGTGGTCACACTAATTCTGTATTATCTGTGGCTAATTCCAGTGATTCAGAGTTCATCGTATCGGGAAGTGGAGATAAGACGGTGAGACTATGGGACGTCAAGACAGGTACCTGTAAGACCATGAGTGGTCAAACTAGTTGTGTATGATCTGTGGCTATATCCAGTGATTCAGAGTTCATCGTATCGGGAAGTGCAGATAAGACGGTGAGACTATGGGACGTCAAGACAGGTGCCTGTAAGACCATGAGTGGTCAAACTAGTTATGTATGATCTGTGGCTATATCCAGTGATTCAGAGTTCATCGTATCGGGAAGTTTAGATAAGTCGGTGAGACCATGGGACGTCAAGACAGGTACCTGTAAGACCATGAGTGGTCACACAGGTTATGCATATGCTAAAGCTATATCCAGTGATTCAGAGTTCATCGTATCGGGAAGTTATGATAATACGGTGAGACTATGGGACGTCAAGACAGGTACCTGTAAGACCATGAGTGGTCACACAGGTTATGCATATGCTAAAGCTATATCCAGTGATTCAGAGTTCATCGTATCGGGAATTTATGATAATACGGTGATATTATGGGACGTCAAGACAGGTACCTGTAAGACTTTGAGTGGTCACACTAGTTGTGTAAATGCTGTGGCTATATCCAGTGATTTAGAGTTCATCGTATCGGGAAGTGCAGATAAGACGGTGAGACTATGGGACGTCAAGACAGGTACCTGTAAGACCATGAGTGGTCAAACTAGTTATGTATGATCTGTGGCTATATCCAGTGATTCAGAGTTCATCGTATCGGGAAGTGGAGATAAGACGGTGAGACTATGGGACGTCAAGACAGGTACCTGTAAGACCATGAGTGGTCAAACTAGTTGTGTATGATCTGTGGCTATATCCAGTGATTCAGAGTTCATCGTATCGGGAAGTTATGATAATACGGTGAGACTATGGGACGTCAAGACAGGTATCTGTAAGATCAGGAGTGGTCACACTAGTTATGTATGATCTGTGGCTATATCCAGTGATTCAGAGTTCATCGTATCGGGAAGTTTAGATAAGACGGTGAGACTATGGGACGTCAAGACAGGTACCTGTAATACCATGAGTGGTCAACCTAGTTGTGTAAATGCTGTGGCTATATCCAGTGATTCAGAGTTCATCGTATCGGGAAGTTTAGATAAGTCGGTGAGACTATGTGACGTCAAGACAGGTACCTGTAAGACCATGAGTGGTCACACAGGTTATGCATATGCTAAAGCTATATCCAGTGATTCAGAGTTCATCGTATCGGGAAGTTATGATAATAAGGTGATATTATGGGACGTCAAGACAGGTACCTGTAAGACCATGAGTGGTCAACCTAGTTATGTATGATCTGTGGCTATATCCAGTGATTCAGAGTTCATCGTATCGGGAAGTCATGATTAGACGGTGAGACTATGGTACGTCAAGACAGGTACCTGTAAGACTTTGAGTGGTCACACTAGTTATGTATGATCTGTGGCTATATCCAGTGATTCAGAGTTCATCGTATCGGATAGTTTAGATAAGACGGTGAGAATATGGGACGTCAAGACAGGTATCTGTAAGATCAGGAGTGGTCAACCTAGTTGTGTAAATGCTGTGGCTAATTCCAGTGATTCAGAGTTCATCGTATCGGGAAGTGGAGATAAGACGGTAAGACTATGTGACGTCAAGACAGGTACCTGTAAGACCATGAGTGGTCACACTAGTTGTGTAAATGCTGTGGCTATATCCTGTGATTCAGAGTTCATCGTATCGGGAAGTGGAGATAAGACGGTGAGACTATGGGACGTCAAGACAGGTACCTGTAAGACCATGAGTGGTCACACTAGTTATGTATTATCTGTGGCTATATCCAGTGATTCAGAGTTCATCGTATCGGGAAGTTTAGATAAGTCGGTGAGACCATGGGACGTCAAGATAGGTACCTGTAAGACCATGAGTGGTCAACCTAGTTATGTATGATCTGTGGCTATATCCAGTGATTCAGAGTTCATCGTATCGGGAAGTCATGATTAGACGGTGAGACTATGGTACGTCAAGACAGGTACCTGTAAGACTTTGAGTGGTCACACTAGTTGTGTATGATCTGTGGCTATATCCTGTGATTCAGAGTTCATCGTATCGGGAAGTGGAGATAAGTCGGTGATACCATGGGACGTCAAGACAGGTACCTGTAAAACCATGAGTGGTCACACTAGTTGTGTAAATGCTGTGGCTATATCCAGTGATTTAGAGTTCATCGTATCGGGAAGTGCAGATAAGACGGTGAGACTATGGGACGTCAAGACAGGTACCTGTAAGACCATGAGTGGTCAAACTAGTTATGTATGATCTGTGGCTATATCCAGTGATTCAGAGTTCATCGTATCGGGAAGTGGAGATAAGACGGTGAGACTATGGGACGTCAAGACAGGTACCTGTAAGACCATGAGTGGTCAAACTAGTTGTGTATGATCTGTGGCTATATCCAGTGATTCAGAGTTCATCGTATCGGGAAGTTATGATAATACGGTGAGACTATGGGACGTCAAGACAGGTATCTGTAAGATCAGGAGTGGTCACACTAGTTATGTATGATCTGTGGCTATATCCAGTGATTCAGAGTTCATCGTATCGGGAAGTTTAGATAAGACGGTGAGACTATGGGACGTCAAGACAGGTACCTGTAATACCATGAGTGGTCAACCTAGTTGTGTAAATGCTGTGGCTATATCCAGTGATTCAGAGTTCATCGTATCGGGAAGTTTAGATAAGTCGGTGAGACTATGTGACGTCAAGACAGGTACCTGTAAGACCATGAGTGGTCACACAGGTTATGCATATGCTAAAGCTATATCCAGTGATTCAGAGTTCATCGTATCGGGAAGTTATGATAATAAGGTGATATTATGGGACGTCAAGACAGGTACCTGTAAGACCATGAGTGGTCAACCTAGTTATGTATGATCTGTGGCTATATCCAGTGATTCAGAGTTCATCGTATCGGGAAGTCATGATTAGACGGTGAGACTATGGTACGTCAAGACAGGTACCTGTAAGACTTTGAGTGGTCACACTAGTTATGTATGATCTGTGGCTATATCCAGTGATTCAGAGTTCATCGTATCGGATAGTTTAGATAAGACGGTGAGAATATGGGACGTCAAGACAGGTATCTGTAAGATCAGGAGTGGTCAACCTAGTTGTGTAAATGCTGTGGCTAATTCCAGTGATTCAGAGTTCATCGTATCGGGAAGTGGAGATAAGACGGTAAGACTATGTGACGTCAAGACAGGTACCTGTAAGACCATGAGTGGTCACACTAGTTGTGTAAATGCTGTGGCTATATCCTGTGATTCAGAGTTCATCGTATCGGGAAGTGGAGATAAGACGGTGAGACTATGGGACGTCAAGACAGGTACCTGTAAGACCATGAGTGGTCACACTAGTTATGTATTATCTGTGGCTATATCCAGTGATTCAGAGTTCATCGTATCGGGAAGTTTAGATAAGTCGGTGAGACCATGGGACGTCAAGATAGGTACCTGTAAGACCATGAGTGGTCAACCTAGTTATGTATGATCTGTGGCTATATCCAGTGATTCAGAGTTCATCGTATCGGGAAGTCATGATTAGACGGTGAGACTATGGTACGTCAAGACAGGTACCTGTAAGACTTTGAGTGGTCACACTAGTTGTGTATGATCTGTGGCTATATCCAGTGATTCAGAGTTCATCGTATCGGGAAGTGGAGATAAGTCGGTGATACCATGGGACGTCAAGACAGGTACCTGTAAAACCATGAGTGGTCAAACTAGTTATGTATGATCTGTGGCTATATCCAGTGATTTAGAGTTCATCGTATCGGGAAGTTTAGATAAGACGGTGAGAATATGGGACGTCAAGACAGGTACCTGTAAGACCATGAGTGGTCACACTAATTCTGTATTATCTGTGGCTAATTCCAGTGATTCAGAGTTCATCGTATCGGGAAGTGGAGATAAGACGGTGAGACTATGGGACGTCAAGACAGGTACCTGTAAGACCATGAGTGGTCAAACTAGTTGTGTATGATCTGTGGCTATATCCAGTGATTCAGAGTTCATCGTATCGGGAAGTGCAGATAAGACGGTGAGACTATGGGACGTCAAGACAGGTGCCTGTAAGACCATGAGTGGTCAAACTAGTTATGTATGATCTGTGGCTATATCCAGTGATTCAGAGTTCATCGTATCGGGAAGTGGAGACAAGACGGTGAGACTATGGGACGTCAAGACAGGTACCTGTAAGACCATGAGTAGTCAACCTAGTTATGTATGATCTGTGGCTATATCCAGTGATTCAGAGTTCATCGTATCGGGAAGTTATGATAATACGGTGAGACTATGGGACGTCAAGACAGGTACCTGTAAGACCATGAGTGGTCAACCTAGTTATGTATGATCTGTGGCTATATCCAGTGATTCAGAGTTCATCGTATCGGGAAGTCATGATTAGACGGTGAGACTATGGTACGTCAAGACAGGTACCTGTAAGACTTTGAGTGGTCACACTAGTTGTGTATGATCTGTGGCTATATCCTGTGATTCAGAGTTCATCGTATCGGGAAGTGGAGATAAGTCGGTGATACCATGGGACGTCAAGACAGGTACCTGTAAAACCATGAGTGGTCAAACTAGTTATGTATGATCTGTGGCTATATCCAGTAATTCAGAGTTCATCGTATCGGGAAGTGGAGATAAGACGGTGAGACTATGGGACGTCAAGACAGGTGCCTGTAAGACCATGAGTGGTCACACTAGTTATGTATGATCTGTGGCTATATCCAGTGATTTAGAGTTCATCGTATCGGGAAGTCATGATAAGACGGTGAGACTATGGGACGTCAAGACAGGTACCTGTAAGACCATGAGTGGTCAAACTAGTTATGTATGATCTGTGGCTATATCCAGTGATTCAGAGTTCATCGTATCGGGAAGTCATGATAAGACGGTGAGACTATGGGACGTCAAGACAGGTGCCTGTAAGACCATGAGTGGTCAAACTAGTTGTGTAAATGCTGTGGCTATATCCAGTGATTCAGAGTTCATCGTATTTTGAAGTTTAGATAAGACGGTGAGACTATGGGACGTCAAGACAGGTACCTGTAAGACCATGAATGGTCAAACTAGTTATGTATGATCTGTTGCAATATCCAGTGATTCAGAGTTCATCGTATCGGGAAGTGGAGATAAGACGGTGAGACTATGGGACGTCAAGACAGGTACCTGTAAGAGCATGAGTGGTCAAACTAGTTATGTATGATCTGTGGCTATATCCAGTGATTTAGAGTTCATCGTATCGGGAAGTCATGATAAGACGGTGAGACTATGGGACGTCAAGACAGGTACCTGTAAGACCATGAATGGTCACACTAGTTGTGTAAATGCTGTGGCTATATCCAGTGATTTAGAGTTCATCGTATCGGGAAGTGGAGATAAGACGGTGAGACTATGGGACGTCAAGACAGGTACCTGTAAGACCATGAGTGGTCACACTAATTAAGTATTATCTGTGTCTATATCCAGTGATTTAGAGTTCATCGTATCGGGAAGTGGAGATAAGACGGTGAGACTATGGGACGTCAAGACAGGTACCTGTAAGACCATGAATGGTCACACTAGTTGTGTATGATCTGTGGCTATATCCAGTGATTCAGAGTTCATCGTATCGGGAAGTGGAGATAAGACGGTGAGACTATGGGACGTCAAGACAGGTACCTGTAAGACCATGAGTGGTCACACTAGTAATGCATATGCTGTTGCAATATCCAGTGATTCAGAGTTCATCGTATCGGGAAGTTTAGATAAGACGGTGAGACTATGGGACGTCAAGACAGGTACCTGTAAGACCATGAGTGGTCACACAGGTTATGCATATGCTAAAGCTATATCCAGTGATTCAGAGTTCATCGTATCGGGAATTGCAGATAAGACGGTGAGAATATGGGACGTCAAGACAGGTACCTGTAAGACCATGAGTGGTCACACTAATTAAGTATTATCTGTGTCTATATCCAGTGATTTAGAGTTCATCGTATCGGGAAGTTTAGATAAGACGGTGAGACTATGGGACGTCAAGACAGGTACCTGTAAGACCATGAATGGTCACACTAGTTGTGTAAATGCTGTGGCTATATCCAGTAATTCAGAGTTCATCGTATCGGGAAGTTTAGATAAGTCGGTGAGACTATGGGACGTCAAGACAGGTACCTGTAAGAGCATGAGTGGTCAAACTAGTTATGTATGATCTGTGGCTATATCCAGTGATTTAGAGTTCATCGTATCGGGAAGTCATGATAAGACGGTGAGACTATGGGACGTCAAGACAGGTACCTGTAAGACCATGAATGGTCACACTAGTTGTGTAAATGCTGTGGCTATATCCAGTGATTTAGAGTTCATCGTATCGGGAAGTGGAGATAAGACGGTGAGACTATGGGACGTCAAGACAGGTACCTGTAAGACCATGAGTGGTCACACTAATTAAGTATTATCTGTGTCTATATCCAGTGATTTAGAGTTCATCGTATCGGGAAGTTTAGATAAGACGGTGAGACTATGGGACGTCAAGACAGGTACCTGTAAGACCATGAGTGGTCACACTAGTTATGTATTATCTGTGGCTATATCCAGTGATTCAGAGTTCATCGTATCGGGAAGTTTAGATAAGTCGGTGAGACTATGGGACGTCAAGATAGGTACCTGTAAGACCATGAGTGGTCACACAAATTAGGTATGTGCTGTGGCTATATCCAGTAATTCAGAGTTCATCGTATCGGGAAGTGTAGATTAGACGATGAGACTATGGGACGTCAAGACAGGTACCTGTAAGACCATCTGTGGTCACACTAATTAGGTATGATCTGTGGCTATATCCAGTAATTCAGAGTTCATCGTATCGGGAAGTTATGATTAGACGGTGAGACTATGGGACGTCAAGACAGGTACCTGTAAGACCATGAGTGGTCACACTAATTAGGTATGATCTGTGGCTATATCCAGTAATTCAGAGTTCATCGTATCGGGAAGTGTAGATTAGACGATGAGACTATGGGACGTCAAGACAGGTACCTGTAAGACCATCTGTGGTCACACTAATTAGGTATGATCTGTGGCTATATCCAGTAATTCAGAGTTCATCGTTTCGGGAAGTGTAGATTAGACGGTGAGACTATGGGACGTCAAGACAGGTACCTGTAAGACCATCTGTGGTCACACTAATTAGGTATATGCTGTGGCTATATCCAGTAATTCAGAGTTCATCGTATCGGGAAGTTATGATTAGACGGTGAGACTATGGGACGTCAAGACAGGTACCTGTAAGACCATGAGTGGTCACACAAATTATGTATGTTCTGTGGCTATATCCAGTAATTCAGAGTTCATCGTATCGGGAAGTTATGATTAGACGGTGAGACTATGGGACGTCAAGACAGGTACCTGTAAGACCATCTGTGGTCACACTAATTAGGTATATGCTGTGGCTATATCCAGTAATTCAGAGTTCATCGTATCGGGAAGTTATGATTAGACGGTGAGACTAATGAACGTCAAGACAGGTACCTGTAAGATTATGAGTGGTCACACTAATTATGTATGTTCTGTGGCTATATCCAGTAATTCAGAGTTCATCGTATCGGGAAGTTATGATTAGACGGTGAGACTATGGGACGTCAAGACAGGTACCTGTAAGACCATGAGTGGTCACACTTATTAGGTATGATCTGTGGCTATATCCAGTAATTCAGAGTTCATCGTATCGGGAAGTTATGATTAGACGGTGAGACTATGGGACGTCAAGACAGGTACCTGTAAGACCATGAGTGGTCACACTAATTAGGTATATGCTGTGGCTATATCCAGTAATTCAGAGTTAATCTTATCGGGAAGTTATGATTATACGGTGAGACTATGGGACGTCAAGACAGGTACCTGTAAGACCATGAGTGGTCACACAAATTAGGTATGTGCTGTGGCTATATCCAGTAATTCAGAGTTCATCGTATCGGGAAGTGTAGATTCGACGGTGAGACTATGGGACGTCAAGACAGGTACCTGTAAGACCATGAGTGGTCACACTAATTAGGTATATGCTGTGGCTATATCCAGTAATTCAGAGTTAATCTTATCGGGAAGTTATGATTATACGGTGAGACTATGGGACGTCAAGACAGGTACCTGTAAGACCATGAGTGGTCACACTTATTAGGTATGATCTGTGGCTATATCCAGTAATTCAGAGTTCATCGTATCGGGAAGTTATGATTAGACGGTGAGACTATGGGACGTCAAGACAGGTACCTGTAAGACCATGAGTGGTCACACTAATTAGGTATATGCTGTGGCTATATCCAGTAATTCAGAGTTAATCTTATCGGGAAGTTATGATTATACGGTGAGACTATGGGACGTCAAGACAGGTACCTGTAAGACCATGAGTGGTCACACTAATTAGGTATGATCTGTGGCTATATCCAGTAATTCAGAGTTCATCGTATCGGGAAGTGTAGATTCGACGGTGAGACTATGGGACGTCAAGACAGGTACCTGTAAGACCATGAGTGGTCACACTAATTAGGTATGATCTTTGGCTATATCCAGTAATTCAGAGTTCATCGTATCGGGAAGTGTAGATAATACGGTGAGACTATGGGACGTCAAGACAGGTACCTGTAAGACCATGAGTGGTCACACTAATTAGGTATGATCTTTGGCTATATCCAGTAATTCAGAGTTCATCGTATCGGGAAGTTATGATTAGACGGTGAGACTATGGGACGTCAAGACAGGTACCTGTAAGACCATGAGTGGTCACACTAATTAGGTATGATCTGTGGCTATATCCAGTAATTCAGAGTTCATCGTATCGGGAAGTTATGATTAAACGGTGAGACTATGGAACGTCAAGACAGGTACCTGTAAGATCATCTGTGGTCACACTAATTAGGTATGATCTGTGGCTATATCCAGTAATTCAGAGTTCATCGTATCGGGAAGTGTAGATTAGACGGTGAGACTATGGGACGTCAAGACAGGTACCTGCAAGACCATGAGTGGTCACACAAATTAGGTATGATCTGTGGCTATATCCATTAATTCAGAGTTCATCGTATCGGGAAGTTATGATTAGACGGTGAGACTAATGAACGTCAAGACAGGTACCTGTAAGATTATTAGTGGTCACACTAATTAGGTATGATCTGTGGCTATATCCAGTAATTCAGAGTTCATCGTATCGGGAAGTGTAGATTAGACGGTGAGACTATGGGACGTCAAGACAGGTACCTGTAAGACCATGAGTGGTCACACTAATTAGGTATGATCTGTGGCTATATCCAGTAATTCAGAGTTCATCGTATCGGGAAGTAGAGATAATACGGTGAGACTATGGGACGTCAAGACAGGTACCTGTAAGATTATGAGTGGTCACACTAATTAGGTATGTGCTGTGGCTATATCCAGTAATTCAGAGTTCATCGTTTCGGGAAGTAGAGATAATACGGTGAGACTATGGGACGTCAAGACAGGTACCTGTAAGATTATGAGTGGTCACACTAATTAGGTATGTGCTGTGGCTATATCCAGTAATTCAGAGTTCATCGTTTCGGGAAGTAGAGATAATACGGTGAGACTATGGGACGTCAAGACAGGTACCTGTAAGACCATGAGTGGTCACACTAATTAGGTATATGCTGTGGCTATATCCAGTGATTCAGAGTTCATCGTATCGGGAAGTTATGATTAGACGGTGAGACTATGGGACGTCAAGACAGGTACCTGTAAGACCATGAGTGGTCACACTAATTAGGTATATGCTGTGGCTATATCCAGTAATTCAGAGTTCATCGTATCGGGAAGTTATGATTAGACGGTGAGACTATGGGACGTCAAGACAGGTACCTGTAAGACCATGAGTGGTCACACAAATTATGTATGTTCTGTGGCTATATCCAGTAATTCAGAGTTCATCGTATCGGGAAGTTATGATTAGACGGTGAGACTATGGGACGTCAAGACAGGTACCTGTAAGACCATGAGTGGTCACACTAATTAGGTATGATCTGTGGCTATATCCAGTAATTCAGAGTTCATCGTTTCGGGAAGTGTAGATTAGACGGTGAGACTATGGGACGTCAAGACAGGTACCTGTAAGACCATCTGTGGTCACACTAATTAGGTATATGCTGTGGCTATATCCAGTAATTCAGAGTTCATCGTATCGGGAAGTTATGATTAGACGGTGAGACTATGGGACGTCAAGACAGGTACCTGTAAGACCATGAGTGGTCACACAAATTATGTATGTTCTGTGGCTATATCCAGTAATTCAGAGTTCATCGTATCGGGAAGTTATGATTAGACGGTGAGACTATGGGACGTCAAGACAGGTACCTGTAAGACCATGAGTGGTCACACTTATTAGGTATGATCTGTGGCTATATCCAGTAATTCAGAGTTCATCGTATCGGGAAGTTATGATTAGACGGTGAGACTATGGGACGTCAAGACAGGTACCTGTAAGACCATGAGTGGTCACACTAATTAGGTATGATCTGTGGCTATATCCAGTAATTCAGAGTTCATCGTATCGGGAAGTGTAGATTCGACGGTGAGACTATGGGACGTCAAGACAGGTACCTGTAAGACCATGAGTGGTCACACTAATTAGGTATGATCTTTGGCTATATCCAGTAATTCAGAGTTCATCGTATCGGGAAGTGTAGATAATACGGTGAGACTATGGGACGTCAAGACAGGTACCTGTAAGACCATGAGTGGTCACACTAATTAGGTATGATCTTTGGCTATATCCAGTAATTCAGAGTTCATCGTATCGGGAAGTTATGATTAGACGGTGAGACTATGGGACGTCAAGACAGGTACCTGTAAGACCATGAGTGGTCACACTAATTAGGTATGATCTTTGGCTATATCCAGTAATTCAGAGTTCATCGTATCGGGAAGTTATGATTATACGGTGAGACTATGGGACGTCAAGACAGGTACCTGTAAGACCATGAGTGGTCACACAAATTAGGTATGTGCTGTGGCTATATCCAGTAATTCAGAGTTCATCGTATCGGGAAGTGTAGATTAGACGATGAGACTATGGGACGTCAAGACAGGTACCTGTAAGACCATCTGTGGTCACACTAATTAGGTATGATCTGTGGCTATATCCAGTAATTCAGAGTTAATCTTATCGGGAAGTTATGATTATACGGTGAGACTATGGGACGTCAAGACAGGTACCTGTAAGACCATGAGTGGTCACACAAATTAGGTATGTGCTGTGGCTATATCCAGTAATTCAGAGTTCATCGTATCGGGAAGTTATGATTAGACGGTGAGACTATGGGACGTCAAGACAGGTACCTGTAAGACCATGAGTGGTCACACACTAATTAGGTATATGCTGTGGCTATATCCAGTAATTCAGAGTTCATCGTATCGGGAAGTTATGATTAGACGGTGAGACTATGGAACGTCAAGACAGGTACCTGTAAGACCATGAGTGGTCACACACTAATTAGGTATATGCTGTGGCTATATCCATTAATTCAGAGTTCATCGTATCGGGAAGTGTAGATTAGACGATGAGACTATGGGACGTCAAGACAGGTACCTGTAAGACCATCTGTGGTCACACTAATTAGGTATGTTCTGTGGCTATATCCAGTAATTCAGAGTTCATCGTATCGGGAAGTAGAGATAATACGGTGAGACTATGGGACGTCAAGACAGGTACCTGTAAGATTATTAGTGGTCACACTAATTAGGTATGATCTGTGGCTATATCCAGTAATTCAGAGTTCATCGTATCGGGAAGTTATGATTAGACGGTGAGACTATGGAACGTCAAGACAGGTACCTGTAAGACCATCTGTGGTCACACTAATTAGGTATGATCTGTGGCTATATCCAGTAATTCAGAGTTCATCGTATCGGGAAGTGTAGATTAGACGGTGAGACTATGGGACGTCAAGACAGGTACCTGCAAGACCATGAGTGGTCACACAAATTAGGTATGATCTGTGGCTATATCCATTAATTCAGAGTTCATCGTATCGGGAAGTTATGATTAGACGGTGAGACTAATGAACGTCAAGACAGGTACCTGTAAGATTATTAGTGGTCACACTAATTAGGTATGATCTGTGGCTATATCCAGTAATTCAGAGTTCATCGTATCGGGAAGTTATGATTAGACGGTGAGACTATGGGACGTCAAGACAGGTACCTGTAAGACCATGAGTGGTCACACTAATTAGGTATGATCTGTGGCTATATCCAGTAATTCAGAGTTCATCGTATCGGGAAGTAGAGATAATACGGTGAGACTATGGGACGTCAAGACAGGTACCTGTAAGATTATGAGTGGTCACACTAATTAGGTATGTGCTGTGGCTATATCCAGTAATTCAGAGTTCATCGTTTCGGGAAGTAGAGATAATACGGTGAGACTATGGGACGTCAAGACAGGTACCTGTAAGACCATGAGTGGTCACACTAATTAGGTATGTGCTGTGGCTATATCCAGTAATTCAGAGTTCATCGTTTCGGGAAGTAGAGATAATACGGTGAGACTATGGGACGTCAAGACAGGTACCTGTAAGACCATGAGTGGTCACACTAATTAGGTATATGCTGTGGCTATATCCAGTAATTCAGAGTTCATCGTATCGGGAAGTTATGATTATACGGTGAGACTATGGGACGTCAAGACAGGTACCTGTAAGACCATGAGTGGTCACACTAATTAGGTATGATCTTTGGCTATATCCAGTAATTCAGAGTTCATCGTATCGGGAAGTGTAGATTAGACGGTGAGACTATGGGACGTCAAGACAGGTACCTGTAAGACCATGAGTGGTCACACTAATTAGGTATATACTGTGGCTATATCCAGTAATTCAGAGTTCATCGTATCGGGAAGTGTAGATTAGACGATGAGACTATGGGACGTCAAGACAGGTACCTGTAAGACCATGAGTGGTCACACTAATTAGGTATATGCTGTGGCTATATCCAGTAATTCAGAGTTCATCGTATCGGGAAGTGTAGATTAGACGATGAGACTATGGGACGTCAAGACAGGTACCTGTAAGACCATGAGTGGTCACACAAATTAGGTATGTGCTGTGGCTATATCCAGTAATTCAGAGTTCATCGTATCGGGAAGTTATGATTAGACGGTGAGACTATGGGACGTCAAGACAGGTACCTGTAAGACCATGAGTGGTCACACTAATTAGGTATGATCTGTGGCTATATCCAGTAATTCAGAGTTCATCGTATCGGGAAGTTATGATTAGACGGTGAGACTATGGGACGTCAAGACAGGTACCTGTAAGACCATGAGTGGTCACACTAATTAGGTATGATCTGTGGCTATATCCATTAATTCAGAGTTCATCGTATCGGGAAGTGTAGATAATACGGTGAGACTATGGGACGTCAAGACAGGTACCTGTAAGACCATGAGTGGTCACACTAATTAGGTATGATCTGTGGCTATATCCAGTAATTCAGAGTTCATCGTATCGGGAAGTGTAGATTAGACGGTGAGACTATGGGACGTCAAGACAGGTACCTGTAAGACCATGAGAGGTCACACTAATTAGGTATATGCTGTGGCTATATCCAGTAATTCAGAGTTCATCGTATCGGGAAGTTATGATTAGACGGTGAGACTATGGGACGTCAAGACAGGTACCTGTAAGACCATGAGTGGTCACACTAATTAGGTATATACTGTGGCTATATCCAGTAATTCAGAGTTCATCGTATCGGGAAGTGTAGATTAGACGATGAGACTATGGGACGTCAAGACAGGTACCTGTAAGACCATGAGTGGTCACACTAATTAGGTATATGCTGTGGCTATATCCAGTAATTCAGAGTTCATCGTATCGGGAAGTGTAGATTAGACGATGAGACTATGGGACGTCAAGACAGGTACCTGTAAGACCATGAGTGGTCACACAAATTAGGTATGTGCTGTGGCTATATCCAGTAATTCAGAGTTCATCGTATCGGGAAGTTATGATTAGACGGTGAGACTATGGGACGTCAAGACAGGTACCTGTAAGACCATGAGTGGTCACACTAATTAGGTATGATCTGTGGCTATATCCAGTAATTCAGAGTTCATCGTATCGGGAAGTTATGATTAGACGGTGAGACTATGGGACGTCAAGACAGGTACCTGTAAGACCATGAGTGGTCACACTAATTAGGTATGATCTGTGGCTATATCCATTAATTCAGAGTTCATCGTATCGGGAAGTGTAGATAATACGGTGAGACTATGGGACGTCAAGACAGGTACCTGTAAGACCATGAGTGGTCACACTAATTAGGTATGTGCTGTGGCTATATCCAGTAATTCAGAGTTCATCGTTTCGGGAAGTAGAGATAATACGGTGAGACTATGGGACGTCAAGACAGGTACCTGTAAGATTATGAGTGGTCACACTAATTAGGTATGTGCTGTGGCTATATCCAGTAATTCAGAGTTCATCGTTTCGGGAAGTAGAGATAATACGGTGAGACTATGGGACGTCAAGACAGGTACCTGTAAGACCATGAGTGGTCACACTAATTAGGTATGTGCTGTGGCTATATCCAGTAATTCAGAGTTCATCGTTTCGGGAAGTAGAGATAATACGGTGAGACTATGGGACGTCAAGACAGGTACCTGTAAGACCATGAGTGGTCACACTAATTAGGTATATGCTGTGGCTATATCCAGTAATTCAGAGTTCATCGTATCGGGAAGTTATGATTATACGGTGAGACTATGGGACGTCAAGACAGGTACCTGTAAGACCATGAGTGGTCACACTAATTAGGTATGATCTTTGGCTATATCCAGTAATTCAGAGTTCATCGTATCGGGAAGTGTAGATTAGACGGTGAGACTATGGGACGTCAAGACAGGTACCTGTAAGACCATGAGTGGTCACACTAATTAGGTATATACTGTGGCTATATCCAGTAATTCAGAGTTCATCGTATCGGGAAGTGTAGATTAGACGATGAGACTATGGGACGTCAAGACAGGTACCTGTAAGACCATGAGTGGTCACACTAATTAGGTATATGCTGTGGCTATATCCAGTAATTCAGAGTTCATCGTATCGGGAAGTGTAGATTAGACGATGAGACTATGGGACGTCAAGACAGGTACCTGTAAGACCATGAGTGGTCACACAAATTAGGTATGTGCTGTGGCTATATCCAGTAATTCAGAGTTCATCGTATCGGGAAGTTATGATTAGACGGTGAGACTATGGGACGTCAAGACAGGTACCTGTAAGACCATGAGTGGTCACACTAATTAGGTATGATCTGTGGCTATATCCAGTAATTCAGAGTTCATCGTATCGGGAAGTTATGATTAGACGGTGAGACTATGGGACGTCAAGACAGGTACCTGTAAGACCATGAGTGGTCACACTAATTAGGTATGATCTGTGGCTATATCCATTAATTCAGAGTTCATCGTATCGGGAAGTGTAGATAATACGGTGAGACTATGGGACGTCAAGACAGGTACCTGTAAGACCATGAGTGGTCACACTAATTAGGTATGATCTGTGGCTATATCCAGTAATTCAGAGTTCATCGTATCGGGAAGTGTAGATTAGACGGTGAGACTATGGGACGTCAAGACAGGTACCTGTAAGACCATGAGAGGTCACACTAATTAGGTATATGCTGTGGCTATATCCAGTAATTCAGAGTTCATCGTATCGGGAAGTTATGATTAGACGGTGAGACTATGGGACGTCAAGACAGGTACCTGTAAGACCATGAGTGGTCACACACTAATTAGGTATATGCTGTGGCTATATCCAGTAATTCAGAGTTCATCGTATCGGGAAGTGTAGATTAGACGGTGAGACTATGGAACGTCAAGACAGGTACCTGTAAGATTATTAGTGGTCACACTAATTAGGTATGATCTGTGGCTATATCCAGTAATTCAGAGTTCATCGTATCGGGAAGTAGAGATAATACGGTGAGACTATGGGACGTCAAGACAGGTACCTGTAAGACCATGAGTGGTCACACAAATTAGGTATATGCTGTGGCTATATCCAGTAATTCAGAGTTCATCGTATCGGGAAGTGTAGATTAGACGGTGAGACTATGGAACGTCAAGACAGGTACCTGTAAGACCATGAGTGGTCACACTAATTAGGTATGATCTTTGGCTATATCCAGTAATTCAGAGTTCATCGTATCGGGAAGTAGAGATAATACGGTGAGACTATGGGACGTCAAGACAGGTACCTGTAAGACCATGAGTGGTCACACTAATTAGGTATGATCTGTGGCTATATCCAGTAATTCAGAGTTCATCGTATCGGGAAGTTATGATTAGACGGTGAGACTAATGAAAGTCAAGACAGGTACCTGTAAGACCATGAGTGGTCACACTAATTAGGTATGATCTGTGGCTATATCCAGTAATTCAGAGTTCATCGTATCGGGAAGTGTAGATTAGACGGTGAGACTATGGGACGTCAAGACAGGTACCTGTAAGACCATGAGTGGTCACACTAATTAGGTATGATCTTTGGCTATATCCAGTAATTCAGAGTTCATCGTATCGGGAAGTTATGATTAGACGGTGAGACTAATGAACGTCAAGACAGGTACCTGTAAGATTATGAGTGGTCACACTAATTATGTATGTTCTGTGGCTATATCCATTAATTCAGAGTTCATCGTATCGGGAAGTTATGATTAGACGGTGAGACTAATGAACGTCAAGACAGGTACCTGTAAGATTATTAGTGGTCACACTAATTAGGTATGATCTGTGGCTATATCCAGTAATTCAGAGTTCATCGTATCGGGAAGTTATGATTAGACGGTGAGACTATGGGACGTCAAGACAGGTACCTGTAAGACCATGAGTGGTCACACAAATTAGGTATGTGCTGTGGCTATATCCAGTAATTCAGAGTTCATCGTATCGGGAAGTTATGATTAGACGGTGAGACTATGGGACGTCAAGACAGGTACCTGTAAGACCATGAGTGGTCACACTAATTAGGTATGATCTTTGGCTATATCCAGTAATTCAGAGTTCATCGTATCGGGAAGTTATGATTAGACGGTGAGACTATGGGACGTCAAGACAGGTACCTGTAAGACCATCTGTGGTCACACTAATTAGGTATGATCTGTGGCTATATCCAGTAATTCAGAGTTCATCGTATCGGGAAGTGTAGATTAGACGGTGAGACTATGGGACGTCAAGACAGGTACCTGCAAGACCATGAGTGGTCACACAAATTAGGTATGATCTGTGGCTATATCCAGTAATTCAGAGTTCATCGTATCGGGAAGTTATGATTAGACGGTGAGACAATGGGACGTCAAGACAGGTACCTGTAAGACCATCTGTGGTCACACTAATTAGGTATGATCTGTGGCTATATCCAGTAATTCAGAGTTCATCGTATCGGGAAGTTATGATTAGACGGTGAGACTAATGAACGTCAAGACAGGTACCTGTAAGATTATTAGTGGTCACACTAATTAGGTATGATCTGTGGCTATATCCAGTAATTCAGAGTTCATCGTATCGGGAAGTTATGATTAGACGGTGAGACTATGGGACGTCAAGACAGGTACCTGTAAGACCATGAGTGGTCACACTAATTAGGTATATGCTGTGGCTATATCCAGTGATTCAGAGTTCATCGTATCGGGAAGTTATGATTATACGGTGAGACTATGGGACGTCAAGACAGGTACCTGTAAGACCATGAGTGGTCACACTAATTAGGTATGATCTTTGGCTATATCCAGTAATTCAGAGTTCATCGTATCGGGAAGTGTAGATAATACGGTGAGACAATGGGACGTCAAGACAGGTACCTGTAAGACCATGAGTGGTCACACTAATTAGGTATGTGCTGTGGCTATATACAGTAATTCAGAGTTCATCGTATCGGGAAGTGTAGATTAGACGATGAGACTATGGGACGTCAAGACAGGTACCTGTAAGACCATCTGTGGTCACACTAATTAGGTATGTTCTGTGGCTATATCCAGTAATTCAGAGTTCATCGTATCGGGAAGTGTAGATTCGACGGTGAGACTATGGGACGTCAAGACAGGTACCTGTAAGACCATGAGTGGTCACACAAATTATGTATGTTCTGTGGCTATATCCAGTAATTCAGAGTTCATCGTATCGGGAAGTTATGATTAGACGGTGAGACTATGGGACGTCAAGACAGGTACCTGTAAGACCATGAGTGGTCACACTAATTAGGTATGATCTGTGGCTATATCCAGTAATTCAGAGTTCATCGTATCGGGAAGTTATGATTAGACGGTGAGACTATGGGACGTCAAGACAGGTACCTGTAAGACCATGAGTGGTCACACTAATTAGGTATGATCTGTGGCTATATCCAGTAATTCAGAGTTCATCGTATCGGGAAGTGTAGATTAGACGGTGAGACTATGGGACGTCAAGACAGGTACCTGTAAGACCATCTGTGGTCACACTAATTAGGTATGATCTGTGGCTATATCCAGTAATTCAGAGTTCATCGTATCGGGAAGTGTAGATTAGACGGTGAGACTATGGGACGTCAAGACAGGTACCTGCAAGACCATGAGTGGTCACACAAATTAGGTATGATCTGTGGCTATATCCAGTAATTCAGAGTTCATCGTATCGGGAAGTTATGATTAGACGGTGAGACAATGGGACGTCAAGACAGGTACCTGTAAGACCATCTGTGGTCACACTAATTAGGTATGATCTGTGGCTATATCCAGTAATTCAGAGTTCATCGTATCGGGAAGTTATGATTAGACGGTGAGACTAATGAACGTCAAGACAGGTACCTGTAAGATTATTAGTGGTCACACTAATTAGGTATGATCTGTGGCTATATCCAGTAATTCAGAGTTCATCGTATCGGGAAGTTATGATTAGACGGTGAGACTATGGGACGTCAAGACAGGTACCTGTAAGACCATGAGTGGTCACACTAATTAGGTATATGCTGTGGCTATATCCAGTGATTCAGAGTTCATCGTATCGGGAAGTTATGATTATACGGTGAGACTATGGGACGTCAAGACAGGTACCTGTAAGACCATGAGTGGTCACACTAATTAGGTATGATCTTTGGCTATATCCAGTAATTCAGAGTTCATCGTATCGGGAAGTGTAGATAATACGGTGAGACAATGGGACGTCAAGACAGGTACCTGTAAGACCATGAGTGGTCACACTAATTAGGTATGTGCTGTGGCTATATACAGTAATTCAGAGTTCATCGTATCGGGAAGTGTAGATTAGACGATGAGACTATGGGACGTCAAGACAGGTACCTGTAAGACCATCTGTGGTCACACTAATTAGGTATGTTCTGTGGCTATATCCAGTAATTCAGAGTTCATCGTATCGGGAAGTGTAGATTCGACGGTGAGACTATGGGACGTCAAGACAGGTACCTGTAAGACCATGAGTGGTCACACAAATTATGTATGTTCTGTGGCTATATCCAGTAATTCAGAGTTCATCGTATCGGGAAGTTATGATTAGACGGTGAGACTATGGGACGTCAAGACAGGTACCTGTAAGACCATGAGTGGTCACACTAATTAGGTATGATCTGTGGCTATATCCAGTAATTCAGAGTTCATCGTATCGGGAAGTTATGATTAGACGGTGAGACTATGGGACGTCAAGACAGGTACCTGTAAGACCATGAGTGGTCACACTAATTAGGTATGATCTGTGGCTATATCCAGTAATTCAGAGTTCATCGTATCGGGAAGTGTAGATAATACGGTGAGACTATGGGACGTCAAGACAGGTACCTGTAAGACCATGAGTGGTCACACTAATTAGGTATGATCTGTGGCTATATCCAGTAATTCAGAGTTCATCGTATCGGGAAGTGTAGATTAGACGGTGAGACTATGGGACGTCAAGACAGGTACCTGTAAGACCATGAGTGGTCACACTAATTAGGTATGATCTGTGGCTATATCCAGTAATTCAGAGTTCATCGTTTCGGGAAGTAGAGATAATACGGTGAGACTATGGGACGTCAAGACAGGTACCTGTAAGACCATCTGTGGTCACACTAATTAGGTATGATCTGTGGCTATATCCAGTAATTCAGAGTTCATCGTATCGGGAAGTTATGATTAGACGGTGAGACAATGGGACGTCAAGACAGGTACCTGTAAGACCATCTGTGGTCACACTAATTAGGTATGATCTGTGGCTATATCCAGTAATTCAGAGTTCATCGTATCGGGAAGTTATGATTAGACGGTGAGACTATGGGACGTCAAGACAGGTACCTGTAAGACCATGAGTGGTCACACTAATTAGGTATGATCTTTGGCTATATCCAGTAATTCAGAGTTCATCGTATCGGGAAGTAGAGATAATACGGTGAGACTATGGGACGTCAAGACAGGTACCTGTAAGACCATGAGTGGTCACACTAATTAGGTATGTGCTGTGGCTATATCCAGTGATTCAGAGTTCATCGTATCGGGAAGTTATGATTATACGGTGAGACTATGGGACGTCAAGACAGGTACCTGTAAGACCATGAGTGGTCACACTAATTAGGTATGATCTTTGGCTATATCCAGTAATTCAGAGTTCATCGTATCGGGAAGTGTAGATAATACGGTGAGACAATGGGACGTCAAGACAGGTACCTGTAAGACCATGAGTGGTCACACTAATTAGGTATGTGCTGTGGCTATATCCAGTAATTCAGAGTTCATCGTATCGGGAAGTGTAGATTAGACGATGAGACTATGGGACGTCAAGACAGGTACCTGTAAGACCATCTGTGGTCACACTAATTAGGTATGATCTGTGGCTATATCCATTAATTCAGAGTTCATCGTATCGGGAAGTGTAGATAATACGGTGAGACTATGGGACGTCAAGACAGGTACCTGTAAGACCATGAGTGGTCACACTAATTAGGTATGATCTGTGGCTATATCCAGTAATTCAGAGTTCATCGTATCGGGAAGTGTAGATTAGACGGTGAGACTATGGGACGTCAAGACAGGTACCTGTAAGACCATGAGAGGTCACACTAATTAGGTATATGCTGTGGCTATATCCAGTAATTCAGAGTTCATCGTATCGGGAAGTTATGATTAGACGGTGAGACTATGGAACGTCAAGACAGGTACCTGTAAGACCATGAGTGGTCACACACTAATTAGGTATGATCTGTGGCTATATCCAGTAATTCAGAGTTCATCGTATCGGGAAGTGTAGATAATACGGTGAGACTATGGGACGTCAAGACAGGTACCTGTAAGACCATGAGTGGTCACACTAATTAGGTATGATCTTTGGCTATATCCAGTAATTCAGAGTTCATCGTATCGGGAAGTGTAGATTAGACGGTGAGACTATGGGACGTCAAGACAGGTACCTGTAAGACCATGAGTGGTCACACAAATTAGGTATGATCTGTGGCTATATCCAGTAATTCAGAGTTCATCGTATCGGGAAGTAGAGATAATACGGTGAGACTATGGGACGTCAAGACAGGTACCTGTAAGACCATGAGTGGTCACACTAATTAGGTATGATCTTTGGCTATATCCAGTAATTCAGAGTTCATCGTATCGGGAAGTGTAGATTAGACGGTGAGACTATGGGACGTCAAGACAGGTACCTGTAAGACCATGAGTGGTCACACTAATTAGGTATGTGCTGTGGCTATATCCAGTAATTCAGAGTTCATCGTATCGGGAAGTTATGATTAGACGGTGAGACTATGGAACGTCAAGACAGGTACCTGTAAGACCATGAGTGGTCACACACTAATTAGGTATGATCTGTGGCTATATCCAGTAATTCAGAGTTCATCGTATCGGGAAGTGTAGATAATACGGTGAGACTATGGGACGTCAAGACAGGTACCTGTAAGACCATGAGTGGTCACACTAATTAGGTATGATCTTTGGCTATATCCAGTAATTCAGAGTTCATCGTATCGGGAAGTGTAGATTAGACGGTGAGACTATGGGACGTCAAGACAGGTACCTGTAAGACCATGAGTGGTCACACAAATTAGGTATGATCTGTGGCTATATCCAGTAATTCAGAGTTCATCGTATCGGGAAGTAGAGATAATACGGTGAGACTATGGGACGTCAAGACAGGTACCTGTAAGACCATGAGTGGTCACACTAATTAGGTATGATCTTTGGCTATATCCAGTAATTCAGAGTTCATCGTATCGGGAAGTGTAGATTAGACGGTGAGACTATGGGACGTCAAGACAGGTACCTGTAAGACCATGAGTGGTCACACTAATTAGGTATGTGCTGTGGCTATATCCAGTAATTCAGAGTTCATCGTTTCGGGAAGTAGAGATAATACGGTGAGACTATGGGACGTCAAGACAGGTACCTGTAAGACCATGAGTGGTCACACTAATTAGGTATGATCTGTGGCTATATCCAGTAATTCAGAGTTCATCGTATCGGGAAGTTATGATTAGACGGTGAGACAATGGGACGTCAAGACAGGTACCTGTAAGACCATCTGTGGTCACACTAATTAGGTATGATCTGTGGCTATATCCAGTAATTCAGAGTTCATCGTATCGGGAAGTTATGATTAGACGGTGAGACAATGGGACGTCAAGACAGGTACCTGTAAGACCATCTGTGGTCACACTAATTAGGTATGATCTGTGGCTATATCCAGTAATTCAGAGTTCATCGTATCGGGAAGTTATGATTAGACGGTGAGACTATGGGACGTCAAGACAGGTACCTGTAAGACCATGAGTGGTCACACTAATTAGGTATGATCTTTGGCTAAATCCAGTAATTCAGAGTTCATCGTATCGGGAAGTAGAGATAATACGGTGAGACTATGGGACGTCAAGACAGGTACCTGTAAGACCATGAGTGGTCACACTAATTAGGTATGATCTGTGGCTATATCCAGTAATTCAGAGTTCATCGTATCGGGAAGTGTAGATTAGACGGTGAGACTATGGGACGTCAAGACAGGTACCTGTAAGACCATGAGTGGTCACACTAATTAGGTATGATCTGTGGCTATATCCAGTAATTCAGAGTTCATCGTATCGGGAAGTGTAGATAATACGGTGAGACTATGGGACGTCAAGACAGGTACCTGTAAGACCATGAGTGGTCACACTAATTAGGTATGTGCTGTGGCTATATCCAGTGATTCAGAGTTCATCGTATCGGGAAGTGTAGATAATACGGTGAGACTATGGGACGTCAAGACAGGTACCTGTAAGACCATGAGTGGTCACACTAATTAGGTATGATCTGTGGCTATATCCAGTAATTCAGAGTTCATCGTTTCGGGAAGTAGAGATAATACGGTGAGACTATGGGACGTCAAGACAGGTACCTGTAAGACCATGAGTGGTCACACTAATTAGGTATGTTCTGTGGCTATATCCAGTAATTCAGAGTTCATCGTATCGGGAAGTGTAGATTAGACGGTGAGACTATGGGACGTCAAGACAGGTACCTGTAAGACCATGAGTGGTCACACTAATTAGGTATGATCTTTGGCTATATCCAGTAATTCAGAGTTCATCGTATCGGGAAGTGTAGATAATACGGTGAGACTATGGGACGTCAAGACAGGTACCTGTAAGACCATGAGTGGTCACACTAATTAGGTATGATCTGTGGCTATATCCAGTGATTCAGAGTTCATCGTATCGGGAAGTGTAGATTAGACGGTGAGACTATGGAACGTCAAGACAGGTACCTGTAAGACCATGAGTGGTCACACTTATTAGGTATGATCTGTGGCTATATCCAGTAATTCAGAGTTCATCGTTTCGGGAAGTAGAGATAATACGGTGAGACTATGGGACGTCAAGACAGGTACCTGTAAGACCATGAGTGGTCACACTAATTAGGTATGATCTGTGGCTATATCCAGTGATTCAGAGTTCATCGTATCGGGAAGTGTAGATTAGACGGTGAGACTATGGGACGTCAAGACAGGTACCTGTAAGACCATGAGTGGTCACACAAATTAGGTATGATCTGTGGCTATATCCAGTAATTCAGAGTTCATCGTATCGGGAAGTAGAGATAATACGGTGAGACTATGGGACGTCAAGACAGGTACCTGTAAGACCATGAGTGGTCACACTAATTAGGTATGTTCTGTGGCTATATCCAGTAATTCAGAGTTCATCGTATCGGGAAGTGTAGATTAGACGGTGAGACTATGGGACGTCAAGACAGGTACCTGTAAGACCATGAGTGGTCACACTAATTAGGTATGATCTTTGGCTATATCCAGTGATTCAGAGTTCATCGTATCGGGAAGTGTAGATTAGACGGTGAGACTATGGAACGTCAAGACAGGTACCTGTAAGACCATGAGTGGTCACACTAGTTCTGTATGATCTTTGGCTATATCCAGTGATTCAGAGTTCATCGTATCGGGAAGTGTAGATTCGACGGTGAGACTATGGGACGTCAAGACAGGTACCTGTAAGACCATGAGTGGTCACACAAATTAGGTATGATCTGTGGCTATATCCAGTGATTCAGAGTTCATCGTATCGGGAAGTTATGATTAGACGGTGAGACTATGGGACGTCAAGACAGGTACCTGTAAGATTATTAGTGGTCACACTAATTAGGTATGATCTGTGGCTATATCCAGTAATTCAGAGTTCATCGTATCGGGAAGTAGAGATAATACGGTGAGACTATGGGACGTCAAGACAGGTACCTGTAAGACCATGAGAGGTCACACTAATTAGGTATATGCTGTGGCTATATCCAGTAATTCAGAGTTCATCGTATCGGGAAGTTATGATTAGACGGTGAGACTATGGAACGTCAAGACAGGTACCTGTAAGACCATGAGTGGTCACACACTAATTAGGTATATGCTGTGGCTATATCCAGTAATTCAGAGTTCATCGTATCGGGAAGTGTAGATTAGACGATGAGACTATGGGACGTCAAGACAGGTACCTGTAAGACCATGAGTGGTCACACTAATTAGGTATATGCTGTGGCTATATCCAGTAATTCAGAGTTCATCGTATCGGGAAGTGTAGATTAGACGGTGAGACTATGGAACGTCAAGACAGGTACCTGTAAGACCATGAGTGGTCACACACTAATTAGGTATATGCTGTGGCTATATCCAGTAATTCAGAGTTCATCGTATCGGGAAGTGTAGATTAGACGGTGAGACTATGGGACGTCAAGACAGGTACCTGTAAGACCATGAGTGGTCACACTAATTAGGTATGATCTTTGGCTATATCCAGTAATTCAGAGTTCATCGTATCGGGAAGTAGAGATAATACGGTGAGACTATGGGACGTCAAGACAGGTACCTGTAAGACCATGAGTGGTCACACTAATTAGGTATGATCTGTGGCTATATCCAGTAATTCAGAGTTCATCGTATCGGGAAGTTATGATTAGACGGTGAGACTATGGGACGTCAAGACAGGTACCTGTAAGACCATGAGTGGTCACACAAATTATGTATGTTCTGTGGCTATATCCAGTAATTCAGAGTTCATCGTATCGGGAAGTAGAGATAATACGGTGAGACTATGGGACGTCAAGACAGGTACCTGTAAGACCATGAGTGGTCACACAAATTAGGTATGTGCTGTGGCTATATCCAGTAATTCAGAGTTCATCGTATCGGGAAGTTATGATTAGACGGTGAGACTATGGGACGTCAAGACAGGTACCTGTAAGACCATGAGTGGTCACACTAATTAGGTATGATCTGTGGCTATATCCAGTAATTCAGAGTTCATCGTATCGGGAAGTTATGATTAGACGGTGAGACAATGGGACGTCAAGACAGGTACCTGTAAGACCATCTGTGGTCACACTAATTAGGTATGATCTGTGGCTATATCCAGTAATTCAGAGTTCATCGTATCGGGAAGTGTAGATAATACGGTGAGACTATGGGACGTCAAGACAGGTACCTGTAAGACCATGAGTGGTCACACTAGTTCTGTATGATCTGTGGCTATATCCAGTAATTCAGAGTTCATCGTATCGGGAAGTAGAGATAATACGGTGAGACTATGGGACGTCAAGACAGGTACCTGTAAGACCATGAGTGGTCACACTAATTAGGTATGATCTGTGGCTATATCCAGTAATTCAGAGTTCATCGTATCGGGAAGTGTAAATTAGACGGTGAGACTATGGAACGTCAAGACAGGTACCTGTAAGACCATGAGTGGTCACACTATCTAGGTATATGCTGTGGCTATATCCAGTAATTCAGAGTTCATCGTATCGGGAAGTTATGATTAGACGGTGAGACTATGGGACGTCAAGACAGGTACCTGTAAGACCATGAGTGGTCACACTAATTAGGTATATGCTGTGGCTATATCCAGTAATTCAGAGTTCATCGTATCGGGAAGTGTAGATAATACGGTGAGACTATGGGACGTCAAGACAGGTACCTGTAAGACCATGAGTGGTCACACTAATTAGGTATGATCTGTGGCTATATCCAGTAATTCAGAGTTCATCGTATCGGGAAGTGTAGATTCGACGGTGAGACTATGGGACGTCAAGACAGGTACCTGTAAGACCATGAGTGGTCACACTAATTAGGTATGATCTGTGGCTATATCCAGTAATTCAGAGTTCATCGTATCGGGAAGTGTAGATTAGACGGTGAGACTATGGAACGTCAAGACAGGTACCTGTAAGACCATGAGTGGTCACACTAATTAGGTATGATCTGTGGCTATATCCAGTGATTCAGAGTTCATCGTATCGGGAAGTGTAGATTAGACGGTGAGACTATGGAACGTCAAGACAGGTACCTGTAAGACCATGAGTGGTCACACACTAATTAGGTATATGCTGTGGCTATATCCAGTAATTCAGAGTTCATCGTATCGGGAAGTGTAGATTAGACGGTGAGACTATGGGACGTCAAGACAGGTACCTGTAAGACCATGAGTGGTCACACTAATTAGGTATGATCTGTGGCTATATCCAGTAATTCAGAGTTCATCGTATCGGGAAGTGTAGATTCGACGGTGAGACTATGGGACGTCAAGACAGGTACCTGTAAGACCATGAGTGGTCACACTAATTAGGTATGATCTGTGGCTATATCCAGTAATTCAGAGTTCATCGTATCGGGAAGTGTAGATTCGACGGTGAGACTATGGGACGTCAAGACAGGTACCTGTAAGACCATGAGTGGTCACACTAATTAGGTATGATCTGTGGCTATATCCAGTAATTCAGAGTTCATCGTATCGGGAAGTGTAGATTAGACGGTGAGACTATGGGACGTCAAGACAGGTACCTGTAAGACCATGAGTGGTCACACTAATTAGGTATGATCTGTGGCTATATCCAGTAATTCAGAGTTCATCGTATCGGGAAGTGTAGATTAGACGGTGAGACTATGGGACGTCAAGACAGGTACCTGTAAGACCATGAGTGGTCACACTATCTAGGTATGATCTTTGGCTATATCCAGTAATTCAGAGTTCATCGTATCGGGAAGTGTAGATAATACGGTGAGACTATGGAACGTCAAGACAGGTACCTGTAAGACCATGAGTGGTCACACTAGTTCTGTATGATCTTTGGCTATATCCAGTGATTCAGAGTTCATCGTATCGGGAAGTGTAGATTAGACGGTGAGACTATGGGACGTCAAGACAGGTACCTGTAAGACCATGAGTGGTCACACTAATTAGGTATATGCTGTGGCTATATCCAGTAATTCAGAGTTCATCGTATCGGGAAGTGTAGATTAGACGGTGAGACTATGGGACGTCAAGACAGGTACCTGTAAGACCATGAGTGGTCACACAAATTAGGTATGTGCTGTGGCTATATCCAGTAATTCAGAGTTCATCGTATCGGGAAGTTATGATTAGACGGTGAGACTATGGGACGTCAAGACAGGTACCTGTAAGACCATGAGTGGTCACACTAATTAGGTATATGCTGTGGCTATATCCAGTAATTCAGAGTTCATCGTATCGGGAAGTGTAGATAATACGGTGAGACTATGGGACGTCAAGACAGGTACCTGTAAGACCATGAGTGGTCACACTAATTAGGTATGATCTGTGGCTATATCCAGTAATTCAGAGTTCATCGTATCGGGAAGTGTAGATTCGACGGTGAGACTATGGGACGTCAAGACAGGTACCTGTAAGACCATGAGTGGTCACACTAATTAGGTATGATCTGTGGCTATATCCAGTAATTCAGAGTTCATCGTATCGGGAAGTGTAGATTAGACGGTGAGACTATGGAACGTCAAGACAGGTACCTGTAAGACCATGAGTGGTCACACTAATTAGGTATGATCTGTGGCTATATCCAGTGATTCAGAGTTCATCGTATCGGGAAGTGTAGATTAGACGGTGAGACTATGGAACGTCAAGACAGGTACCTGTAAGACCATGAGTGGTCACACACTAATTAGGTATGTGCTGTGGCTATATCCAGTAATTCAGAGTTCATCGTATCGGGAAGTGTAGATTAGACGGTGAGACTATGGAACGTCAAGACAGGTACCTGTAAGATTATTAGTGGTCACACTAATTAGGTATGATCTGTGGCTATATCCAGTAATTCAGAGTTCATCGTATCGGGAAGTAGAGATAATACGGTGAGACTATGGGACGTCAAGACAGGTACCTGTAAGACCATGAGTGGTCACACTAATTAGGTATGATCTTTGGCTATATCCAGTAATTCAGAGTTCATCGTATCGGGAAGTGTAGATAATACGGTGAGACTATGGAACGTCAAGACAGGTACCTGTAAGACCATGAGTGGTCACACTAATTAGGTATGATCTGTGGCTATATCCAGTAATTCAGAGTTCATCGTATCGGGAAGTGTAGATTAGACGGTGAGACTATGGGACGTCAAGACAGGTACCTGTAAGACCATGAGTGGTCACACTAATTATGTATGTTCTGTGGCTATATCCAGTAATTCAGAGTTCATCGTATCGGGAAGTGTAGATTCGACGGTGAGACTATGGGACGTCAAGACAGGTACCTGTAAGACCATGAGTGGTCACACAAATTAGGTATGATCTGTGGCTATATCCAGTAATTCAGAGTTCATCGTATCGGGAAGTTATGATTAGACGGTGAGACTATGGAACGTCAAGACAGGTACCTGTAAGACCATGAGTGGTCACACTAATTAGGTATATGCTGTGGCTATATCCAGTAATTCAGAGTTCATCGTATCGGGAAGTGTAGATAATACGGTGAGACTATGGGACGTCAAGACAGGTACCTGTAAGACCATGAGTGGTCACACTAGTTAGGTATTATCTGTGGCTATATCCAGTGATTCAGAGTTCATCGTATCGGGAAGTTATGATTCTACGGTGAGACTATGAGACGTCAAGACAGGTACCTGTAAGACCATGAGTGGTCACACTAATTAGGTATGATCTGTGGCTATATCCAGTAATTCAGAGTTCATCGTATCGGGAAGTAGAGATAATACGGTGAGACTATGGGACGTCAAGACAGGTACCTGTAAGACCATGAGTGGTCACACTTATTAGGTATGATCTGTGGCTATATCCAGTAATTCAGAGTTCATCGTATCGGGAAGTGTAGATTAGACGGTGAGACTATGGGACGTCAAGACAGGTACCTGTAAGACCATCTGTGGTCACACTAATTAGGTATGATCTGTGGCTATATCCAGTAATTCAGAGTTCATCGTATCGGGAAGTGTAGATAATACGGTGAGACTATGGGACGTCAAGACAGGTACCTGTAAGATTATTAGTGGTCACACTAATTAGGTATGATCTGTGGCTATATCCAGTAATTCAGAGTTCATCGTATCGGGAAGTAGAGATAATACGGTGAGACTATGGGACGTCAAGACAGGTACCTGTAAGACCATGAGTGGTCACACTAATTAGGTATGATCTTTGGCTATATCCAGTAATTCAGAGTTCATCGTTTCGGGAAGTAGAGATAATACGGTGAGACTATGGGACGTCAAGACAGGTACCTGTAAGATTATGAGTGGTCACACTAATTTGGTATGTGCTGTGGCTATATCCAGTAATTCAGAGTTCATCGTATCGGGAAGTGTAGATAATACGGTGAGACTATGGGACGTCAAGACAGGTACCTGTAAGACCATGAGTGGTCACACAAATTAGGTATGATCTGTGGCTATATCCAGTAATTCAGAGTTGATCGTATCGGGAAGTTATGATTAGACGGTGAGACTATGGGACGTCAAGACAGGTACCTGTAAGACCATGAGTGGTCACACAAATTATGTATGTTCTGTGGCTATATCCAGTAATTCAGAGTTCATCGTATCGGGAAGTGTAGATTAGACGGTGAGACTATGGGACGTCAAGACAGGTACCTGTAAGACCATGAGTGGTCACACTTATTAGGTATGATCTGTGGCTATATCCAGTAATTCAGAGTTCATCGTATCG
Organism: Loxodes magnus; assembly: GCA_946699065.1. Taxonomy (NCBI): domain Eukaryota; phylum Ciliophora; class Karyorelictea; order Loxodida; family Loxodidae; genus Loxodes; species Loxodes magnus. The sequence continues at coordinate 399,586 of CAMPDV010000278.1, forward strand.
GGAAGTGTAGATAATACGGTGAGACTATGGGACGTCAAGACAGGTACCTGTAAGACCATGAGTGGTCACACTAGTTCTGTATGATCTTTGGCTATATCCATTGATTCAGAGTTCATCGTATCGGGAAGTGTAGATTAGACGGTGAGACTATGGGACGTCAAGACAGGTACCTGTAAGACCATGAGTGGTCACACAAATTATGTATGTTCTGTGGCTATATCCAGTAATTCAGAGTTCATCGTATCGGGAAGTGTAGATTAGACGGTGAGACTATGGGACGTCAAGACAGGTACCTGTAAGACCATGAGTGGTCACACAAATTAGGTATGATCTGTGGCTATATCCAGTAATTCAGAGTTGATCGTATCGGGAAGTTATGATTAGACGGTGAGACTATGGGACGTCAAGACAGGTACCTGTAAGACCATGAGTGGTCACACAAATTATGTATGTTCTGTGGCTATATCCAGTAATTCAGAGTTCATCGTATCGGGAAGTGTAGATTAGACGGTGAGACTATGGGACGTCAAGACAGGTACCTGTAAGACCATGAGTGGTCACACTTATTAGGTATGATCTGTGGCTATATCCAGTAATTCAGAGTTCATCGTATCGGGAAGTAGAGATAATACGGTGAGACTATGGGACGTCAAGACAGGTACCTGTAAGACCATGAGTGGTCACACTAATTAGGTATGATCTGTGGCTATATCCAGTAATTCAGAGTTCATCGTATCGGGAAGTGTAGATTCGACGGTGAGACTATGGGACGTCAAGACAGGTACCTGTAAGACCATGAGTGGTCACACTAATTATGTATGTTCTGTGGCTATATCCAGTAATTCAGAGTTCATCGTATCGGGAAGTGTAGATTAGACGGTGAGACTATGGGACGTCAAGACAGGTACCTGTAAGACCATGAGTGGTCACACAAATTAGGTATGATCTGTGGCTATATCCAGTAATTCAGAGTTGATCGTATCGGGAAGTTATGATTAGACGGTGAGACTATGGGACGTCAAGACAGGTACCTGTAAGACCATGAGTGGTCACACAAATTATGTATGTTCTGTGGCTATATCCAGTAATTCAGAGTTCATCGTATCGGGAAGTGTAGATTAGACGGTGAGACTATGGGACGTCAAGACAGGTACCTGTAAGACCATGAGTGGTCACACTTATTAGGTATGATCTGTGGCTATATCCAGTAATTCAGAGTTCATCGTATCGGGAAGTAGAGATAATACGGTGAGACTATGGGACGTCAAGACAGGTACCTGTAAGACCATGAGTGGTCACACTAATTAGGTATGATCTGTGGCTATATCCAGTAATTCAGAGTTCATCGTATCGGGAAGTGTAGATTCGACGGTGAGACTATGGGACGTCAAGACAGGTACCTGTAAGACCATGAGTGGTCACACAAATTAGGTATGATCTGTGGCTATATCCAGTAATTCAGAGTTCATCGTATCGGGAAGTTATGATTAGACGGTGAGACTATGGAACGTCAAGACAGGTACCTGTAAGACCATGAGTGGTCACACTTATTAGGTATGATCTGTGGCTATATCCAGTAATTCAGAGTTCATCGTATCGGGAAGTGTAGATTAGACGGTGAGACTATGGGACGTCAAGACAGGTACCTGTAAGACCATGAGTGGTCACACTAATTAGGTATATGCTGTGGCTATATCCAGTAATTCAGAGTTCATCGTATCGGGAAGTGTAGATTAGACGGTGAGACTATGGGACGTCAAGACAGGTACCTGTAAGACCATGAGTGGTCACACTAATTATGTATGTTCTGTGGCTATATCCAGTAATTCAGAGTTCATCGTATCGGGAAGTTATGATTAGACGGTGAGACTATGGGACGTCAAGACAGGTACCTGTAAGACCATCTGTGGTCACACTAGTTCTGTATGATCTTTGGCTATATCCAGTGATTCAGAGTTCATCGTATCGGGAAGTAGAGATAATACGGTGAGACTATGGGACGTCAAGACAGGTACCTGTAAGACCATGAGTGGTCACACTTATTAGGTATGATCTGTGGCTATATCCAGTAATTCAGAGTTCATCGTATCGGGAAGTAGAGATAATACGGTGAGACTATGGGACGTCAAGACAGGTACCTGTAAGACCATGAGTGGTCACACACTAATTAGGTATGATCTGTGGCTATATCCAGTAATTCAGAGTTCATCGTATCGGGAAGTGTAGATTAGACGGTGAGACTATGGGACGTCAAGACAGGTACCTGTAAGACCATGAGTGGTCACACTTATTAGGTATGATCTGTGGCTATATCCAGTAATTCAGAGTTCATCGTATCGGGAAGTAGAGATAATACGGTGAGACTATGGGACGTCAAGACAGGTACCTGTAAGACCATGAGTGGTCACACTTATTAGGTATGATCTGTGGCTATATCCAGTAATTCAGAGTTCATCGTATCGGGAAGTGTAGATTAGACGGTGAGACTATGGGACGTCAAGACAGGTACCTGTAAGACCATGAGTGGTCACACTAATTAGGTATGATCTGTGGCTATATCCAGTAATTCAGAGTTCATCGTATCGGGAAGTGTAGATTAGACGGTGAGACTATGGGACGTCAAGACAGGTACCTGTAAGACCATGAGTGGTCACACTAATTAGGTATATGCTGTGGCTATATCCAGTAATTCAGAGTTCATCGTATCGGGAAGTGTAGATTAGACGGTGAGACTATGGGACGTCAAGACAGGTACCTGTAAGACCATGAGTGGTCACACTAATTATGTATGTTCTGTGGCTATATCCAGTAATTCAGAGTTCATCGTATCGGGAAGTGTAAATTAGACGGTGAGACTATGGGACGTCAAGACAGGTACCTGTAAGACCATGAGTGGTCACACAAATTAGGTATGATCTGTGGCTATATCCAGTAATTCAGAGTTCATCGTATCGGGAAGTGTAGATTAGACGGTGAGACTATGGGACGTCAAGACAGGTACCTGTAAGACCATGAGTGGTCACACTAATTATGTATGTTCTGTGGCTATATCCAGTAATTCAGAGTTCATCGTATCGGAAGTTATGATTAGACGGTGAGACTATGGAACGTCAAGACAGGTACCTGTAAGACCATGAGTGGTCACACTTATTAGGTATGATCTGTGGCTATATCCAGTAATTCAGAGTTCATCGTATCGGGAAGTTATGATTAGACGGTGAGACTAATGAACGTCAAGACAGGTACCTGTAAGATTATGAGTGGTCACACTAATTATGTATGTTCTGTGGCTATATCCAGTAATTCAGAGTTCATCGTATCGGGAAGTGTAGATTCGACGGTGAGACTATGGGACGTCAAGACAGGTACCTGTAAGACCATGAGTGGTCACACTTATTAGGTATGATCTGTGGCTATATCCAGTAATTCAGAGTTCATCGTATCGGGAAGTTATGATTAGACGGTGAGACTAATGAACGTCAAGACAGGTACCTGTAAGATTATGAGTGGTCACACTAATTATGTATGTTCTGTGGCTATATCCAGTAATTCAGAGTTCATCGTATCGGGAAGTGTAGATTCGACGGTGAGACTATGGGACGTCAAGACAGGTACCTGTAAGACCATGAGTGGTCACACAAATTATGTATGTTCTGTGGCTATATCCAGTAATTCAGAGTTCATCGTATCGGGAAGTGTAGATTAGACGGTGAGACTATGGGACGTCAAGACAGGTACCTGTAAGACCATGAGTGGTCACACAAATTATGTATGTTCTGTGGCTATATCCAGTAATTCAGAGTTCATCGTATCGGGAAGTGTAGATTAGACGGTGAGACTATGGGACGTCAAGACAGGTACCTGTAAGACCATGAGTGGTCACACAAATTAGGTATGATCTGTGGCTATATCCAGTAATTCAGAGTTGATCGTATCGGGAAGTTATGATTAGACGGTGAGACTATGGGACGTCAAGACAGGTACCTGTAAGACCATGAGTGGTCACACAAATTATGTATGTTCTGTGGCTATATCCAGTAATTCAGAGTTCATCGTATCGGGAAGTGTAGATTAGACGGTGAGACTATGGGACGTCAAGACAGGTACCTGTAAGACCATGAGTGGTCACACTAATTAGGTATGATCTGTGGCTATATCCAGTAATTCAGAGTTCATCGTATCGGGAAGTGTAGATTAGACGGTGAGACTATGGGACGTCAAGACAGGTACCTGTAAGACCATGAGTGGTCACACTAATTAGGTATATGCTGTGGCTATATCCAGTAATTCAGAGTTCATCGTATCGGGAAGTGTAGATTAGACGGTGAGACTATGGGACGTCAAGACAGGTACCTGTAAGACCATGAGTGGTCACACTAATTATGTATGTTCTGTGGCTATATCCAGTAATTCAGAGTTCATCGTATCGGAAGTTATGATTAGACGGTGAGACTATGGAACGTCAAGACAGGTACCTGTAAGACCATGAGTGGTCACACTTATTAGGTATGATCTGTGGCTATATCCAGTAATTCAGAGTTCATCGTATCGGGAAGTAGAGATAATACGGTGAGACTATGGGACGTCAAGACAGGTACCTGTAAGACCATGAGTGGTCACACTTATTAGGTATGATCTGTGGCTATATCCAGTAATTCAGAGTTCATCGTATCGGGAAGTGTAGATTAGACGGTGAGACTATGGGACGTCAAGACAGGTACCTGTAAGACCATGAGTGGTCACACTAATTAGGTATATGCTGTGGCTATATCCAGTAATTCAGAGTTCATCGTATCGGGAAGTGTAGATTAGACGGTGAGACTATGGGACGTCAAGACAGGTACCTGTAAGACCATGAGTGGTCACACTAATTATGTATGTTCTGTGGCTATATCCAGTAATTCAGAGTTCATCGTATCGGGAAGTGTAAATTAGACGGTGAGACTATGGAACGTCAAGACAGGTACCTGTAAGACCATGAGTGGTCACACTAGTTCTGTATGATCTTTGGCTATATCCAGTGATTCAGAGTTCATCGTATCGGGAAGTGTAGATTAGACGGTGAGACTATGGGACGTCAAGACAGGTACCTGTAAGACCATGAGTGGTCACACTTATTAGGTATGATCTGTGGCTATATCCAGTAATTCAGAGTTCATCGTATCGGGAAGTGTAGATTAGACGGTGAGACTATGGGACGTCAAGACAGGTACCTGTAAGACCATGAGTGGTCACACTAATTAGGTATATGCTGTGGCTATATCCAGTAATTCAGAGTTCATCGTATCGGGAAGTGTAGATTAGACGGTGAGACTATGGGACGTCAAGACAGGTACCTGTAAGACCATGAGTGGTCACACTAATTATGTATGTTCTGTGGCTATATCCAGTAATTCAGAGTTCATCGTATCGGGAAGTGTAGATTAGACGGTGAGACTATGGGACGTCAAGACAGGTACCTGTAAGACCATCTGTGGTCACACTAGTTCTGTATGATCTTTGGCTATATCCAGTGATTCAGAGTTCATCGTATCGGGAAGTAGAGATAATACGGTGAGACTATGGGACGTCAAGACAGGTACCTGTAAGACCATGAGTGGTCACACTAATTAGGTATATGCTGTGGCTATATCCAGTAATTCAGAGTTCATCGTATCGGGAAGTAGAGATAATACGGTGAGACTATGGGACGTCAAGACAGGTACCTGTAAGACCATGAGTGGTCACACTAATTAGGTATGATCTGTGGCTATATCCAGTAATTCAGAGTTCATCGTATCGGGAAGTTATGATTAGACGGTGAGACTATGGGACGTCAAGACAGGTACCTGTAAGACCATGAGTGGTCACACTAATTAGGTATATGCTGTGGCTATATCCAGTAATTCAGAGTTCATCGTATCGGGAAGTGTAGATTAGACGGTGAGACTATGGGACGTCAAGACAGGTACCTGTAAGACCATGAGTGGTCACACAAATTATGTATGATCTGTGGCTATATCCAGTAATTCAGAGTTCATCGTATCGGGAAGTGTAGATTCGACGGTGAGACTATGGGACGTCAAGACAGGTACCTGTAAGACCATGAGTGGTCACACTTATTAGGTATGATCTGTGGCTATATCCAGTAATTCAGAGTTCATCGTATCGGGAAGTGTAGATTAGACGGTGAGACTATGGGACGTCAAGACAGGTACCTGTAAGACCATGAGTGGTCACACTAATTAGGTATATGCTGTGGCTATATCCAGTAATTCAGAGTTCATCGTATCGGGAAGTGTAGATTAGACGGTGAGACTATGGGACGTCAAGACAGGTACCTGTAAGACCATGAGTGGTCACACTAATTAGGTATGATCTGTGGCTATATCCAGTAATTCAGAGTTCATCGTATCGGGAAGTTATGATTAGACGGTGAGACTAATGAACGTCAAGACAGGTACCTGTAAGATTATGAGTGGTCACACTAATTATGTATGTTCTGTGGCTATATCCAGTAATTCAGAGTTCATCGTATCGGGAAGTGTAGATTCGACGGTGAGACTATGGGACGTCAAGACAGGTACCTGTAAGACCATGAGTGGTCACACTTATTAGGTATGATCTGTGGCTATATCCAGTAATTCAGAGTTCATCGTATCGGGAAGTGTAGATTAGACGGTGAGACTATGGGACGTCAAGACAGGTACCTGTAAGACCATGAGTGGTCACACAAATTAGGTATGATCTGTGGCTATATCCAGTAATTCAGAGTTGATCGTATCGGGAAGTGTAGATTAGACGGTGAGACTATGGGACGTCAAGACAGGTACCTGTAAGACCATGAGTGGTCACACAAATTATGTATGTTCTGTGGCTATATCCAGTAATTCAGAGTTCATCGTATCGGGAAGTGTAGATTAGACGGTGAGACTATGGGACGTCAAGACAGGTACCTGTAAGACCATGAGTGGTCACACTAATTAGGTATGATCTGTGGCTATATCCAGTAATTCAGAGTTCATCGTATCGGGAAGTGTAGATTAGACGGTGAGACTATGGGACGTCAAGACAGGTACCTGTAAGACCATGAGTGGTCACACTAATTAGGTATATGCTGTGGCTATATCCAGTAATTCAGAGTTCATCGTATCGGGAAGTGTAGATTAGACGGTGAGACTATGGGACGTCAAGACAGGTACCTGTAAGACCATGAGTGGTCACACTAATTATGTATGTTCTGTGGCTATATCCAGTAATTCAGAGTTCATCGTATCGGAAGTTATGATTAGACGGTGAGACTATGGAACGTCAAGACAGGTACCTGTAAGACCATGAGTGGTCACACTTATTAGGTATGATCTGTGGCTATATCCAGTAATTCAGAGTTCATCGTATCGGGAAGTAGAGATAATACGGTGAGACTATGGGACGTCAAGACAGGTACCTGTAAGACCATGAGTGGTCACACTTATTAGGTATGATCTGTGGCTATATCCAGTAATTCAGAGTTCATCGTATCGGGAAGTGTAGATTAGACGGTGAGACTATGGGACGTCAAGACAGGTACCTGTAAGACCATGAGTGGTCACACTAATTAGGTATATGCTGTGGCTATATCCAGTAATTCAGAGTTCATCGTATCGGGAAGTGTAGATTAGACGGTGAGACTATGGGGTGAGACTATGGGACGTCAAGACAGGTACCTGTAAGACCATGAGTGGTCACACTAATTATGTATGTTCTGTGGCTATATCCAGTAATTCAGAGTTCATCGTATCGGGAAGT